>JAJGOT010000421.1:762500-766622 GCA_022457155.1 Cladopsammia gracilis | reverse complement strand
ATCTGTCAGGCAATGAGGTCATAGCTCTAAAACAGTTGAAAAACAACTCTGCTATAAACCTCAGAAAGCGGACAAAGATAAAGGGTGAAATTTCTTATCTTCGTCGAGCGCGCACAACGTCAGCTATAAACCTCAAAAAGCGGACAAAGATACAGGGTGAAATTTCTTAGCTTCGTCGAGCGCGGAAAATGTCAGCTATAAACCTCAAAAAGCGGACAAAGATACAGCGTGAAATTTCTATGTAGAGCGTAGAACGTCTCCCACACATCACAGGAAACAAAAAGCGTAAAGCTTTAATTTTAGCTTGTATTCGCTATGCTTTATAGCTGCGTGGAGCCCATTAAAGCCACTCATAACAAGCTTTCCCGTGCAAAAATTCGCGTGTTTTTTTATTTAACATGTGTAGATTTTATCTGTGGTTAAAACCACAGAAACAATAAATCCTAGATAACAAACAATCTGTCAGGCGATGAGGTCATAGCTCCAAAACAGTTGAAAAACAACTCTGCTGTAAACCTCAAAAAGCGGACAAAGATACAGCGTGAAATTTCTAAAGCATAAGACACAAAGAGCGTAGAACGTCTCTGACACATCCACACAGGAAACTAAAAGCATAAAACGCAAACAGCGTAGAATGTCTCAGACACATCAACTTAAAAACAAATTTGAAAGATTGATACCTAACATGAGATTTCGAAACTTAATAAGAACTGTAATACCTTTGTGGAGACGTAGCGTAAGACATGACAAGTTCATGACATTTCAATACCCTAGGGAAATTAACAATAGGACCGGGGATGCTCCTCAAAAAATTTAGTGGCCGTATGGACGCCCTTCTTGAAATCCTAAGGGGCGGACCATTAGAAATCTTGGGGGGGGGGGGGGGGGGTGACAATTACCAAAAAAAAATCCTGCAAAGGAAAATTGTCTCAAAAAAATTCCTGCAAGCAGTTGACCATAAAAAAAATAAAATCCTGCAAGCTAACTGGATATATATAATGATATATTTATTTATTTTAAAGTGGAACATAGGAGAGTATGACATGCTCTCTGGTAGTAAAATTCATCAAAAAACAACTTCAGGTTGAGTCAAATGCTGTCAAAAATTACCTGCCTCAAAGGTCTATCTGGTATATGTACTAATATCTTAATATAACCAAAACCTTGTTTATGTACATATTTGAAAACACTGTAAACATCATGAAATATGTAACCTGCTGTACTACACGCAAGTAGTTTTTTAAATACATTACAGATTGTCCAACAATCCCGAATCCTGACCAATATGTGATCGGGATAGAAAAATCCCGATTTTGACATCTGTTCTGTCATTTTCGTCACATTCTCATAATACTTACTATACAAAAAGACGAAATTGCGTATACTTCAAGAGACCTAATTCTGATATCCAGATAAACTAAAGAAACAGCAAGAAATATAAAATGAAATCGAGTACTTGTATGTGGAGCCACACAAAGAGACGGAAAGCGACGAGAAGCCACATCAATTTGCCAAACATTTTTGACAGAAATTGTTGTCTCAGAACACTAGAAATGGAGTTTCAGAGCATCAAGATTTCAAAATTTTCTGGTGGGGCATCCCCCCAGACCCCCATGCGGCTCGCGCCTTCGGCGCTCGACCACTCCATCTCAATTCTTATTTCTCCTCATTTTTCATGCAAAGGTTCGACAGTCTGACTTAAATCTACTCTCCAGCATTTAATACCAAAAATGGATTGGGCCAAGTATAAAAAAATTGGAGCTTTATTTATTAAAAATTTATTGAAAAGATCTGAGAAAAAAAAAACATGCAGGCTTGAACCTCCCCCCCAAAAAAAATCCTGCAGCAAACTCAGGCTGAAAAGAAAATTCATACAATGAAAATTTTTTTAGCTCCCCCCCCCCCAGCATTTCTAATGGTCCACCCCTAACCGGTTTAACGAACCATATCCTCAATGACCTGATATAGCTTCTATAAAGAAGAAAGAAGAACCCCCCCGGACAAAAGTCCACAAAATTTAACAATGAACCTTTGTTAACAACTTTTGCCCCTTTTTGTACTGATTCCGAACTCTCGTTTGCGCGCATGCGCATTAACGAGATAAAAAAAAGATTGTTTCAGTTCAAAATATCCGCACATAAGTGGCTCGAATATAGTGCCCCAAGTACATGCAGTAATATTGTATGAATTTACTGGCTGTACTTTCTTCAAGAGCAAGCTATCCAGCGACTTAAACCGTGTTGAGCCTGTTATGTACCAGTGAAATCCAAGAGCGCCCATCCCCCCTCCCCGGGCATTTGACTTTTTTAAAAAAAAATTGGTTAAATGCCCCACTATGTGGGTAGTTTATACGGTCAAATGCCCCACTGGGCAAGGCTTCACAGAGCGTCAAATACCCCACCGTCCGGGCAAGGAGGTATTAAAGTAATGAGTTAAAGGAATTTTTTACGTTTCACACCTTTTACAAATTTTTATTTATACAGCAAACCCACATTGGACAAGCCTTTTCAAAAACACAGAGATGCACCAACAGATAATATAATTTAATATGTACAATAAACAGATTATAAACCAATTGAAAGAAATCCACAAATAAAACATATAGTATTACGTTCTTTTTTAAGGAAAAAGAACTCTACTGACACTGACAACAAAAACAGATTAGCTCTGCTAATAGGTCATCTGTAAAGGCTAATACCTTTTTTACTATAACTGTAAAATTTCATGTGCGCTCATTGGCCGTAAACTATTGTTTATAAGAGTACAAGCAATTGGCTTGAAGAAGAAATTCAACCTTTCGATACGAGCTCGGAATAGTTTCCTGCTAAAACACCTTTCCGGATTTTCTTGTCCGCGCTCCACACTTTAAACAAAGGCATCTGAACTCCAGAATAATGAATATTTATAACGAAAGAGGTCAACCGAGTCAACAGACACAACGGCAAAACCATGTGGAAACTAAAGAATGGATTACAAAATCCTTTATCTCGCGACCGATGACCAGCGTTTTTGTTGAAGTCAAATGCCCGCCCCGTCGGGCCTCGTTTCGCGTCAAATGCCCCACTATGTGGAGCTAACCTCACGTCAAATGCCCGGGGTATGCCGGGGGGGGGGGGGGGGGGAATGGGTGCTCTTGGATTTGACTGGTACATTAGGTCAGAGATCTCTGACCTGTCTTCCTCGATTGTAAAAAGGCTTTGAAAGCTTTACAGTCGTGGAGGGCCTGATTTCTCAGATTCAACTGAAGCGAGGTATCCATATTATGAATGTACATAAGAAATCTTCAATTCGCGTGACTACCCTGATATGATTTTGTAGACGAAATTTGCACAACCTTATGACCTTTTTCCTGTTATGACAAGCCAAAAAATGCGCGGAATGTTGTCCGTGTTTACGTGACTAAATAAAGTATTGTTTAACCCTAATCTACTAGAAGCTTCAAGCCAACTTCTTTACAAATATCTCGAATTTTTTTATATTTCTGGCGTATTTGTGAACCAGATTCTGATGTTGTCTTCGTAAGGAATATCTTGGAGTGATATTCCTGACATCACAGCCTCGATTAGCTTATCAAGCTGTGACTTTGTCATGATCATTTGTCATATCCGCTTCGTTCTCGTTCTCGCTGTCATCTCGTTATCAAACTCATCGCCATCTCCAGACTTTTCACAAGTGAAGTCGAGAACTCTGGTCAAAATGCACTTGGGGGAATTTTTATCACAAACGTCAGTAGTATATAGAATAGCGGTTCTGCGTCCGGCGGATCATGCAGATCATGTGGATCCGCATAATAAGAGATGTAATTATATGTAAATAGTGATGTCATCACCGTAGACAATAGGGTTATAGGGCCTGTTCAAGCTTGTCCGAGTCAGTAAAGTATGATGTAGGAGTTAAAAATACAACATACTATAAATTTTGACTGTTTTAGCTGTCTTGACTGTTTTTTTTTTCCTGCTGTTTTCTATTGTCAATGAAATAGTTGTATTGTAGAATTATATTGTATTGCAGAGTTGGGTAGATATGTGCTCTCGTCTTGATAGTGTTCGCTGTCTGTTCTATGTAAAACCTAATCTTAATAAAACATTGTAAAAATAATTGTTTCTCTCTCTCTCTAGGAAA
>JAJGOT010000421.1:442500-752500 GCA_022457155.1 Cladopsammia gracilis | reverse complement strand
TGTTATAAACCATTAAATGGCTGCTTTATAGTGTTCCTGTTGTAAACCATTAAATGGTTGCTTTATAGTGGTCCTGTTGTAAACCATTAAATGGTTGCTTTATAGTGTTCCTGTTATAAACCATTAAATGGCTGCTTCAAAGTGTTCCTGTTATAAACCATTAAATGTCTGCTTTATAGTGTTCCTGTTATAAATCATTAAATAGCTGCTTTATAGTGATCCTGTTGTAAACCATTAAATGGCTGCTTTATAGTGTTCCTGTTATAAACCATTGAATGCCTGCTTTATAGTGTTCCTGTTGTAAACCATTAAATGGCTGCTTGATAGTGTTCCTGTTCTATTAACCATTAAATGGTTGCTTTATAGTGTTCCTGTTATAAACCATTAAATGGCTGCTTTATTAAGTGTTCGTGTTGTAACCCATTAAATGGCTGCTTTATAGTGTTCCTGTTATAAACCATTAAATGGTTGCTTTATAGTGTTCCTGTTCTATTAACCATTAAATGGCTGCTTTATAGTGTTCCTGTTATAAACCGTTAATTGGCTGCTTTAAAGTGTTCCTGTTATAAATCATTAAATGGCTGCTTTATAGTGTTCTCTTATAAATCATTAAATGGCTGCTTTATACATGTATTGAAGTGCCAGAGCATTTCGTTCAAGAGTTATAGGCAAACAAGTATTAGACATTTTTAGTGAAAATGTATGGAGCGGCCGTCTTGGTGTACCACTTTGGTGCACCAACATGGCGGCCAAACCCTCAAAGTCATAATTACGCAAAAAATCTCATCACAAAAGATTGGATTCACTATAAGTTAGATTAAATCGGCTTATAAACATCTATAATGCAAAAATAACTTTCTTCTGGTTAAATTTTGTTTATTTTCACGGCTTATCTGAAATAGCGTGACGATTTGCGTGACACATTTAAAACCTTTACAAACCGGAAGCAAAACATCGTGAAATCCTGAAACTTTTTTTGAAGAATGGAACACTGGTATCTACAGACCATGTTAGAAACACCTTTGCAGAATGTAAAGTTTAGATTTTTGAATTTTTATGACGTCATGTGCAAGCCAAGAATAGTGTTCTTGTTCTAAATTATTAAATGGCTGCTTTATAGTATACACTTTAATATTATAAGTCTGTGGTAGCCAGTAGTTGTAGTAAACAACATTGAATATCTTGTCTACCATCCTATCCACCGTCCATCCATCCATCCTATCCACCATCCATCCATCCATCCATCCTATCCACCTTCCATCCACCCGTCCGTCCGTCCATCCATCCACCCATCCATCCATCCTAGTAGGGGTAGTCATAAAGTGGGGTTCTACTGTATGTGATAGTGAACTTATAAAATTAAATAATGTTATTCTACTTCATTACTACTGCATGTTAAATACACTTCAATATTATAAGACTGTGGTAATTGGTAGTTTTGCATGTGGAATTGTATTAAAGAACTTTGAATATCTTGTCTACCATCCTATCCACCATCCATCCTACTGGGGGTAGTCATAAGGTGAGGTTCCACTGTATGTGATAGTGATTTGTTGCAGTTTTCTATAAAGATGATATAATTATCTTCCATGACCGGCTGATCAATGATTTATTTTATAGCTAGAGGAAATCCGTTCAAACGAGAGAAATTTAAGAGCAAGATGTAGAAGCTTAACTAATGAACTTGCGCTGTTGAAACGAGGGTAAGTCAAATCATTTTTTAGTGATGCTGTTACACCTGGGGAGCAAACAGTCTTGAGTTGAAATCTGCTCCCAGACAACGGCATTTTCTTGTTCAACTAGTAAGTTTTATAAACGTTTAATTTGCTATAATTGTAAGTTGTGAGATATACAGTCTAAAGCAACAGAACACATTTTCTATGAGTTTACCGGCATAATAAACTCACTTGGGATGTTGGGAAAACAGAAGAAAAGCTTGTAAATAATTCCCCTGCGCCTCGTGATTTACAAGCTTTTCTTGTGTTCTCAAAACATCCCAAATGGGTTTAAAACGCCGTTAAACTCATAGAAAATGTGTTTTAATACTTTTATAAAATAACTATGAAAACCGTTTATTAAAGAAATAACTTTGTTGTTATTATGTGCCGATCAAGTTACTTATTCTTATTGCACTCATCGGATGACGTGGGAATGCGTCGCTGCCACTGACCTGACTGACAAAGCACAAATTCACATGTTCAATGAAAGTGACAAAAAATAAGCGCTTTGAAATTCATCAGTTGAAATTTATCAGCTGAAATAAGAAAATATATTCAATGATCTGAAAGTACTTTCAAGGGTAAATCCAGAAAATTGTGTCCGGAATCTGATGCCGCAAACGTTAATGTGCAAGGAAAGTTGGGAAGTTTACAAACTGTATTTGGATTCATAGATTGTCTTCTTGTCAATAATTTTTCAATTGGAATAAAGGTTAGTTCCAAAAAAAAACTTCTGAAACTTTTTTCGACTTTTTATACTAACTTTGAACAGTGAAGCCGGTACTTCTCCATATTTTCCGTGCTAAATGAAAACCAAGCTCATTGTTTTTAAGCATGTAGTGCTGAGAGTTTGATTGGTTTGATGGAACAGAACAGAAATAATTTGTTTAAACTTTAACCTATAATTTTTGTTAGTTTCATTTTCTTCTTGCTGTCTTAAGAAGCAAAATTGAACATCCTTGCTTGGACACAATCAGAATTTAAACTGTATCCTGTACAAATGTAATAATTTGGTTAACATTGTAGCTACAGTTGAACTTCTTGTGAGTGACCACCCAAAATATCTACTTTGCTTAGGACAGGTTAGTTACATTTGTACTAGGGTTCTAAATGGGACTCATCAGCCTGTAGTTACATATTATATCACAGTACAAAAGCATCATTTTATTAATGCAATATACTGAGTAGGATTTTATTAGTTGGCTGTCAGTGTATTTATAAAATAAAACATAAAACTGTTTCATGTATTTAAATCAAAGGGTCTGGTTAAAAGAATATAGTAACTTGTTGTACTGCTACGGTTACCTGTTGGTGTGAGCTTATTTTATCAAAGTAAACTGTGGTTCAGACTGTGTGCATGCTGATGACACAAGAAAGTATGCCCTGTAGTGATGCACAATGCAATTCTAAGGTATTGTCCAGGTATATCAAGGATCAAGCATTGTTTACATAATTTATTGTAAATGGTTTGAACCCAGGAGTATCAGTAGTCTGTTGTTTGTGATCGTCCAGGTGAGTGTAGTTCTGAAAAGAACTGTTGTTGTTGACAATGACTGACGTTTCGACAACCTGAGCGGAAGTCATCTTCAGAGTCATGTGAATTGTGAATGGTCAGTTGATGTGATATACGTCTGGTTATAACTGTCATTGGTCAGTTTAAGCGTGATGTTATTGGCTGTAGAGACTCAAGTCAGTGATAGGTGCGTTTTGATCCGTGTATTGTTAGTGTAATTTCTGTAGTCGTATTGTTAGTCAAATTTGTCAGTGAGTTCAGTCTATTGTTCGTCTGTTTTGTTGACAAGTCGTTTGTAAGCCGCAGGTAGCTGTTGGCATCTGTTCAGTGGTGTCTGTTCTAAGTTAGTAAACCAACTTTCTAGAGTGAGTCATTTGTAGTAGTCCGTACTGTAGGTAACGCATTCGGCAGAGTCCCAGTCAATTCTGTGATTCGTGCGTAAATGGTGTTCAGCAATGTGATTGTTGATGTCACCATTTTTTGTCGCCCGTTTGTGTTCAGTCAGTCGTATGTTCAGATTCCTGCCAGTCTCACCGATGTAAGAGGCCTGGCAGTCGCAGCATTTGATCTTGTATACTGCTCCTTGTCTGTCGTTAGGTTCGTCCTTGTCTTTAACGTTTGTGAGAAGCTGTCGTAAAGTAGTAATGGGTTTGTGAGCGACACGGATGTTGTAAGGTTGTAAGATCCGTGCAATAGTCTCAGAAGTGCCCTTGATGTAGGGTATTGTCGCTGTGGTGACAGGTTTTGCGTAAGTTGTGTCAGATTCGTTGTTTTTGTAAACGTTGCGTTTAACAACGTCTCGGTTGTAGTTGTTCTTACTGAAAACGTTGTCAAGGTACTTAGTTTCGTCGGTTAGGCTGTCAGGTGAATCGCAAACTAGTTGCGCTCGTCTTGTCAAGGTTCGTATGGTCGTCGCTTTGTGAGATGTAGGGTTGTACGATGACTGGTCTAGTAATCTGTCGGTATGAGTCGGTTTCCTGTAGACAGTAGTCTGTAGTTTGTTGTCATTTCGGCTTACTAGACAGTCTAGAAAAGGAATCATACCATTTTCTTCAACCTCTCTAGTGAACTGTATGTCAGCGTTTTGTCTGTTGAGGTGTTCGTGAAAGGTGTCAATCTCGTCTTTGTGTACAGCAGTGAAGGTGTCGTCCACGTAGCGTAACCAAAGTGGTACTGTTTGTTTGTATGTAGCAAGGGCTTCTTCTTTTTTTTTTATTACAACCTTTATTTTATTAATTATACAGCAAATAAAGGAACAACAAATGCAACAACTAATAACAAAAAAAATAATAAATACAGAAATATTAAATAAAATAAATCACGCAATTTTTGGCACATTTACGTAGAATGGGCTGGTGAAATTATAAGTTGACACATTAGATAAAGTATTAAACGATTACTTAAAAATAACTTGAAGGGGGGCTAGGACACTATAGATAGGGTAATAGAGGCTCCCACTTTTTGTTTGGAATTGTGTTTCTATACGTCTCGATGTCTTTAATATACTTTAAATGTTTCAGAAATCCACTAAGTTTAGGAATATGTTGTTTTTGTTTGCAAAGCCGTATATAATGTTTGGCACATAGACAACAAAAATTGATTTGAAGCTTAAATTTAGAAATGTCCGGCCTCAGACCCAGAGCAGTAATCAAAGATAAGGTTTGATCTTTTGGAAAGATTTGACAAGATTGTAACCAACACTTAAAGTTATGCCAGAAGTCGCCAGATATCGAACACTGCCAAAAAAGATGAATTAGTTTTTCTTTTTCAGCCTGGCAAAAGGTACATTTATCGTTGTCCACAAGTCCAATCTTCTTTAGAAAGTCATTAGTGGATAGTCGGCGGTGTAGAAATTTAAAATGAAAAACTATAAGTTTTGAGCTTTTAGTACAGTAAAAAGGTAATTGGAAAGCTGCTCCCCAATCAATATCATTATCCGTTATAGTTATAGCATCCTCTAGCCATTTTTGTTGGCTTACGTTTGGTGTTTCGCTCTTTTTTTCGACAAGGTTTTTGTATGCTAAGCTACAAGATTTTTCGGTGGATAAAAATTTTGTCAAAAAAGTATCCGCACCTTCTGTTGAGTTTCTTGTGCAATCGGGAAAGAGCTTTTGCAGACTTTTTAACGCAGATATTATTCCAAAGTAAGATAGAGGGCGGGCATTCAGGTTATACTTCTCTTGAAAGGCTTTAAGCGAAAGGAATTTAAAGGAGTTGTCCATAAGGTGTTTAACCTTTGTTATACCTTTCTGAAACCACTCTCTAAAGAACACTGGTCTGTTTCCCATTCGTATGAGAGAATTATACCAAAGAGGATGTGAAAAAAAATCTTCTTTATATGCTACCTCTGACTCAAAAATAATTTCCGACCAAGCTTCAAGGGTTTCACTAATAGTATGGCAACACCTGCTTGTTTGCTTGAGCAACAACTAAATAAAGCTTCATTGCCCCACTCTGTCCGCCAATCATGAATATTGTCTTCAGTACAATGCGCTTCTTGGATGAAATGTACCGACATTTTTTAATTGAACGATTCTCGTCTTTTGGTCTTGTCTCCTAGTCCTCGAACATTTACAGAGGCTATTTTAAAATCCATAAGTTAAGTTATAAAGAAGATGCCCATACGTAAATAGAATGCCAACAGAAAAAGGTGTTAAGAAGTTATGAACTTTACACAAAAAACTCACGAAATGACATGCATAACAGAATGAATCAAAACATTCGCAGAAATTGAGACTAACAAAAAACAAACAAAAATTTATCAAAGCGGTGGATTGAGAGGTACGCCGCATTTCTGGCGTCACTGAGTGTTTCAGTCCGTATGAAAGCACTCGGTTTTCAGTCTCGTCTAAGGGACGGGAAGACGTATACCTACAGAGGCCATTGTATCAAGTGTTGAGACTGCTCTGTCTCGTCAAAGAGATCTATCAGAGCCAGCTAAGGATAACATCAGAAGTAGAATAGCTTCTACTATACAATCAGCCTCGATAACAGACAGTAACTTGGCTAAAGACGAACGACAGGCCCTTAAACGACTGAAAACCGACGAAGGCATTGTCATACTACCTGCAGACAAAAAACGAGTGACTGTTGTTATGGACAAAACAGATTACTATAACAAAATGGACACGCTTGTTAACGACAGACAGACCTACGAAGAACTTAAACGAGACCCGACTCCCGCACTGCAACGACGACTTAACGGTAAACTGCTCAGCCTTAAGAAGGATGACGCTTTTGACGTTACACGCTACCGGCTGAGAAGTTCTGTACCGCAACCACCGAAACTGTACGGACTACCGAAACTACACAAACCCACGAGCGCAACTAGTTTGCGATTCACCTGACAGCCTAACCGACGAAACCAAGTACCTTGACAACGTTTTCAGTAAGAACAACTACAACCGAGACGTTGTTAAATGCAATGTTTACAAAAACAACGAATCTGACACAACTTACGCAAAACCTGTCACCACAGCGACAATACCCTACATCAAGGGCACTTCTGAGACTATTGCACGGATCTTACAACCTTACAACATCCGTGTCGCTCACAAACCCATTACTACTTTATGACAGCTTCTCACAAACGTTAAAGACAAGGACGAACCTAACGACAGACAAGGAGCAGTATACAAGATCAAATGCTGCGACTGCCAGGCCTCTTACATCGGTGAGACTCGCAGGAATCTGAACATACGACTGACTGAACACAAACGGGCGACAAAAAATGGTGACATCAACAATCACATTGCTGAACACCATTTACGCACGAATCACAGAATTGACTGGGACTCTGCCGAATGCGTTACCTACAGTACGGACTACTACAAACGACTCACTCTAGAAAGTTGGTTTACTAACTTAGAACAGACACCACTGAACAGATGCCAACAGCTACCCGCGGCTTACAAACGACTTGTCAACAAAACAGACGAACAATAGACTGAACTCACTGACAAATTTGACTAACAATACGACTACAGAAATTACACTAACAATACACGGATCAAAACGCACCTATCACTGACTTGAGTCTCTACAGCCAATAACATCACGGCTAAACTGACCAATGACAGTTATAACCAGACGTATATAACATCAACTGACCATTTACAATTCACATGACTCTGAAGATGACTTCCGCTCAGGTTGTCGAAACGTCAGTCATTGTCAACAACAACAGTTCTTTTCAGAACTACACTCACCCGGACGATCACAAACAACAGACTATTGTTTACATAGCTCACCATTTCTAGAGAGTTAATAATGCAGCTCCACACGTTTGACCTTACTGAAAAGACGATTGTATTAATTAATGTTATTAACTTAGCCCTAGGTCCTCACCAGCCCAGTCTAGCAGCTCAGCTTCTAGAGGCGACAGAGCTTCACGGCGCTCCATTTCGCAGGAGAGAAGACAACCTTCCAAACAGACTTCAGTCATGCGTAGTAGAACACCTTCACCTGCAGGTAGGTACCAATAAATCAGATTGATTTATAATGGCTTGAGGCTGGTCTGTGTTGTCATGGTCTTTAAGAAACTGTACTTCATATTGATAACATATTCATGGGGGTAACCTTGTGATGGACTAGTATTGCAGGGGAGACTAAGAATACTCCTAGTAACTTCCTGCCTTGGAAACCAGTGATGAGCTACAGTCAACTCTCTCAAAGTAAACAGCAACGTAAGGTGGACACCTCTCAAAGGCGGACATTTAACTATTATAGCGCGAAAGCGCGCGTGATATCGCCTAATTCTTAGCCGACGAGGCCGTAGGCTGAATCGGCAAAAATTGGGCGATATCACGCAAGCTTGAGCGCTATAATAGTTTTATTATTCAACACATTGATAACAAAGCACAGTTTGAAGAAAAAATATCGAGGCCGGTCCGTCATTTTTGCATTCTCTTGTCAAAATGCGAAATTTACCGCCATCGTTGGATATACGTCATGTAGACATAGCGTATATCGATAACTTTTTGACCATATTTGGGCAGTGTATCAATGTGTTGAAATATAACAATGGTTGGCTGGTCTCGTTCGAATTTCACTTGTTTGTCGGTACCTAAACTATCTATAAAGCGGACTCCTCTCTTACATGTAAGTGGACCCGAGAGCTAGTCCCAAGAGTAATCGGCTTAGAGAGAGTTCACTATAGAAAGATAATCAGCAAAGGGTGCCTAAATATTTTACTAAGGAGCTTTAAAGTACGTTTGTGCATATTACATGTACAGTAAAAACCCGCAAGTAAGAACCTACATTTTTAGAGTTAGCCTAAACAGGTTCTCGTTTAAATGGTAGTTAACACAATTTTAGGCTATCTAGGTTCTTAAATAGGTTCTTATTTCTGTGTAACAACAAGTAAAATCCAGCTAGAAGATAAAATGGTAATAAGCCTATTTTTCAGTCAACTCCACCCACCCCTCCCCCCTCAACAACACCCTAGAACAATAACATAGACATTTACATGTTTTGCCTGCACAGCAATGGCAAGCTCCTATTTTTCCAAACAGGATTCTTACCCAGCTCTGCATCACTAAATGATGATTTTTGAAAATAAGAACCTGTTTTTCATTTTCTAGGCCAAATAGGTTCTTGTTTATAAATGACAAATTTGAGGCTAACAGGTTCTTAATTTTCAGGTTCTTACTTGCGGGTTTTTACTGTATTTAAGCAGAGTTCAGTTCATCAACAGCAAGTTAAAGGGACACTGCCCTGCCGAAATACAAAAGTTCCCTAACCTTATATCGCCAAATGCCACCAAATATACAACACTTAAGTGTCATTGTCTGAGAAATTGTTCCAGAAGTTGGAAATGGGGGTTAACCGATTTTGATTAAACTTGCTGCAGAAGTTTGCCTTGGTAAGATAACCAAAATCAAAGTAGGATTTGTTTGTGTTTGTTTTTATGCTATTCCAAACTTACCCCTTGTAAAACGTGATTTTCCATGATGCACTGGCCTCAATGAATGGTACCACCCCCGAAACTTCTGAACTAAAAGTCAGAAAACAAAACCACTTTGGCTTTTGGAATATCTTACCACGGTTAACCCCCATTTCCAACTTCTTGAACACTTTTTCAGACAGGGACACTTATTTAAACAAAAAGATGCGATAGAACAAAACAGAAGCAACAGTTTGGAGATAAAGCGCAGGATTGCCAAGATACGGTCAAGAAATCAAAATTGCCATTGTTGTGGAATTTTGACCTTTTTTGTAGCCGTTATTTTGTCTGCTTTGCTTTCGTAACTTTTTGCGATTTTCCCTTCCTATTTCAAGATAATAAAGAAGCTAATCAACAGTGATTTAAATAAACGTATACAGGCAAAGACCAACGATAAAAGAGTCCGATGTTTCGGCGACATCTTGGCGCCATTGTCAAGGGAAACTAAATTAAATATGCGATCTCAAGAGTAACTAAGAGTCCAGGGTCATTAAATGTACAATCAGACTAAATTTGCGCTAAGGTCTTGTCTAACTTATGCAAACAAGAGGCTCCAAGAAGCCTATACTCATGCGCATGCGTAAGAAAGTTTTATGATATATTTTAAACATGATAAGAAGATGTCCGACATGGTGAAGAGTACTCCTTTCATTCAGTCATCGTTTCTGCAAACCACGTTGTTTACTATTGAATGAAGCCAGTGATTCTTCTACGTCTTATATATACCAAACGTGAACATTACTTATGTAAGTGGGGATGTAGCAGACGCTGTCGTGACACTAAGTAACGCTCTTTTACCGGAAGTGAGAATAGCCGGAAGTCACTAAACAGGAAGTGTATGGCAAAGCTATGAACCGGAAGTGTAGAATTTAAAATATGCATGCATAAATTTGCATGCAAAATCGTGACACAAAAAATAATAAAAATAATAATAACAAGAAAAACGGAGCCGAAACCTTACCTCATGCCGCTTCGCGCATGAGTAATTAATGACTCTGGACTCTTAGTTACTCTTGAGATCGCATATTTAATTTAGTTTCCCTTGACAGTGACGCCAAGATGTCGCCGAAACGTCGGGCTCTTTTATCGTTAGTTTTTGCCTGAATAAAGAAGCTTCCGGCCATAATCGCGAAAACACAGTATATCAGCCGGGACGGGACAGTGTCCCTTTAATAAGAAGACTGCTGTCAAAGCAATTCAATATGACATGACTGTTAACCTTGTCGCATCTTTTCAGCTGGTAGAGTTCCACGGTTCGACCCTACGGCGTATCCTTTTGTCAACAGAATAATAGTGTTTTCTCTTTCATTGCTGTCGTTTACGTGACAGTGTCCTGCATTTTCATCTATTAGTCTCTTGGTTTTCAATCATGATTTTAAAAAAGAGACCTCGTGTAACGTAAGTGGAACAAATTATAATGGAGAGTGGGCTGAGAGGCAGATCATATTGCAGGTTGGAGGAAGGGTTGGGGAATTTGCTTTTCATGATTCTCACTTTGTTAATTTCTCATCCTAGTATTTATGAACTAAAGAAACAAAACACTCTTCTTTTTATTGCCCGAAGTGAATTGTTCTCCAATTTGTGTGGAGCAGGTAAAACTATTATGTTACTGAATGTTAGTAGTAGGAAACCTTTTCCGTTGTTGGCTTATTTAATATGAAAAACGTCAGATATGGAGCATTAGCTGTATGCTTGTTTCGCTGCATAGCACATAACTTGGTTGTTTTTTTTTTTCAACATTTTTATGGAGTTGCCATCATGATTTTAAACGCTGAAAGAAACATTTGCACGTCAAATATCTTCACTTTACTCGAAATAGCTACTGTCATTTGTACAATCATTACTCGGGATTCTGAAAAAATGGTCGTTATTCACTCTCAAAAGCAACCACTTACTGAGCACTTACATGCCTACCGAAAGATCATATGTAAAGAGTTTAATCAAAGGCTAATATGACCAAACCCGTAAGTATGTAAGGCTCTAAATAAAATATTTTTCACTGAAAAATTTTGTAGCTTTACAATTATAAAGAAGAAAGTGGTGAAGCCACTGGGCGATTTTTTGGGTGACATGCTGTAATTAGTCTTTATTTTCAAGCATTTCTAGTAGCAAGTAGTACAACGATGGAAATTTCCTGGGAGCTGGGAGCTTGTGGAGGCTAACATGACCATTCCAGAATCCTGCGTTTTTTTTTTATCAGCTTGTAGACTTGCCTACAAGTCGAGCTCAGTGAGCGCGGAACGCTATCGAGCAAGCGAGGGCGTAGCACCAATGAGCGAGAGCTCGACTTGTTCCTTTGCTGAGCCCTTGCTGGAAATCAAATCAAGTGACGTCATTTGGCGCGAAATTTTCAGGTGCGAGGCTGTGTCAAACTATCAAAATTACTTTTCACGCTTTTGGAATGGCGTTTGGAGGCAAATGCTACTCGACATTTGAATGGAGGTGGTAAATATCCCTACTGAAACTTTTTTTCGTGTTTTGGTTACTGAAAATATTGATAACATCATAGGAGGAAAATTCCTCCTGTAAATTTATTATTTATTATGCTGTTGATAAAAGTCGTTCACGTGCGCCGGGGTCTACTCCCAGACCGGAACCGGAAGCGAGAGGCGAACGACTTTGAGAAAGTCCAACCGGCTTGAAGCTGGCCTTACGCTATTTGCAAAGTTTTAGTTCAGGCAAGCTGATTTGGGCGAGATATAAGCGACTGAAATTTCGTCTCTAAAATCATTTCAGCGGGAAAAACTCCATAACTGAGAGCTGTAAATACAGTTGCAGTTAACAAAAACTATATCCCATGGTAGACAAATTTGAAAGTTTTAAATATCTGGATTCGATTGCGAAACAATCACGCGTCACAAACCCTACGCAGAAATAAGCAATTTACTTCACATTCAGGCTAGTTTGAATAGAAAATGAGAATTATAATTGTTATAAGCGTTACTGAACCGTTCCTTAATGTTCAAAAATAATCTGGTGCTGTTATCAGTACTAACACCGTTGAGAGTTGAAAATTAATCATTTCTCGGTTTCAGTGCCATCTGTACCGATTTAGAATTCCATATTGAAATCACAGAGAAGTTTTCCTTAACAATTTAATAGATATATTAAAGAAAAGCAAAGGAAACAACAAGAGATGGACGAAGCCAGAGGGTCTGTTAGATTGTTAACATGGATTTTGGCTTGTTAGTGTTAACTTTCGTACTCTTAGTATGATTTGGACGTCCCGTGGTGTAATTTTCAATTGAATATGGAGCACATTGAAATGGTACCATGTCAGTAAAAAAATCCACACTGGCGACGTGACTTTCAATTTTTTTAAACCCTTTTTGCAAAGTGTTTTTTCCAGTATAAACAGCAGTAAACGGGTTGCTATAAAAATAGATTCAGAGTTTCAAGTTCACATGGAAGTGAACTATGTATAATTATTATACATAGTTGTTTTTGTTGCTGTTGCGACATGTAACGTATTTACATGTAAAAATATTCTCTTTGAGCAAGTGAAATACATTATATAGTTTGCAGTTTTTCAATATATTTTTTTTCATTTGACTTTACCATTTCCACTCTGGACTTTTATTGGAACTATATGAAGACACAGCACCGTTTACTTATGATGGGGTTTGTCCTTGTTTTGGTCACTCTGAAACTATTTTGTTCAATGAGGAGCTTGTTTGTGACCAGTTTTGTCTTTCTTTATTTCACAAAAAGACGAAGAAGATCACGTTCAAATGGTTCAGGAACACGAGCTCGGTCCAGATCTCTGTCGGCCGATCGTTTACCTCACAAAGAGTCTCGTTCCCATGCTTGGTCGGGTAAGGTTCTGTTAACTCGTTATATTAACACTGACGATTCCTTAGGTGGTGTGGAGGACCTTCATACATCTAAATAAGTAGTGTTTCCGTTTATTGTTTCTTGTTTTCATCCTTTGTAGGTGGTAGATTAAGAAGAACCTCATCTAATGCGAGCTTAGGGTCGAGACGTTCGTCCCAGTCTTCTGTAGATAGGGATAATATGTCTGATCACTTAAAACCTAGACGAGTGAAAACGAGGTATGCGAAATAAAGAAAATGTTTTACCTGAGTAAGAAGACACTCTCGTAAGCAGACTGCTTTATGAGGGCTGGTTTTCACTAGCGCATAAGCATAAGCACATGGCAACATATGCAGACTCAGTAACGTGTTATTCATTAGTTCCAATTGTTTGAACAAAACAGAACAGTAGGCACTAATGAACAACATGTTACTGAGTCTGCGTATGTTGGTTTGTGCTTATGCTTATGCAGTAGTGAAAACCAGCCCTAAACGACCGCCTCCACAAAACCCCGTTTGAATTCCCATACAAACTCTGTATTGACACATTTTCGTAAGTGGACATTCCCGTAAGCGGCGGGGGATACTTTCAGGGGTTACGATTTAGATGTTTCCTTTGTTATAGATCGTTTTCACATGACGTCATGACAGATCCGCCGCCATATTGGTGTACCACTTTCGATTGCGTAATAGCAGTAATAGCATGCAAATGCAAGTCATAGGTGCTTACCATTTGTAGGCAAAAAACGCTTGGGGTGACCGTTACATAATGGTAAGCGATTATCCAAATTTACCGACCAACCGACGCGATTGCCCTTACCATTTAAATATTCCATTTCCCCATCCTAGTACCCAGACCGTCAACTATTTAGCGATTTAAATTTTTCTTAATTCAAATGGTAACTAAAGGTCCTAAAGGAAATTTCCAACGTTCCATTCCGAAATGAAAAAATAGGACCACCTCTGTAGGTATTACACAATTTCCGAACGGATTTTCCGGAAATTGTCTGATCCATTTGAATGGAATCTACATCGCCTTCTGATAAGAAAGTTGAAAAAAGTTTTTCGATATCGATTTTTCTTGTCCGTGATTTAGCCGTCCAAAAACGTGAAATTTCACTTCCGGTGCGTTACAAAACCGCGCAAGAAGAAAGACTGGAAATAGTCCGCTGTGACGTCAATACAAGAATGCCTGTGTCGCGGTTTCTCAGTTCCTCCGATTTTTGGTGCGTGTTGCTACAACCATAGACAACACACCTCAATAGAACCATGTTTCTTCCTCAGGGCGCGCCAAAAAATGTAAGGAACTGAGAATCCGCGACACTAGCATTCTTGCTACTGACTACACAGCAGACTATTTCCAGTCTTTCTTCTTGCGCGGTTTTGTAACCGACCGGAAGTGAAATTTCACGTTTTTAGACGGCTAAAACACGGACAAGAAAATCGATATCGAAAAAACTCTTTTCGATTTTCTTATCAGAACGCCATGTAGTTTCCATCAAGCAAGTAAAAAAAAAATATCTGTCATATACACTTTAATAAAACCCAGTCAACATTATCTATCCCTGTCATAGCCGCTTGTCCAGAAACAAAATACGAGTATCTGGCATGGCTTACACACTATCGTTCAAAACTCATCCGTAAGAATTCCGCCCGTCTAAAAGCAGAAATCCATCGTGATCGCCCCTCTTGCGGTAATTTGTCGTTTTCTTTACTTTGATTCATAATAGCAGAACATACTCAAGCGAAATAAATACCCCTATCTCGACCGCTTTTGCTTCCACATCGAACAACAGGCCATTTGCACGATGACGTCATTTGACTACTACGACCAGAATTCGTTTCGTTTTTACTTATTTAAATTTTGCAATCCCAGTGCGGTTTAAATAACAATAGCCCTAATTTGCACTACAAAACAAAAAACTGAAGGATTCTGGTAGTAGTAGTAGTCAAATGACGTCATCGTGCAAATGGCCTATTGATCACAGCACCCGTACAATTAAGAGGATGCGACTCGGGTTTGTTTTAATAGCGGAGCTCTCGTGGGCAGAAGGCCCGTTCGCGGAGCTCCATACTCATAGAACCTATGCCCATCATTTTTCATGGTCATGGCTAGCGGAACGTTTCGTGAGCGCGTCCGTACATGTGTGTCCGTCCGAGCGTTGGGCAGGGTAGCTCGCTGGCGCGTTTGACGTCACAAAACATGCACGTATGACGTCGCATAACATAGGGGATCTCAGCAATTTTGAATCCAAAGCGAGGCTTTGTTTTTCGCGCAGCTACACGGTCGATGTCATGTCAGCTCGGTAAACACGTAAGTTGCATTTTTTCACGGTTTGCTACTCAAGACAGGGATGCTAATTTAAGGGATACTCAGAAGCCGCTATAGTGGAAAAAGAAAAGCTTTCAGTGATAAAATCTTGCTTCGAGGAACTTCGTACGTTTTTATCAATGCGGGGAGATGTTTCTTCTTCGGTTTGTAGAACCGCGGAGATTTAAAGAATTTCCAAGCAGTCGAGGGACTTAAAGGTAAAACAAATTACATTTTTCGATGGGGGAAAAAAGAACAAGATGAAAGAAACGTCGAACAAGCGTCACAGCGAGAACAGAGGGAGGAATCAAAAGGAACAAAGCTATTGTAGCCGAAAAAATCGCAGCAAAGAAGTGCGAACAAAATGAACCCGGAGGGCAAATGTCTGCTATTGTGTTTTCGACAACGAATCTCCAAAACCTAAAACCGAAGACCCAAGAATATTTCATACCTTGCCCTACTGAAATATTTCATAGTTTCGCCTTCTCTTTTACGCAAATTCGACTAAAACATTCTCAGCTGTTGTTTGTGCTGGTGCGATTTCTGTTTTTATGGCTTCGATACAGACCTAAACCTCCCTGATGAAGTCTACGATAGTTTAACGAAGTGTGTAGGAGAAATAAAGAACTTTTGCAGCTTATAGTTCGCAAGTGCTGCCCAGTAGTCTATCTTTCAAACTGATCGTTAAAAATTCTCCACTCGCATGTACACAACTAGCGAACACTAGCCATATAATTTGAACAGGATTTTGCTTGCTCAGCCTAGGCAATGCGGAGCAGACGAAACTGTTTCTTCTCTTTCCGTGTTGATTAAAATCGAGGTTTTGAGTCATTCATACGCTGGAAATGTCTTACCTTGGGTAAACAAACTTGTTTGCAGCAATGATTTCGCTTTGTAGTACGCTAACTATAAATACGGACAATATTTTATTATGATGTCCTAGTTTAGGCTTCGGAAAGCTTTAAACTGCTGGTGGGTGCAAAGCGGGGTGTAAAGGCTGTTGATTCAACTGTTTGAATAGGAGACAAGCAGTCCGGCTCAAAGAAGCGAAATTTCAACATGGGATGGATTCTAGTTGCCGAGATTTTCTCCAAATCAGTAACGCTGCTTAACTCGCGATTCCAACTTCTTAGCATATTCGAAATGGGAAAATAACAAGTCATATAAAGATTTCCCCAGACTTTGCTTCACATCTCGAAGTATTCATTTCTAAAATGCGAGTACTGTAGATATGGGGTGCTTATCACTTAGCCAAAAAATCCGGAAATTTCGGTTTAAAGTCAAATGGATCAGACATTCCCGGAAAATCCGTTTGGAAATTGTGGAATACCTCCAGAGATAGTCCTACTTTTCCGTTTCGGATGGAGCGTTGGAAATTTCTTTACCATTTGAATTAAGAATGGATTTAAAGGCCCATGTTCACCCAATCTGCTTTGCGCGCCCGGTCTGATTTTCGCACAGATGGAAAATCGAAAAATCGACTTGCCAGCCAATCATAACGCTACATGGAACAATTAAACAGTTTCAAAACAAAAAAACAAGCGCGCAAAGCATATTGGGTGAACATGGGCCTTTAACGGTCTAGGTACCAGGATGGGGAAATGGAACATTTAAATGGTAATTGCAATCTCGTCGGTTGGTCGGTAAATTTGAAAAATCGCTGACCATTATTAAACGGTCACCCCAACCGGTTTTTTCCTACAAATGGTAAGCACCCATGACTTGCGTTTGCATGCTATTACTTCTATTACGTTATCGAAAGTGGTACACTATGTTAAAATTCGGGTTAATGAACGTACCAGAGCTCCACAAGTCTTTGAACACAACTTGAAATTTAATAACAACTGAATCTCAAGAGAACTCCGTTACAGATCGATCACCGACGAGAAGAGCGAAAACTGGTAAGATACAACTGCTTATGTAATACGAAAGCCTTACTAGAAAAACCTGTTTGTCCAGTTCTAAACCTGTCATAGAAGGTTCTAGAAACATCTGCAATATGCTAATTAGGTACTTGAAATCAACAGTCATAGCAAAATGTAAAACGAATAACATGTCTATGTTCGCAATTCCCTCCAGAGTGCTTCTTCCTCAACACTCCTTCTCACTCGCAGATGGAATTAAGACGGCATCTCATCCATTCCAGACATCTTCCGTAGTTTCCTGAACTGTTCACGACTCAAACCTTTGGTAAGCGCATCCGCAACCATTTCTTCTGTGCGACAGTAGCTCAATTCCACATTGCCATTCTCCACCTGTTCCCGAATGTAATGGTACTTGATTCCAATGTGCTTTGCTCGCCCGTGAAACTGAGGGTTCTTGGCCAAGCAAATCGCTGATTGGTTGTCTTCATAGATCTTTGTTGCTTCCTCCGGTTTGCTTCTCAAATCAGTCAGGAGTTGCCGTAACCAAACTGCTTCTTGCGCTGCACTTGCTAAAGCTATATACTCGGCCTCTGCAGTCGAGAGAGCAACACATGCCTGCTTTTGCTTCTCCAGCTAATTGCTGCACCACTCATCTGAAATATGTACCCGGACGTTGATTTGCGATCATCCGGGTCCCCGCCCCAGTCAGCATCCGAAAAACCTACACAGCTGTTTAACTCATTCTTCCTGTAGAGAAGACCTAAGTGCATTGTTCCAATCAAATAGCGCATGATACGCTTGACTGCAATCCAGTGCTCCTTGGCAGGATTTGCGCAAAACTTGGCCACGTTACTCACTGCATACGTAATATCCGGTCGTGTCATAGTCGACAGGTACAGAAGACTTCCAACTGCGGATTGAAACTGCTCTTGATTAGCACTTTCAGAGTCTTCGCTCATCTTGACAAGTTTTGAGCTAATGTCTACTGGGGTATCAACTGGCTTAGCATTCTCCATGTTGAACTTACGCAGGACCTTTTGGGTGTAGGCTGGTTGTCCAATCCAAACTTCTCCATTTTGTTTGTTCTGCAGAACTTTGGTCCCCAGAAAATGGTGTAGTTCTCCCATGTCCTTCACTTCAAACTTCTCACCGAGAGCTTTCTTTACGTCCGCAATGCGCTTGTCGCTTTTCGCAGCCAGCACTAAATCATCAACGTGAACGGCAATCATGAACATCTCTCCTTCTGAAGCAACATAGATGCACGGGTCACTAACCGATTGAATGAAACCAAGCTTCTTTAAGTGCTGATCTAGCACTGAGTTCCAGCATCTTGACGATTGCTTTAAACCATAGATACTACGTTTCAGCTTGCAGACCAAATGCTCTTGACCCTTAACCACAAAACCCTCGGCTGTTTCATATACACCTCTTCTTTCAATTCACCATTGAGGAATGCAGTTGTAACATCTACCTGATGTAGCTTCAAACCATTTTCCACAGCCAACGCAATAACTGTTCTGACTGATTCAAATCTGGCGACTGGGGAGAATGTCTCATCGTAATCAATTCCAGATTTCTGAGAAAAACCCTGAGCTACTAGCCGGGCTTTGAAACGTTCTACAGACCCCTCGGCATCTGTCTTGACCTTGAAAACCCACTTGCTTCCAACAGCTTTCCGCCCCTTTGGCAGATCCACCAGCTCCCAAACATCATTCTCCCGGAGGGATTCAATTTCCTTCTCCATTGCCTTCATCCATTTTGCTTGATCTGGGCTATTCAGCGCATCTTTAACGGTCTTTGGCTCAGTTAACTCGTCATTTGCGACACTTGCCCATTCTCCATAGTAATCAGGTGCTTTCTTCTCCCTGTTTGATCTTCGCACCACTGGTTCTGCTCCATCTTCAGATGTGCGCTCTTTATCAGCTACATGTTTCTCATCATCATGAAAGTCCAATTCCACACATTCCTCACCACTTCTTTCTGTTGGGACACTTGGCTCCTTCTCAATCCCACGACTTGATTCATCGAACACGACATCCCGGCTATGAATGACTCTTTTGCGCTTTGGATCATACAGTCGGTAACCCTTCCTCTCAGTGCCGTAGCCTAGAAGTACGCACTTCTGGATTTTGTATCCAGTTTCCGGCGCTCGTCCTTGGCAACATGCGCATAAGCGGCACAGCCAAAAACTCGTAGGTGTCCCACATTTGGTTTCTGTCCCGTCCAGGCTTCAAAAGGTGTCTTCCCCTTGACTGCAGTTGTCGGACTTCGATTTCGCAAATACACAGCCGTTGACAGTGCTTCAGCCCAGAAACGATGTGGTAGCCTCGCATCAGCTAGCATGGATCGCACCGCTTCAACTAGTGTTCTATTCATCCTTTCGGCAACACCATTCTGCTGAGGAGTTTTGGGTACAGTCAGCTCATGTCGAACTCCTTCTTTCTTCAAGCACTTTTCAAAATCCGCTGAGACGTACTCGCCACCATTGTCGGTACGCAGAGTTTTCAACTTTCTGCCTGTTGACCTTTCCACCTGAGCTTTCCACTCCAGGAAACATGGGAAGGCTTCATCTTTGCGTTTCAGGATATATATCCACACGTAACGGGTATTGTCATCAATGAAGGTAAGAAAGTATTCTCCACCGCTCAAGGACTTTGCGTTCATCTTACCGCATACATCACTATGCACCAACCCCAGTGGTTCACTGGATCGCTTGCCTCCGTCAACTGGGAACTTATTTCTGTGTTGTTTTCCTTCCACACATGACTCGCAGAAAGAAGTTTCTCTTGACGCATTGTAATCAAAGTCGTCAACCAGTCTTTCCTTGGCCAACTTTTGCAGGTTTCGTACTCCAAGATGGCCATATCGCCGATGCCAGGCATCTTCCTTTGTTTCTTCGGTCTTGTTTACAGCTGCATTAGCTTGTTCGTTATCAGCCTGACAGCTCAGGTGGTACAAACTTCCCACCCTAGTAGCAACAGCTATCACCTTCATTTCTGAGTCCAATATTTCACACCCAGTCTCAGTGAACTTAACCACCTTTCCAGCTTTTGCCGCTTTTGACACGCTCAACAGGTTGTATGACAGATCAGGCACGTACAGAACTTCGTGTAGTTTACACCTACTAGCTTTACCGCCTACTGATGTCAATTCCAACACGACAGTGCCACGCCCTGTTGCTTCCACTGCATATCCATCACCAAGCATGACCTCTAGTGGCTGCTCCAGACTATGAAACTCATCAAACAGCTTATCATCACAACACATGTGACAGGGTGCTCCTGAATCTACGATCCATTCATTCAGGCGACCAGTGGAACTCGCCGACAACACGTGGTTAACCATCAAGCCAACACAATCATCATCTGAACTGCTGCTGTCTCTTCGCCTCACTTCAGCCCTATTTGCTTTCACTTTGGCACCCCTTGCCTGCTTTTCATTTGTGCCCCCGTTTTGTTTTATCCACTCGTTGCAATTCAGCCTGATATGACCAAATTTCCCGCAGTGATGACACTTGGGTCCCTTTCCTTTTGATCTTTGCTTTCCAGTCATTACTCCTTCTCTGCTTCTATCAGAGCCTACTCGTTCCTTCAGTTTTCCTTCTTCATGTAGCAAACGTTCAGTAACAACTTCCATCTTAGGCACACCCTCATTCGCTTCAAGAGCAGTGACCAACATATTATATGTTTCTGGTAAGCTGGCCAGTAAGTGCACAACACGGTCTTCTTCAGAAATAGGATCCCCAATCACTGACAACCCATCAAAAATCTCGGTCTTAGCCTTAACATGTTCTTGTACAGAGTTGCCCTCATTGAGCCTCAAAGAAAAGAGTTTACGCCGCAGTTGCAACTTGTTAGCCCAAGTTCTTCTCTGAAACTGGCTTTCTATCTTCTTCCATACGTCAGCAGGGTCTTCAGGCTCGCCAAGTAAATACAGGAGGGACGGTTGAACAGACAGCACGATCGTTGCCAACGCTTTGTCCTTTCGAGCAAGAAACTTCGGAAAGTCTTTGTCTTTTACATCAGGACACTGTTCAGTACGACTCACAATTCCCCATAAACCTTCCTTTAACAAAGCCATTCGACACTGAACCTTCCACGTCGGATAATTCGACCCATTCAAAGGAACAACAGTTACGGTTCGCGATTCTGACGCCATCTTGAAAATTTCTCCAGGCCAGGCAGCACAGCAAAATGCAGAAATGGCGGGCTTTCACGTAC
Organism: Cladopsammia gracilis; assembly: GCA_022457155.1. Classification (NCBI taxonomy): domain Eukaryota; kingdom Metazoa; phylum Cnidaria; class Anthozoa; order Scleractinia; family Dendrophylliidae; genus Cladopsammia; species Cladopsammia gracilis. The sequence continues at coordinate 731,117 of JAJGOT010000421.1, read as the reverse complement.
AGTACACAATCGATCAGTTCTCTATTTCAGCTCGGCGACTAGCTCAGTGGCAACGTCCTGGGCCCATAACCTGTTAAAATACGGGTTAATGAACGTACCAGAGCTCCACAAGTCTTTGAACACAACTTGAAATTTAATAACAACTGAATCTCAAGAGAACTCCGTTACAGATCGATCACCGACGAGAAGAGCGAAAACTGGTAAGATACAACTGCTTATGTAATACGAAAGCCTTACTAGAAAAACCTGTTTGTCCAGTTCTAAACCTGTCATAGAAGGTTCTAGAAACATCTACAATATGCTAATTAGGTACTTGAAATCAACAAACAGTCATAGCAAAATGTAAAACGAATAACATGTCTATGTTCGCAATTCTCTCCAGAGTGCTTCTTCCTCAACACACTAATATGGCGGCGGACCGCTCCAACATGACGTCATGTGAAAACGATCTATTGTAGACCGAGAAAAAGTTGTTTGCTTTTGTGAACTTTTGTGCACTCTAACAGACGGTCGCGTAATACTGTTTTTGAGATTTGCTAAAATTGAAACAGCTCGGTCGTTTACTGATTTCATTGCTTTTAAAAGTAGTCTTTTCAAATGTAACAGAAAGGAGTAACGGTTTGGGAAATATTCGACCATTGTGGATTTGATCGGAATCACTAAATTAAATATTCAAAGCGGGTACAGAAAACGTGTGTCAGCGTGTGTGTCACGCAAAATTCGTTGAGGGGGGAGGTGTGCGTGAAACCATATGGCCCAGTTCAAACGTCGAACTTTTCATGTGCCGAACCTAATATCTATTTAGGTCCACCCAAACTATTATGTTCGACTGTTGATTCAGACGGTCGAACTTTACATGTGCCGAACCTAATTCGTGACGAAAAGAAATATCATCCTACTGCTTAAAATAGAGAAATAAACTGAAAAAAGTAAAATTCACCAAGCCTGGAAATTCTTGTTTTGATTTTAGTGTGCTTTGTGTTCTGTTATGGCAAGGAGACAGCTGATGAGATTGTGATCATGATATTTGGGCAAAATAAAGTGAACGCCATAAATTTTAAAATACATTACCATTTCTTTATGGATATAAAGAAAAGCAACTTTTTAGAAGACCGATTTAAGCTGTCCAGTTTCAGTCTAAAAATCTACAACGTGAACGCTGGTAACCATCGTTACGCTTCTGTGAGTTCTGTCTGCAAATGCGCGAAAACCCACTAAATAGCCAATCAGAAGCGTAGTTATATTGAAAAATACGTTAACACAATTTATGCATTAGGTTCGGCCCATGAAAAGTTGGACGTTTGAATCGAAGTCGCTCCTTAGTCGAACTTCCCATGTAGCCCACTCGAACTTAATTCTTGGGTCGACCCAAATAACATATGTCGAACTTAATTGATTCAAACGTCGATCTTTTCATGTACTTAATTGAAGGAATTAGGTTCGGCACATGAAAAGTTCGACGTTTGAACTGGGCCTAAAAGTTTCTTACGCAAACGCATGAGTATAGGCTACATGGAGCCTCTTGTTTTACATTAGAACAATACTGGCACAAATTCTATACAATTGAGCTACAAAGGCAAGAAATCAGCGAAATGATGGAAATTGTATCTCGGTGGAACCCCTGCAATTGATAAGCATCCCATCTATCAGGAGGAGTAGCAATGCTAGTTATTTTTTCATGCTACAGAAATTGGAGCTATGCTTCGACCATGGGAGCCATCTGTGCACTATAACCTTTTCTACCTCGATATTGTAATTTACCCATGTGCATTACGTACTCGTGTATCTATCCGTTGACTTCTGTTGCATTGCCCTAGACCCACCAAAGGTTCAACCGGGAAGAGGAAAACTGGTTCCAAGAAAAGCTCGTTGTACAGCCCTGGAGACTCAGATATGGTATGGCTTCTGTTTGTAGGGGCAGAGAGGGACATAATAAGAAATAATGTGGCAAGAAAGTCAAAACAAATTGTTTTTTAATCCTTATTTACTGTATTTTATCCAGAGCCTTATTTCCCAATGTTGAGTTATTTAGCTGCTACAACTGATCTTTATTGAAGATTTGCATAATTATGAAAAATATCTGCTTTGTCATGGTGTTTAAAGGGAGGGTTTCACAGTTCGGCGCATGTGCAAGCTATGACGTAATCCATTTAATTTCATTGTTTAGACCAATCGGAAGCGACTAGATAACTCTGGGGGGAAATTTGCCTGTGAAAATGTCGCGGTCATTCAGCTGGTTGAATGGATGATTATACATACCCATGTGCTCCATGAAAGCCACCAGAGCGTAGAATAAATCATTCGGGTCAAAGGTTTTATTCATTGTTTACTTTGTCGGTGCAATCCGTTGAAATATTCTGTGTTTTTTGTCATCCTTCGCTTTGTTTGGACTAATTACAGTATGTGATTATTTAAGTTAATGTGAGTGGTTTTTTAACCGATAAAAGTCATAAAATTGGTAAGAAAGCGAATAAAGCATTTTAATCTGTGCGCATGCGCCGAACCGTGAAACCTTCCCTTAAAGCTGTTCCATGGTTGGACCTTTGGACTTTGGTCTTTGTTAACAATACTATTTACTAGGGTAGGGTCATGATCTTGAAATTTCTAGATTTACACAAGAGATAAGCACTCACTTCACATGGAGAAAAACCGGTCGTTCGTACAATTTCCCCGCCTACTAATCATTTTCTGAGGGGAGGGGAAAGGTTTGCCACTTGGACCAGAAGGTCTCATAATGGCGTCTTGTTTACTCCGTGTACTGATTTGCAAGACGTCAATGTTCCATTACCGGAATAAAAAATATACCTTCTAAAACTTCAAAATGGGAAGAAAAAGGCCGTAAGAATTTTGTTTGTTTGCTTTGAAAGTAGAATTTAGAAAATAGATGAGATGTTACTTCGAGCAAAGTCGAGTATCAGTATTAACTTATCATCGCTTTGCGGACTTTTATTAGAATTTTTAAGTATTTTGGGAAATACGTTGATTTACTTGGATAGAAATATTTTACCGACTGTTTCTTTGTATCTAGGCATCTCCAAATATTTCCATTTTATGACGTCCATTATTTGTAAAAATTGCACTACAGTGCAAACAAAGACAAACAAAGGGCTCTAGGAGCCATCTCGTGAATACGAAACAACAAGGTTAATTTTAGTTCCTTAGATGTTTTGTAATTAAGTTTCAAGCTTTTGATAATCCGTAACTTGACTTTTAGCGGCGTCACTGCGGTAAGTGGATGTATAGGTGGCAGCTACAAAACCAAAATAATTTTTTGAATCGCTTGGCATTTCCAAACAAAAATCGAATACTCTTAGGAGGTTTAAATGTCTTAAATGAGGCCTTCCGTGAAAATTATGTGAATTAGTTTGTCCATAGAGGTTGAAACCCACAGTTAAAGTCCATAATCTGAAGCTATTCGCCACTTATTCAATTACAGCAATCATCTTTTAACACGTAATACACTGGGGAATTAAAAAAAGTTTACAAATGATGAAGCGAGTTAATCTGTCCCCGTATACTATATCTCGTTCAACGCTTCGCGTATTTATGAGACAAAGAGGAAGAACACTCGAGAAGCACTCGCCTTCAGCTTGTGCATCTCTGTACTTCTCTCGTGTTCTTAAAAATTCCCGCGTGCTCAGCACAACAATGCACTCGGCGCATTTTTTATTTCTTTAATAAAAAAAATGCTGATAGTGTATTTTTGGGTATTTTTTATTTATTTATTTATTTATTTATTTCTCATTGGGTATTGTTATTAATGACATGGTAATAAGGTATGGAAAATCGCTCTGGCCTGGGTCAAGCCCAAGACCAGGCGAAGATGGGAGCTTAGAGGATCAAGCCCGGCTTACTCGATCGGGTGGGAGGGTGGGTTGCCAAACTCTTTACTTTTGCGGCCTCGAGTAGAGTGATAGGGTGGATCACACGTAACTTCTTTTATAGTCTCATTTGCATAATCCCCAGGGTATAAGTGGCTGTCCGCCTAAGATCCTCATAACCAAAATTGGTCATGAAACAGATTTTCTTCAATTATTGCACGTGAATTACACTTTGTCTAGTAACTATAAAAATAGATTTCGTTTGGTTTCAAAATGTTTTCTTCAGCAATTTACAAATTTGATATTTTTTTAAGGCGCTGTTACACGATGCAGTTTTTTCCGCAACTTGTCTCGCAACGGCGTTGCGAAACAAGTTGCACGGACAATTGCAGTTGCGTGAGAGGGATGTTACACGCTGCAATTGTTTTTTGCAACTTGATGTGTTTGTCTCTTTCGCCCCGTTGTTTTGGCGCCACTTTTGAATGTTTCAAGCAAAAATGGCGGCCTGAAAACGGATCATTGAGGTGCTTCTACTTGCTGACATGTTATTAGATGAAGATGAACCAATTCAAAAGCGAAATCGGGTTAATTGGGTTAGAAAGTGATAGGTCGGAGCGAAGAGAGGAGCGCTTATCACATGCTTGTCAAGGAATTCTCTCTCGAGTGTCCGAGGAGTGTCCGCCATCTTGGAGACCACAGGTTATGTTATCAAGGCGCATGTGCATAAAAAGCCAGAGGGGAATTGTGGGAGATAAATTCTAAAAACATTGCGAAACAAGTTGCAAACGGGGTGTTACACACCGCAACACCGTCCAACGCCGAGACAAGTTGCATGAAACCGTTGCGGAAAGTATCATCAAGTTCTACTTTTGGCAACGGTTTCAGCAACTTGTTTCGCAACGATTTCGCGTGTTGCGGAGTATGTTACACGGTGCAATGGTCCGTGCAACATGTTTCGCAACGCCGTTGCGAGACAAGTTGCAGAAAAAATTGCACCGTGTAACAGCGCCTTAATCGTGTTTTGTTTTCGAGATTTTTTCATGGAATACTTTTGTACCGGATGCAGTTTAAATTCTGATTATGTGTCCAAGCAAGGATGATCAATTAGCAAGAAGAAAATGAAGCTAACAAAAATTATAGGTTTATGGTTAAACAAATTATTTGCATAGAATGATCAAACAATTCAGTCTGTTCCATATCAAACAAATCAAACTCTCAGAACTGCAGGCTTAAAAAACAATGAGCTTAGTTTTCATTCAAAACTTAAAATGTAGAGAAGTACGGGCTTCACTGTACACTTCAAAGTAAGTGGATAAAGTCGAAAACATTTTCAGACGCCGAGTTTCTGGAACTAACCTTTATTCCAATTGAAAAATTCTTGACAAGAAGGCAATCTTTGAATCCAACATACGCCATAAAAATTTTAGGCTTTCAAACTTTCCTCGTACATTCATGTTTGCGGCGGCAGATTCCGGACACAATTTTCTGGATTTCCCATTCAAAGAACTTTTGAATCATTGAATATATTTTCTTCTTTCAGCTGATAAATTCCAACTGACGAATTTCAAAGCGCTAAAACTTTTCATCACTTTCGTTGAACCCGTGAATTTGTCAGTGCAGTTTTGTCAGTGGCATCGTGTAAAGTTCATTCTTTCGGCCGCTTTTGTTTTCCCGGTCATATGATGAATGTTATGAGAACAAGCTACTTGATCGGCACAAAACTACAACAAATTTCTCTCTTTCCAAACGCTTTTCATAGTTATTTCATAAAAGCAATAGAACACATTTTCTATGAGTTTACCGGCGTTATAAACCCACTCGGGATCTTGGGAGAACACTCGAAAAGCTATATATATATATAAGCTATATATATATACGTATATATATATATATATATATATACGTATATATACTTGTCACAAGCATCCACTTATCCAGTCTTTCATCCGTAATTATTAATCTGACAATAAAGCATCAAAAACACGACAATGCGTATATTGTTAATTCAGAGCTTACTGCCTTGAACTGAAATAAGTGACTACCATCTTGGTGTATGCTTTCATTTGTACTTGCGGCCTTTTCCACACTTAGTCGCTCGTCATTCGTTTAAATTTTATCCATGCTTATCACTGAGAGTGCATTGAGGAAGCCTGGAAGCGTCAATCTGCTTGAGTATGGGTAAATACTTTAATTAAAACACTGATTTCCTTCACGCTTTCGCCATGGTAGCTCGCCATGATACATGTATCAGGATGGTATCCGCTGACCAGACAAACATGAACCATATTCACGGCTGTAATTACAAATGACGCTTGTTTGTTTTTATGCCGACAACACTCGCGTGGCAAGTCTAGTTCAACTATACTAATACATTTTTTGTTCTTTGTTTGTCTGTTTGTTTTCATAAAACGAAATAGTAGTTTTTGCGTTTCTTGCGTATGACTATAAGGGTCATGAGGAGTTCCCACACCAAATAATTTTGAGAGTGATGTTGATTTCATTGATATTGACATATCAGTGTTGAATACTGAACATGTGATATATTATATTATAATATACTCAACAAAATATACAGTTTCTGATTGGTCAATGACGAATGCATAAATAGATTATAGAGTGCAAATTAGGTTAAAGTGCAATACGGAATGCGAACCTTTTACGCTTTCTTTCAAAAGCTTGGAAGTTCAAGCTTAGTTATTTTTTTAAATGATGTGATCAATGGTTTGATTTCACGCATGGTTTATCTGTCAAAAGGTTGTTATCCTGATTGGTTAAAAATAAAACATGTGAGCATCTTGGAAACCATTGAAGCGTTTCATGTTCACTAGGGCGCGCAGTGGACCGTGACGGCCTCACCAAAATTTTGTTGAGAATATTATAAACAAGAAATCGTATGAACTACTCGTGCATTTCGTGATTTATGGGCACTCGTGATGTTTTGAAAGTTCTCAAAATTGCACGAGCCGCTTAAACATCACTCGCGCCCATAAATCACGAAATGCACTCGTGTTCATACGATTTCCTATATTTATCATTTTAAATGAAATAGCTATAGCATTTACAGAAGCTTTATTCCCCTGAGGAATCTTGTATAAATGAGGGTATAAAACTATGTTTAGCTCTCGAATTGGAGGTTTTTGATTTGGCCCGGCAAAGATTGCGTGACGTGATACATGGGCGTAAAAGGGTTCTTCTTTTACCTCTGTTTTTGTAATCACCGTGATATATCATAAGTAGCATTCTGTCTATATTTTTTTTCTTTACTTTATTTCTTTTAAGACCCTCTTTGGGTTCGTCTGTCTACATACAGTCAACTCCCGCCTTGCGATCACCTCGCTATTACGGACACCCAGCTAGTACGGACAGCACCTAAATCCCCGGCAAAAGTTACAGATATCTGACTGAAACGAACTCCCCCTATTGCGAAATCTCACTATAACGGCATTTTATTCGGCCCCAACATCACAATGTTATTGTTTTACTCTCGTTATAACTGATATCGAGCGGCACCTTCAATAGTTGAAATGTTTTTTTTTGTGTGTCATCGCCTTTGTCTTTTTGGTTGGATTTACGCTTCTTTTGTTCGCGGCCATCAATTTCAAATCCTAAGATTTCAATTATGTGTAATTGTTGAAAGGTACCGCTCGATGTCAGTTATAACGAGTGTCGAACAATAACATTGTAACGTTGGGCTCGAATAAAGTGTCCATAATAGCGAAATTCCGCAATAGCGGGAGTTTGTTTCAGTCCGTATTTAAAACTTTTGCTGGGGATTTAGCTGCTGTCGGTACTAGCGGGGTGTCCGTAATAGCGAGGTGTCCGCAAGGCGGGAGTTAATTGTATGTAGACAGACAAACCCAAAGAGGGTCTTAAAAGAAATACAGTAAAGAAAAAATAAAATTATGCACAAAATACTACTTTATGATATACCACGGTGAGTACAAAACAGAAGTAAAAGAAGAACTGTTTTGCGCCCCCTGAATCACACGGGCCAAATCAAAAACCTCCAATATCGAGAGCTAAACATAACTTTATACCTCCATTTATATAAGATTCCTCAGTGGAATGAAGCTTCTGTAAATGCTACAGCTATTTCATTTAAGTAATGGGGTTCCACATAAGAACGATATTAAACTTCATTGTTCTGCGGCATTGACTCTTTCCCACATATAATATCTTTGATTTCAAGAATAGAGGAGGAGCTGATGGTTAATAATTATATTTCATTATAAAAATAAAGAAAATCCATTTGCTTAAAATAAATTTTAGGAAATGTTCGTGCTTAACCAATCAGAATAGCAGAAGACAGTAGCTAATAATTTTGCTTCTTTGATGAAGTTCCCCAAATACAATATCTTTTAAAAATTGTATGTTGTGCGATTGGGTCTCAAATTACTTGAAACCTTAAAAAAATTAGACAAGATGCACCTTGAACCTTAACTTTTACCGGTTTTTGAGACTAGGCCAATGAGATCACTAGTTGTAACAATGAAAAAACTTGACATTCCATCGTGCTTGACATTCCATTGCCGTTCAGCGCTATCCTTCTTATGCGGATCATTACTTAAAGTGATAATGTAATATATCACATGTTCAGTATTCAACACTGATATGCCAATATCGATAACATCAATGTCACTCTTAAAATTATTTGGTGTGGCAACTCATCATAACCCGGATAATCATATGTAATAAAAAAACAAAGAACAAAAAAATGCATTACGATAGTTAAACTAGACTTGCCACGGGAGTGTTGTCGACATAAAATCACTTGTAATTACAGCCGTGCGTATGGTTCATGTTTGTCTGGTCAGCGGATACCATCCTGACACATGTATCATGGCGAGCTACCATGGCGAAAGCGTGAAGGAAATCAGTGTTTTGATTCAAGTATTTACCCATACTCAAGCAGATTGACGCTTCCAGGCTTCCTCAATGCACTCTCAGTGATAAGCATGGATAAAATTTAAATGAATGACGAGCGGCTGAGTGTGGAAAAGGCCGCAAGTACAAATGAAAGCATACACCAAGATGGCAGTCACTGATATCAGTCTGTATCAGTTCAAGGCAGTAAGCTCTGAATTATTGATTATTTTTCTGTAGTCTGTTGAGTGTGATCATCCAGGTTAGTGTAGTTCTGAAAAGAACTGTTGTTGTTGACACCATAGCTAAACTGACCAATGGCAGCAACAACCATACATTAATACCATCAACTGACGGTTCGCAATTCACATGACTCTGAAGATGACTTGCGCTCAGGTTGTCGAAACGTCAGTCAATGTCGACAACAACAACAGTTCTTTTCATAACTACACTAGCCCGGATTATCACACTCGACAATATTGAAATTTTTTTAACATCGAGTGCTGAAAAAAACTGTTACAAAGACAGAGGTTTGGGGGATAACCCTTATATGTTGCGGATGGTGTGATCACCAAATGACGTAAATACCTCTTACTAACCGAGTTCGAGGGCCGTACTGTAAATTACGGCCCTTGTTTTTCCCCTTCGATTTATGGCCCAAGCGCTTCGCGCTTGGGCCATAAAGCGTAATTTACAGTACGGACAGAGAAAACGAGGTTAGTAAGATATTTATTATATCTCTAAATCGGAGATAAAGGAAAACCTTTCAAGTCAAAAGATGGATGGCTTCATTTTACTGACGTACGTCACAAGAAAGCAAAGAGCAAATTTTATTGGCTTTCAAAAATAGTGAGATCGGTCCTCGATTCGGCGTGAACTTGCGTGGCTCTTGAATGAAAACTCTATTTAAACGAATTAATTTAAACTTCTATGTGTTCGGTAGGACGACGGAAACCTAACATAAGGTAGTTTTCTTTGAAAAGGATTCTTAGTTACTGGCGAAGGCAAGTGAGGAAAAGAAGAATGAAAACGCCGCGATAAAATTGCCAAAACAAACGTGTTTGTCAAACGGGAAAATGTGGCAGCACTTCGGTCTACAGCGGTGAACGAAGAAACTCTCAAACTTCTAAAAGGACACTGAAAATATCTCGTCATCAAATACTGCAAGTTGTTTTTGGCTTTTTGTGTGCTTTAGTGGCTTCATGCCGAACTTTGTGCATGGATGAGTTTGAATTTCAATCGCACCTGACAAATTTTCAGCGTGAGCTGCAGCAAGAGCGTATTTGCGAATACGCAAAATTGTTTTCATGGACTCCACTACAAGGACAAAAATTTCGCTGAGGAATCAAGATACATTTTTACCGTAATTTTGTAGCTTCAAGTCTGTTCTTATTAGAACCACTGCCACAAACGATAACTCTGAACTTAAGTTTATAACCAGACAAAAACTTGGTCAAAATAAGTTAATTTAAGCTTACATGATACAGTTTGCCGATGGAAGTCGTTTCACTTGTTTTGCAGCTTTATGTTTTTCATAGAGACGTTTTCTCACGAAGAAAGACTGTTTTGTTAATGCTTAATTAAATTGTAAGAGTTAAACGAATTTGCCGTGTTACTCGAGTTTTTATAACTAACAGCCTAAAAGCTCAATACCAAAACAAAAAAGCTTACTCGAGAAAATTGTCAATGCTTTTTGATTCGCAGCTAATTAGTTTTTTGCTGAAGTTATATTTTAATTTCATCGGAGAGTTTTTGTAACCTGGCATATTTACCCACTTAGCTCCAAACGTTTCCTCTGGATAATTTTTAATGTAGAAAACAACTTTTGTAAGCGTGTGTTAGGCCCGATGCGGGGGACTCTCAAATTTAGCGGGCCGTACTGAAAAATACGGCCCGCTAAATTGACCAATCACAGCGCGCACGACACTGAACAATACCCACACCACAACACAAAAGCTAACCAACAATGGCTTCCGCAACATCAAGAAACACCCCCTTTATCAGGGTTCGCGTTCTCACGAGACAAACGCTCGTGCTCACCTAAAATATGTTGTGTGTACACCATTCAAAAATATTCAAATAAAACGCGAATTCGAGCGCGCGCTTAGCGCGCATAAATGCTACAGAGAATGAATAATCAAAGGCTCCTAAGAGCCAACCCGTGAATAAGAAATGCTAACGCGTAACGTAATATTGTGGTAAGCTTGTTTTCACACTGACACGGTTCGATATTTTTTTAAAGTTAAATGAAAGGATTTTTGATGAACGCTAAGAAAAAAAATTCATCACTTTCATAATGTCCAGTCGGAAAGGAAAAAAAAAAAGAATCCTGAACGTGACTTGAACTTGCGCCTCCCGTCTGTCATTCCCTGACTAAGGCGGAAACTCAAACCACTCGACTATCATGGAACACATACTTCAGTTAAGATTAAATTTTATTATTTTAAGGTAGATACGCATCAAAACGTGTGTCTCCGTTGAAAAATTCCTTTCAGATCGATTTTAATGTTAAATGCAAAACATCTTCAAAGTGCCTATGAAATGTATTTTTTTTTCTGTCGTTTTTCAGTAGTTTAATTTTTATGTCCAAAGAACGAAAATAACATCATTTCCTGAGGAAAAGAAAGAAAATCGTTTTTTTTTTAGCCGCTCGAAGATGCGTCACTTCGGTTGAAAAGTGGCTCCAATTTTTGGAGAGCCTGGGGCGAGGGAGTGAGTGATGTCGTAAATTCGTAGATAGTATGACACATTGGTTTGTTTACGCTATAATTCCCTTGGAATCCTTTGGCGTGATGGTCATTTTGCCAACGTTTTTGGCTGTACAAATGTTACACAGCGCCTAATATGTTTCTTTACAGTCCCCTGAATGTGAAGAGGATCAGTTTCGGATCACTCTTGATCAAATGAAATGATCGTGTCCACTGTAGTTTTGCCGTAGCGAGGCAAACCGACTGTGCCGCATAAGCAAAGGAAGTGAACATGATGAAGACGGACTTTGATTTAGATTATTGAACGTGAAAGGTAAACATTTTAGTAGCACAGCGTCTCAGTGGTTCGCCAGTTGAGTTGTAAGCTTGTTGAACACAGGCTTTTTTGTTATTTCTTTTTAGTGGCTCGGTGACTGGCGTTTATTGAACGCGGACGTTATAATTTGCAGTACAAACAATGCATATTACATGATATTAGTGACTCGGCCGGTCTTCTCTGAAGTTCATTGATTGCGCATGGAGGTTATGAGCTAATTTTATCGGCTCGGCAGTTCGCCTGTCTACTTAAAGTTCTTTTTTCAATGAGAATGATATGTCTTAGCTGCTTGGCGTCTTGCTAGTTGAAAGTTTCTAAATTATACTGATATGTTATGCATATCCGAGGTGGTGTTTTTCAGGCAGCTCGCTGAATTGAATGTGAATGGTGTATTTTTAGCGGGCAAGGCGCCTTGATAGCGTATTTATTTATTTATTTATTTATTTATTTATTTATTTATTTAAAATGTTTGAACTCAAGTATATACGTAATAATTAAACTTCTTTTTTTTTTTTTCCTTTTCCTCTTTTATTCAGTGATTCATTCATTCATTCACTTATTTGTGTATTTATGTATTCCTTACCTCTCGCTTTTTCTCATTTGCCATTAATTCATTGATTCTTTCACTTACTCTCTCATTCATTTTTCTTTTGCTGTTCGTTTCATTTCATTTCTTTTTTTTTTATTATTATTATTTTCTTTTATTTTCTTTTATTATTTTACACAATTACAATACTGAAGTTCAAAACTATTTCAAAATTACTTACAATATATACTTCTTACACAGCAAAAACTACTTATAATATTAACATACCTACATAAATATATAATTACTACTAATATTACTAATAATATAATACAACTACTGAACTAACACATAACAAAAAAAAAATAATAAAATAAAATAAAAATAAATAAATAAATAACATATTAATCAAGCGTTTACAAGAGGTGACACTATCCATTTTGCTTTAAGGAAATCCTTTACTTTCTTTTCACCATACAAACTTATATATCTTTCTGTTTCATATTTTACAGCAATTTTCTTTTTAAATCCATGTATCTTTGGCAAAACTTGACCTCTTCTACAATCCCACAAGTACAATTTCCCGATTAAAATTAGATAGTTTAAAAACTTTGCAGAAGGGGAGTTTTGTGTTATCATTCCAACTAAAACATCTTGTAACGAAAGTCGAATGTTCTCATTTAAAAGTTCGTGCCGCAATATTTCGAAGTCACGCCAGAAATTTCTTGAATAAGGACAGAGATATAGGAAGTGATATAGCGTTTCTGATTCAGATGAACAAAATGAGCACGAATCACTCGTTTTAAAACCAATTTTGTAAAGTTTAGCATTAGTGTAAAGAATGGAGTTGAGAATTTTGTACTGAAATGCCTTAACATATGCTTCAAGAGCAACACTGTGCGGGATCGTAAAAATTTGTTTAACTTCCTCAAGTGTGAAATGAAATTCATCCTGCAATTTGTTTACAATAGTTGGAAAAAGAGCCTTTCTACTTACAAGTAAAGTATAATAGTCTTTTGATTTCTTCTTTGTCACATCAAATATGTTATCATCTATTTTTAGAGCGAGTTCACCTGTTGTTGATTTAGGAGAACTATTTTTTAAAATGGAAGGAATGGAGTGTCGAAGACCTGCCCAAACTAAAAAATTAGTTTTTGAAATCCTGTTAGAAACTAGGGAGAAGGAATCTTTGTTATTTAATTCAAAGGATAGATCACTGATATGAACTATACCAACTTAACTTTTATAATAAACTGTTTTATTATTAATGAGTATTTGTTTGTTATTCCAAAGAATATGTTGCCAATCTTTTTCTGAAGAGAACGAATCTCTAAATTCTGACCACTACTGCAATAATTCTAGATAGAATAGCGAAGTATTCAGTGGCAGGATTCTAACATCATAATTGCAATAAAACAAAAAAAGGCCGCCAAGGGGTTCTAGATGCCATGTCAGATACCGTTTCCAGGTGCCATCATTTAAGCCAAATATTCTTTTTAGCCATGCCAATCGGAGCGATATTATCATGCTATCAAAATCAATCATCTTTAATCCTACATTGGAGTAATCATTTATCGCTGATCTGCGTGTGACTTTATCAGGACCATTCCATAAGAATTGAAATAATAACTGGTTTAACTGATTAACAAATTCTTTTGGGGTAGGTATTAAGGATGACACAAAAACAAATTTTGGAATTAATAGAGATTTGATAATTGTAATTTTTCCATAAATAGAAAGACCTCTAGAGGACCAGATTCTAATCAGGTTTTTAATGCTGTCTAATCTTTCTATGAAATTCTTTTCGAGAAGCAATTTTTGATCATACGTGTAATAAATTCCCAAAGCCTTAATCGGCTCGTTGGGCCATTTAATTCCGAAAGGCTGTGCTTTGCAATTCATTGAAGAACCTATCCACATAGCTTCCGTTTTGGAACAATTAATCTTTAAGCCAGAAACAATCTTGAAATTATCTAACGGCTTAAAGAGAGCGGTAGCAGAGCTTGTGTCGGCAAGTATTACCGTCGAATCATCTGCGTATTGAAGGATTTTTGTCTCCTCACTCCCAATAGAGATGCCTTTTATATCTTTGTTTTGTCGAATTGCTATTGCTAATATTTCTATAGTTACTACAAAGAGATAAGGAGAGAGTGGGTCCCCCTGTCGTACCCCACGTTCAAGATTGAAGTATTCAGATGAAAGTCCGTTGTTTATTACACAGCTTTGTATGTTTCTGTAGAACGTTTTCACCCATTGGATGAAATTAGGTCCAAAATTAAAGGATTCCAAACAATAGCGAAGAAATTCCCATTCTACGCTATCAAATGCCTTTTCGAAATCAATAAATATCATTAATCCCGGAATGCTTTTTTTTGCAGTGAAATCCATAATATCGAAAACTGATCTAATTGTTTCGCCGATATATCGGTCCTTCACGTATCCAGTTTGGTTATGGTGTATGATATTTGGAAGAACATTCTTAATTCTAGTGGCGATCACTTTGGACATTACTTTTGTGTCAACGTTTACGAGAGAAATTGGACGCCAGTTCTCAATATATGAACGATCTTTTCCTTTTTTTTCTATTAGAGTAATTACCGCTTGTTTTTGAGAGCAAGACATTTCACCTTTTTCAAAGCTTTCGTTCACACATTTAAGAAATGGGTCGCTAATTAATGACCAGAACACTTTGTAAAATTCTACAGGAATTCCGTCATTCCCGGGAGTTTTGTTAGTTTGAAAACTATCGAGGATATTATAACATTCCTCAGCTGAAATTTTGCCTTCACAGGACAACATTTGTTCTTCGGTTAGTTGAGGTATATTCAAATTCTCTAGAAACTTTACAATGTTCTGACAGTTCTCCGCATCACTAATTGAACTTTTGTATAGCTCTTGGTAAAATCGTCTTTGTTCTTGAAGAATGTCAAAAGGATTTGTCTTTACGACGCCGCTGATGACTAGTTTCCTTATATGCTTTTTCACATGATTTCTTTTTTCTAAATTTAGGAAATATTTGGTACTTTTTTCGCCGTGTTCATGCCAGCGAGCTCGGGCACGGATTATTATTCCGTTGACTTTTTCATCATAAAATAATTCAAGCTTTTCCTTAGCCGCATTTAAATTGTTTCCATTCAAGTCATTGGGGTTCTTTTCGAAAACCTGTCTCGCTTCAGTATATTCTTTTTCAAGTTTTAATCCTCTTTCATTTCTCTTCTTTGCCTTCGTTTTGGAATATTTTATAGCATGAGCTCTTATGTTATATTTTATCCAGTCCCAAATATTACGATGGTTGGAAAGTTCTTTTCGGCCTTCCGCGATCCAAATTGGTAACTTTTTGTAAGATCATCAATGTACTCATCATCTTTTAATATAGAGGTGTTCATCTTCCAGAACCCAGGACCTTTAGCCTCTTTGTCCACGTTTCCAAATTCTAGATAGATAGCGGAATGGTCAGTTCTAATGGCGGGGATTATATTTGTGGCTTTGACCCAGTCATGTAAATTGTTAGAGATCAACCAATAATCAAGGCGACAAAAAATTAGTGGAGATCGTTGACTCCAGGTAAAACTTTTAGTTTGCGGGTTTTTAATTCTCCATATATCAACAAGATCTAATTGACTTTGGACATCATTGATGCAATTTATCACAGATTTCCTAGGCGTCATTATGCCACCTTTTTTGTCCAGTGTAGGATTCAGAGGACAATTGAAATCACCTCCAATCACAATATTTTCCTCTGAATCCAAATTTTCGGTTGCCAGCTTAGTTAACAGATCTTTGAAAAATTTCACGATATTTTCGTCTTTGTTTGGTGCATAAATGTTTATAAGAACATACATTTTATCTTGGATGGCAGCTTTAACCACGATATACCTTCCAGATGTATCTACCATTTGAGAGTGAATAACACAATCAAGACCTTTTTTGATTAAGATTGCAACACCTCGAGAGTTTGAGCTCCCATGAGAGCAAATAAGTTCTGCACCCCATTCGTTTTTCCAATTTAACTGTGTTGACAATGTCGAATGAGTTTCTTGCAAGAATATTATATCAGAGTTTCTTTTTCGACACCACGTAAAAATCGTTCGCTTTTTTCTGAAATTGCTTAATCCCTTCACATTAAGAGATAGTAAACTAAGAGAATGATCGGTCATTAGAGCTGAATCGGGGACGTGGTATTATAGATGAGGTCAAATAATACGAAAATGATATCAAAGATATCGCAGAATGCAAGAAAATATAGTGTATATAAACTGATGATATCGCTCTAAAACAAATTATTAATCTACAGGAAAACATACAATAACCTGTAAGGTAAAAAGTTTCTAGATTAATCGCATTTTTTGTGAAGCAAGGAAGGTAAAATAATTTGACACTAATAAAACACGTAAACGATAAACTAAACTTAACTATCGATATGCTGTCGCGCTGTGACCGCTTTGGCTTTAGTTTCCGCTGTATCTTGTATCCATAATGAGACCGTAATATGGGAGATTGATTGTTTCTTCACCTCTATAGATTTGCCCGTTTATAATTAGCTTATCAACTTTGAAATAGGCTTTTTGCTTTTTCTGTTTGGCCTTTTTCAGGATGGGATATAGCGTCTTCTGTATTTCATCAATATTCCGAGGGAAATCATTCACGATTGAAATGTTTGTGTTTTTCAAGTTTTTAACAAACGACCAAACATATTCCTTATCTTGAAAGAAGCTAAATTTAGCTATAACAGGCCTTGGTTTGACGTTCTGCCCAGGACTGGTATTCTTCCGAGCAGGGATGCAGTGAACGCGTTCGAAACGGATCTGCTCGATATCTTTCTCTGGGATTTTAAGTTTATCGCGCATCACTTTCCTCAATTTATCTTCAGCAAAAGTTGACTCACCTCTTCCTTCTGGAACATTAAACACTTTTAGATTTTCGCGTCTTGTGTATGCTTCTAACCTGATGTTACGGCACTCAAGATATTTTATTTTAGCATTGAGGTCTTCCAGATTCTTTGCGTGGGATTCCAGTGTTGCACACATGGCGGTTGAAGATGAATTTATTTCGTCGATGTCAGCTTGAGCGGTGTTTAGACTTTCTTGTAAATTTTTATTTTCTTTTTCCAATTCTGCCACTCTACCTTGCATAGCCTCTAACTCGCCAAGTCTTGTAAGCAATTTGTCAATCTTTTCACTGACTTCATCCAGTTTGGAAAAAGCCTCACAATAATGGCCGTCCGCTTCGTCTTCCCCGTCAGTCTGTGAACCGCTTTCTCTTAACCGTTTCCGGCTATCAGCACGGGCGTCTTCTTTTCCCATGTTGTTTTAAAAGCGAATATAGCCTAGCAGCCTTCATTAATTACATTATCTTGAAAATTTTGAATTCATTTAAAGAAGCTAGCGAAAACACGTCCGCCCTCAGCGAAGGCCAGGTTACTCTCCATAATTAAACTTCTTAGTTCAGTGTCTTGCCAGCGATTGAAAGTTTCTGGAAATTTTAACTGCTTAGCGGCTTGTAAGTGAGTTCAAAGTATTGTGTTTTAGTGTTAACATTTACATGTCTGATTTATATTTCATTATATAAAAATTGACCTGCCATGTATTTTGTTACGAATAGTCTTACGCATTTGTAGATATAGTTTTGATACATGTTTCGTAGAATAGAAGCCTGCTTGTGAACATAATTTGGAATACCGTATAAACATTTATATTACTCGCCGGTCAGTGCCGATCGAGTCAATATAATTTTGTAGGCCTCACTGACTTCGATGGCTCTCCAATCGAGCTGAAGCTTGCCCGCCCCCCCCCCGGGTAGTCTAGCACTTGTCCAAACGATGTCTGTGATTCGCTAAGAAAACAATAGATTTGTCCCGCTGGGATAGGGATTAGGGATAGGGGCATTGTTCAAGTGATATATCAGTTGTATCGTTCGCCAATCACAGAAATCGCTTGGACAGCTACGGGGTCGCCCGAAGCTTGAAGGAACTTCTAAACAGGATATGGATTGCAAAATTATGCTTCATTAAACGGCCTCGCCAGCCGGAATGTTTTTTTATAAAATAATATTAATCTCAACAATAAGCGCTTTCGTTGAAAACAGCATCCCTCGATGTACCCTTTCCGATGTTGGCGAACAAATTTTTTGTATTTCGCTAGCCTATTTTCCTCTGGAGCGAAATAAAGTTTTGTTGCACCCTCTGTAATCGAAAAATTCTAATCCCTCGTATGTTTGAGGCTGCTCGCCACAATTTTGTCTACCTCTAGCGATGTCTCTTGTCAGCTCTCTTGTTCGCTATAATTCCCGCAGCAGTTTGTACAACTATTTACGCCACAGTGTAGTTTTGGCCGCGCATAAATTGGAGCCACTTTTTAGCACCACCAACCTGACTTTGAGACCGTAAAAAAAAGCGTTTCGCATCGTCTCTACACTTTAATGTGGCTCCAAGTAGTTTTTTGGGGTCACACTTCCCTTTTTTAATGCGCTTATACAAAAAAGAGTGAAAACGTCAAGCAAAACTGCATTTGAATGAAAAGCTCAATCTCTTTATTGCCGAGGAGTTAGTCAGAGCTATTTGCAGGGTGTAATATATATAGATAGGCTTAGCCTAACAGCGGAGCTCTCTGAACAGAAACGATGATGATAAGCTTAACTTAGGTGAAAGGTCGGAAGCACAAGAAAAATTAGAATTAAGATTGACAACCAGGCTACTTTTCAATTTTAGCAATTCTCAAAAACAGTAAGCTTATTACGCGACCGTCTGCACAGTACATTTAGTAGACTGCACAAATTCCACAAAAGCTCACTGTTTGAGAAATGTGAAACCTCTCGAGTAGCAAACCGCGAAATAAAGCAGGGAAAAACGATTTTGCAAACCATTTTCACCGCTAAACACAACAAAAGTGTTTTTTTTTTTCTTTTAAAATATTTTATTTATCAATAACAAATCCCTAAAGTTTACAATATTATCCTGAGAGGCTAGTCATTTCCGGTTACAAGGCATCCTGAGTTAAGGCTAGTCATTTCCGGTTACAATAATAGAAGGTCAGTTCCGGTTACAGTCACTTCAAAGTCCAGTCCATACGGGATTATTTATAAAGTTTATTTCCGGTCGTTTGGTCCACTTGAAAGTCCTTTCTGGTTTGCACATGATTACTTTAGTCATTTTTGGTAATGAATGATGAGTTCCCAGTAGCTAAATTATTAGAGTCACAAGCTTTGACTGTTGTATTTCACAAATATTCGGATGACACCACAAAGTAGAAAATTTCTGTTCGGGGGGGGGGGGGTACTCCCATATATGAGCTATATAGGTATGTGCCGCTGTGAAGGGTATGGTTTTCAGGCAGTTTAGTCTGGGATAGGGTATAGTAATCAGAGATTTTTGGTCTAGAATAGGGTATCATTTTCCGCGAAACTGATCAGTTGGATGAAGAATTTAGTCTAGACGAGGTTTACTGACAAATGGCATTTAATAATCGGTAAGGCGTTCTGTACGACATTTTTACTGACCCCTGGTATCTTAGACTGTGATAGTGAATGAGTTTCTGCAAAATAGTGAGTCTAGAAAAGGTCTAGGATAGGGTAGGATTTTTGGTGTTTAGTCTAGAATAGGGTTGCAAAATGCAGCTAAAAATAATGGTCTAGTATAGGTTAAGGGTCTCAGAGTCCCAGCGGCACACCCCTGCCCAAAAATTTGCAAAGTACCCCCGTCCCCCCGGTCATTTTGCAACTGTGTTGTGATGTCATTCCTTATGTCCCTTACAGTGGCCCGAGAGTTCTCGGTGCCATTGTGAAAAGTTGCTTTATTTCGAGAAACCCATGTACCATAAGTATGGTCTTAATGAAAAAGCGTGCTCGCATGTCATTCTCATCGTCAGCAGAAGTCCATTAGGTAAAAGAAACTAGTTTTAACATTAACTAAAAACCAAGTATTGAGTATTGCTGATAGGGTGGGAGTGAAAACACCCCACACCCTTCCACAGGTTCAAATTTTAATGTAGCTTGGAAAGGCGTGGTAACCAGTTATCCGGTTCCACATTTGCAGTACCATTGCTAAACCAGACGCCCAAGATTCGCATTCTTGACACCCACGTCAGGCCATAAGGAGTGTCCGGACGTGAGCACCAAGCTCCTAACTTCATGGCTTCTGTACTCTTTGCCACATTTAATTTAGTCCCTGTACCTGTTTTGTAATTGTGAAGTAAGGTAAAGAATTTGTCTAAAGAAACAATGTTGTTTACATAACATGTGGAGTCATCCGCATATTGGTGAATTTTAGAACGCTTTTCTCAGGCTTCTGGAAGGAGAAAACCTTCAATAGTATCATCCTTTCTTATACTGGTAGCCAAAACTTCTGCACATAAAATGTACAAAAGTGGAGACCAGGGATCTCCCTGCTTCACCCCACACTCGAGTGGAATTTCTTTAGTCAAAAAACCATTAACTATAATTTTCATATTTGCTTGACAGTATAATGTAGAAATCCACCGCTAGAAATTAGGGCAAAATCCAAAACGACTTAAAACAATGGTAAAAAGTTTACCAATGTTTTTCTACCCTGTCAAAGGCTTTCTCTTGATCAATATTGACAGCAAGATACCAGTTTCATTGGTAATATTTATATAATCTAGAGTGTCACGCAAGAGAAATAAATTCTCAAAAATCGTCCTACCTGGGACAGAACAAGTTTGATCTTCTTGAAATAATCGAGGGTAACACTTTTGAAAGTCTGTTTGTAAGAGCTTTTGAACAAATTTTGTAATCAACATTGGGTAGCGAAATGGCCGGGCCACCAATTTTTGAGGTTTTTCTGATCATCTTTCTTGTATAAAAAGTAATCTAGTCACGCTTCCTTGCATTGAATCACTGAGAGAATTATTTTCCAAACTAAATTTATAATTTCGAACAGAATAGGGCCTAAAATATCCCAGAATTTAGCGTAAAATTCTTGAGGTAATCCGTCTGAACCGGGGGTTTTCCCTGAAGAAAGTCCACGCATTGCGTGGATAATTTCAGCCAAAGATAAAAATCCTTCGCAGGATAAAATTTCGCTCTCACTTAATCTGTTTTCAAGTTTGTAAAAAATTCGGTTTGGACTGTTAAATTAACAGGTTCTTGCAAGTACAAATTACGGTAAAAATCGAAATGAGCCGGAGTCTTGTGAAAAAACTTCAACACCGGCGGAGTTATAAATAGATTGAACAGTATTTTTTCTGAGCACGTAAAAAAGAATTTGGTAGGTTTTTCACTTTCTTCAAGCCATTTGACTCTGCTACGAATTTGGCTTCCTCTCATTTGGGATAAATTAATGGCCCGAATTTCTCTTTCAAGCATTTCTATGGTGGTTTTCACTGAGTTATCTCCTTCAATGAGAGCCCGTTTAGCTTCGATCAAAGGATTTATAGTTGCGTGGCCTTTTAATATCGCGATTTAAGTTAATGTGCCTTGTTTACTTCGACCAAAATCTATAGCAACTAATTTTATAGATTCTTTAAGAAAATCCCACCAAGCTTGAATGGAAGTAAATGTTTTCCGGTGCAATACATGTTTCTTAATAATTTCTGAGATATTAAATTCTAAATTTAGCCTCCAAAGTCCTGGTCCACGGGAAAATGGGGCTTAAATCAACAGAATCATGATCGGAAAAACACAAGGTAAAATTTCACATTTTAAAAAAGAATCATACAAGTCCTGAGCAATAAAAAAATTATCCAAACGTGTACCGATAGTTTTATCCGCATTAAACCATGTGCATTGTATTTTTCAGTCGGCCGTGTTTTTTTTTGCGCCAGATATATATCAATATAAAATGACGAACACTGTGCAGATCTTTCAAAGGCATGGAAATTGTAGGATTTCCTCCAAACTTATCAGAAACGTTTTCAATGCAGTTAAAATCGCCAGCAATAATTTTAAAAGAGTTCGGAAAAAATATTCATGAATTGTGTCATAAAAGTACGTTCACTTGGATTCGTGGGTGCATAAGTATAAAACCAAATTAATTTTCGTGTCGTCGAGTTCAGTTAAAACACTAACAATTCTACCAGAAGAATCTTTTTTCCATTGTAAACATTTGAAATCAGTATTTTCAGCGACAAGAATGGCAACGCCGCCTTGTTTACCAAGAGCGAGCAACCAGAAACTTTCACCGCGCCATTTAGCTGTCAGAGAATTTATCGCATTTTGTCCTGTCGCTAAAGTTTCTTGTAAACAAATAAAATCAGAACAGGAATTTTTAACAAAATCAAAAACACAGCGTTGTTTGGCTTCATTGCCAAAACCACGGATATTCAAAGTTGTAAATTTAGCTCTGAATGCAAAAACTTGGAGAAAGTTCTTCTGGTAAAATTAAGACTTAAGCTTACATAAGCTTAACTTAAGCTTACATGTAAGTCTTAACTAAACAATTTTTGCAAATCACATTTAGACAGTTACTTGCTTTTCTGTTTATGTTTGTTTGTCCGATGTCCAGTGTTTCTCCTCTTCGGCAAAGGTTGTTCGCCGTCATATTCAGAACGTTCCAGAGTTTTAGTGTCCGTTTTCTCCGATCCTTTGGTACTGGAATCCGTAATAAAATCAAACATCTCCCCGCATTGAAAAATGTATGAAGTTCCCCGAAGCAATATTTTATCCAAGAAAGCTCTTCTTTTTCCACTAAAGCGGCTTCTGAGTATCCCTTAATTAGTATCCCTGTCTTGAGTAGCAAACCGCGAAAAAATGCAGGAAAATAACGACTTTACTTCACCGCTAAACACTGACCAGCGAAAGATCCAAACTTTTTAAAACATGTTCATCGAGCTGACGGCTGTGTAGCCGCGCGAAAAACAAAGCCACAAAGATCCCGGATGTTGATGACGTCATCGCTAGCCCAAAGCGTACGGCGGGCGTTCGGCGTGCGGCGGCGGGCACACAACGCGCCCGCGAAACATTCCGCTAGCCATGACCATGAAAAATGACGGACATGGGTTCTATGAGTATGGAGCTGCGCAGCCAGGCCTTCGGCCTGGCCAGTGCTCCGCTAATAATTTAAATCTGAGGAAACTTCCCGTGGTAATTTGTGAGACCTCTGGAATGTTTTGACCGCGTACATTTTAAACATGAAAAAACACGTGTTAAAAATGTTTCAGCGATTTATTAAAACCGAACAGTTTAATTTGTTTTAAATTTTCCCATTTAGTGTGCTAGACTGTGTAGATTATAGCGCATTTATTTGCTTGTCGCGGGTAGCTCCAAAATCGAAACTGTTTTTCGCCATGTTTGTTTACCGTTGCTATGGAAACGCCAATTACCATAAAAAGAGCATCGCTCAAAACTTTCATCCAAGCCTAACATCTGGTATCAAATTCAGATTGATTGAGCTAAGATTATGTATAAGTGCATTCAAAAAGGGAAGTGTGATCTAAAAAACAACTACTTGGAGCCACCTTAAACCTTTTATTCCAAGGTCTAAAACGGTGAAACTTTTGATATATTAAGAAATAAATTACATTTCATAGACACTTTAAGCTTATTGTTGTTTATATTCGTTTACAACAAATTAGTTACTGTTATCACTGGATTCACGTTGTTCTTGTTACGAAACGCATACGTAACAAAGCATTGCATCACTAAGTTTACAGCTGAGTGATGGAACGAGCGAGCGAGCAAGCGAGTGAGTAAGCGAATTAGCCACCGTTACTGATAATCCATTCATTACGCTTGCGCGCCATGAGGCGCCAAGGTCTTGTGTTGAAAGACTAGCCTCATGTCTTCCCTCTGTCGCGTGGCGGTTGCTCCCATGAGTTTCTTTATCACCAACACCAACATGTTGTTGATTGAATCATGGCCCGGTTGGTTGAGATGTTCGGCAACGGGGAATCACCCATTGCGATACCGTTGGCTGTAATCGAGTCTCCCACAAAGCGGACCAGTTTCCCCAATGTACAAAACTTGACTATGGGTAAAAACGATAGTATAAATGACACTGGTCGTGGTGCAGCTATGGCGACCTTTAAAGCGTATAATTCCGTTCGTTTGGTTGATACTGAAAGTCCTTCCGGTGAAGGCACACTTCCTACTTCTTGCTCGTTTGCAAGGAAATGTTCCAGCCTGTTCTTGATCCGGATGTGATGAAAAAGTGCTGTGAACCAGGATGTCTCGAGGGTTGGTATCCCGCCGATAAATGATATGGGCATGGTGAAAATGTCCTTTGTTCAAGGACCGTCGGTCAGGATATCAAAATTCCTCAACAAGATCTTCTTGACATCTTGGTTCTTTGGGTGGTAGGTAAGTACAACGCGTACCCTTTCGGATCTCTCAACAGATGCCGGGTGTCCTGACCTTTCTAGGGCTCTCTGACGGCTGATGTTTGCTGTCTTTTTGACCGGCTGTTACTACTTCGCTATGGTAGCCTCTCGCCTTACGTGAGCACGAGCGTTTGTCTCGTGAGAACACAATTGATGATGATGATGATTTGTTTATTTATCACTCTCGCAGCCTATGGCTGAATTACAGTGTAGGTCGATAATAAATATATACTAACAAATAGATAGTTTCACAGTAAGTTACTCTATAATTTAATATGATAATAAATTACCATTTATATTTGAAATTGATTAACCAAGAAGTTATAATTAAAACTAGTAGTAATCATAGATTATAGTGCGTCTCCTTATCCCGTGGCAGCTCGTCTTGACCTAGTACCTCAGTTTCGTGAATTAATTCAGCCACTGTTCAGAAAAGGGCTATGTCGCGAGATAGGCAAAAACGTCGGGCCGACATCAAACAAATTCACGCTATCGCCGTGGGATCGGGCAAAATCCTGCCATGCCGTGTACTCCGAAAGGTCTCAGATTTTTCCGACATATAAATAGTCTATTTGTCTTGATTTCTGAAATCATACTCCTCATTACATGTTCTAATACCGGAACCGGAAATGAGAAATTTCTGAGAAAGCCTGAAAAAGTGCTCCCGTGATAAACTTCTTGGACACCGCGTTAATGGTGCATGAAATCGACGATTAAGTCACGCAACATTCAACGTGAATTTCGCAGGATTTTTCGGATAAATTTACAACTACCAGTTGCAAGTAAGACACAAGACTGTTGAATATAATTCCTTTATTAGCTAGGCAAATTTAGTCACAAAACTGCGAAATCTTTAGTCGCAAATGCGCCCGTTGCAGGCGCAATTTCGAGCACTGTAAAGTTAATCTGCGTTCGCCTGGCGCGGCCGGTCAGTGAATTATTGCTACAAGACATACAGCGAATTGCACCGTACCGTAGAACATCGCGAAGAACGACGTCGTTAATTAGGTGAAAGCTTCCCAAATCAGGCAGAGAACCACAGCAAAATCAAGATAGAACATTCAAAACATACCAGTAGCAGTAGGCATTGAAATATTGAGCCGTACGATTCCAAAATCGGGAAAATATCCGAAACTAAATCAAGACAAATAGATTATTCACAACCCCAGCTCCCCAGGATGATACCTGATTTTCTGATTTGGGAATGCTGGATACTATTGTGACGTTTCAAGATGGCGCAGATTTGGTACGGACACTTTTCTCGATTCGTTCCGCCTAGCCGACAAGATTAGGACGCGTCTCCTTCGTCGACGCAATTAACAAATGAGATCTAGCATAGCATAGCATAGAAACACGTCTTCAAATAGCCAATATAACTCCCAGAAAGGATTATGATTTTAGATTTTTAACCTATGGCTTGTACATTATGGTGTAACTTTTCAATCCTCCCCCTCTTCTTTTTATTCCTGTTACGCAGAGTCATTAATTCAAATATCTTCATGTGCTCATTGCTGACTTGTTTTTGTATTGTTGTTTTTCAGGAGCAAGAAGCAGCAGTGAAAGTGGCAAAAGTACCGTATCCTTTTAGCGACCTCCTAACACAAGTGTTTCATACGCTCCCCTAGTGCATGCATGTTACCTTTTGCTTCAGTTTAGAGTGAATGTTATTCGGTTAAATATGCAA
This sequence comes from Cladopsammia gracilis, assembly GCA_022457155.1. Lineage (NCBI taxonomy): Eukaryota > Metazoa > Cnidaria > Anthozoa > Scleractinia > Dendrophylliidae > Cladopsammia > Cladopsammia gracilis. The sequence continues at coordinate 704,930 of JAJGOT010000421.1, read as the reverse complement.
CAACTCGGACTATTACTAGCTTGAGGGAATATATATCCTGGACAAGGCTGCCGTCATACTCCAAAAATTCTGTTATTCTATTATTGCAAGAAACCAAATGAGACAGCCAATCGCTAAAAAAACATTCTAAGACGTCACAAAATATTGTACTCCACAAATGTTGGATTATTGTAGCAACCTCATCCAGGGGTTTCTATTGTGGCAGCCCTGTCTAGGGGTTTCTATTGCAGCAGCTGTCTCCAGGGGTTTCTATTGTGGCAACCCTGTCTAGGGGTTTCTATTGTAGCAGCCCTGTCTAGGGGTTTCTATTGTAGCAGCTGTCTCCAGGGGTTTCTATCCAGCGGTTTCTATTGTGGCAGCCCTGTCCAAGAGTTTCTATTGTAGCAACCTTGTCCAGGGGTTTCTATTGTGGCAGCCCTGTCCAAGGGTTTCTATTGTAGCAGCCTTGTCCAGACTGTCCAGGGATTTCTATTGTGGCAGCCCTGTACAGGGATTTCTATTGTGGCAGCCCTGTCCAGAGGTTTCTACTGTGGCAGCCTTGTCCAGGGGTTTCGAGGATCCGTAACTTACGGTACGGACTGAGAGAAACGAGGCTCTAAATCGGAGATAAAGGAAAACCTTTCAAGTCAAAAGATGGACGGCTTAATTGGACTGACGTACGTCACAAGAAAGTAAGGAGCAAATCTTATTGGCTTTCAAAAATGTTGTGATCGGTGCTCGATTCGGCGTGAACTTGCGTGGCTCTTGAATGAAAGTTATACTAAAAAGTATGAAAGAGTTAATTTATTCTTCCATGCGTTCGGTAGGACGACGGGAACCCGATACAAGGTAGTCTTCTTTGAGAAGAATTCTTTGTTAATGGCGAAGACAAGTCAGGAAAAGAAGAATGAAAACGCCACGATAAGGCGTGATAAAATCGCCAAAACAAACGTGTTTGTTAAACTTGAAAATGTAGCTGCATTTCTGTCTACAGCGGTGAACGAAGAAACTCTCAAACTACAAAACGGACACTGAAAATATCTCCTCATCAAATACTGCATGGCTTTTTGTTGTGCTTAAGTGGCTTCGTGCATGGATGAGTTTGAATTTCAATTACGCCTGACAAATTTTCAGCGTGAGCTGCAGCAAGAGCGTACTTGCGAATACGCCAAAATTCTTTTCATGGAATCCACTGCAAAGACAAAAATTTCGCTAAGGAATCAAGGTACATTTTTAGCGTAATTCTGCAGCTTCAAGTTTGTTGTTATTAGAGACAAATAACTCTGAACTTAAGTTTTAATATAACTAGACAATAACTTGATCAAACTAAGCTGATATGATACAGTTTGCCGATGGAAGCTGGAAGCCGTTTTAAGTTGTTTTGCAGCTTTATGTTTTTCATAGAGAAGTTTTCTTACGAAGAAAGGTACTCTTCGTGTCAATGCTGAATTAAATTGTTGGCGTTAAACGAATTTGCCGATTACTCGAGTTTTTACAACTTAATCAGTTTTTTGCTAAAGATGTAGCTTAATTTTATTGAAAAGAGTTTTTGTCTAGTCCGATGCTGGGACTCTCAAACTTTGCGGGTCGTACTATAAAATACGGACCGGAATATTGACCAATCATAGCGCGCGTACTAACTGAGAGATATAATAATCATCATTAGTATATACTGAAACAGTGGATAGCATTGTTGGCGCGCTCTTATTGGCTACTGAAACTCGGAATAGCAAGTGCTATTCACCTCCCAGCAATTTGCGCGCGAAAATTGTAATCGTTGACAGGAATAAATGAGTTAAAAAGCATCATTTTCGTTATATTATCTCAATGTTTCAGTTCTCGGATCGGTAAATATCCACCACTACCCACCTCCACTTCGGTGAATAGTTGTTAAATATACACGCTTCCTTAACATGTGCCTCAGCTATTCCAGCACACCAGAAAACAGCCCAACGCACTCTAGGGGACATCACCTGCGAGGTTAGCTGGATGTAATTGGGTGGTTTTTGCCTCCAATAACCAACGCTAATGAAATTTGTTTTACTCTTCCTTTAGATATTGGGAACGCGTCACTCAACCGATCAGCGGAGATGATGGAAATCGACGCACGACTGAGCGCACTGCAGAAGTTCATGAAAGAAAATATGCCGTGACATTACAGTAAAGCTGAGCGTTGCTGAGCTTGCGAAGGAGTACCGAGTGTCTGAATAATGAATCACCGTTTTAACGCCATTTAATCAGTGCTACAATAGATATATATACACACTGACCAGTGCTTTTCATTGTACATAGATTTAACGTTTTCTCTAATTATTATGCTATATTTTTAGGTTACGATATTTTAATAATTGTAAATAAATGATTTATAGTCAACTTGTTTTTCCGGTCCACCACTAACACGATTTACGAAAATAGCAAATGTTGCTGTAGGGTTCCCTGAAAGAATGTCAGTCCCTAGTCACTTTTTTGGCAATTTTTGCAAACTCTTGAATGTAGTTTTGACCCAAAAAGCGCTATCTAGGTGGAAGGGTTGGCGCAGTGGTGTAGTCACCTCGGTCCCGGTGCCGGGTCGTACTCGCTACGAGTATGCAATATCCTGCCAGCAACCTCGCAGCTACGTTTGCAACAACACTACAACTCAGCTACTAGCCTAGACTTTCTGAAAGTCCTTTGCTTCTCATTTCCGGTCCGTAGTCCCGGCACGAACGACTGTTACCTCTTGCTGCGTGCCAAAATTTACAGGCGTTCTTCAATCAGAACACGTCGAGGTTTCTCTCATGATTTTTGGGAAATATTGTTGTTCTCTAAACTCCGTAACGAGAATAACTTATATATGCTCTAAACTCTCTCTCATAAACACACAACCTATAATAATAACAATGAATTTATTGTATATGGAAGGAATAGGTACAGCAGTGCCCGTAATATTCGACCTGAAAAACACTATGATTACAATTGTAAAGAATTCGAAGCAGAAACGATAGTGAATACAAACAAGCCAAAGCTCAACTACATCAAGAAAACCATATAAATTAAATCCCAATGTGCAACGGTACAAGCAGACGTGAGTCGACTTTGTCGTGAACATAGCCGTCTTTAGCCGAGTCAGATTTCCACCTGCCATGGACTTTGAAAAGTGAATCTGGGAGAAAAGAGAACTCCCTGGTGCGATGCAAGCACCAAGCCTTAAACTTACAAAACATTTTACAATAATTGATAACTGTATTATCGGCTCGAGCATTAAAAGCAGAGAGCCAAAGCTTCTCTCAGGGTTGACTACCAAACGTCCAGCTGGCTGCCGCTTTAACATCTGAAGGAAAAAAAACAGAGAGAATAACAGGACAAAAAGCTAAATCAACAACAAAAACATGAAAATCAACTAAAAAGGGGTCCAGGTGGTCCCAGAGCAAAAACACGCTGCAAAAACTTTACTAAGGGTCCAGGTGGTCCCAGAACCTAACACGCCACAAAAACATCTACTAAGGGTCCAAGTGGTCCCCACCGATAAAACGAGACCAAGTGGTCTGAAAGCATGAGCTCGATAGACCATCTTATGGTCAAAGAGGGGGGAATCCAAGTGCATCTCAATAAAAAACACACCACTAAAAAACCAAGTGATCTAAACGGTCAAAAACGCTTCAAGATAAGGCACACAAGAAGGACTCTGAAAAAGTCCTCTGTACTCAGACTGCAGCGCCACCCTTATATGGCAAAAAGGGACAATGTCAAGCCCTAACTGCGAAGTCTCAAAAACACGACCCCTGAACGGAAATTGGGTGATCCAAAAAGGGCATCTTTGTAGTTCCTCAAAAGGAAAACATAAGTACCTACGGGGATCTCGAAAAACTCAGAGAACATGGGAGACAAACCCTCGTCTGTAAAAATCATAGGCCAAAAAGGGGCGGAAGGCCAAACGGGGACAACAAGAGAGCCCCGACCCCCAGAACCAACAAGGTGGTTGAGGACTCTGGGGATGAGAAAAGTGGGTGGAACGAGCCAAATAAATTCTCCCGCCCAAGAAACAGAAAAGGCATCGACTGCCACTGTTCCCGGGCACCAGAAGCTGCTGTTGAAAGGGGGGCAACTGAGTATTTTTATGATTTGCAAACCGGTCCACAGAATGAGGACCCCATGCACTTGCCCTCAGTCATAAGGAAATAATCCCTCTTGACATGCCAATCATCGTTATCCACGACTCAACTCAGAAAATGGGCTCTGTCATAAGCTGATCTCGGGATCCATTTGACTTCCAACCTGATGCTGTTAAGCAAACACGCTGAAAATGCGTAGGGCAAGATATTGCAAGTCTTCTTTCATACTTCCCACTTCAACGATTCTAGAGACACCCTGATTGTCAGTATACCATCCAATAGAGTACCCTTTTACTAAATGTAAAAATGACTCCAGACCCAGGGAAATTTTTTTTTTTGAATGTGACATTACATTTATTCGATCAACAATCAACTACTTACAAACACTACGACTACTTATTTACAATATAATAAATTACACTACCGTGAAACAACATCTAAACTAACACTAATGAACGAAGACATTTCACTTATAAAGTGTGTAAAATAAGCGCCCATTTCTTATTGAATTTATCCAATTTGCTATTTTTAATATGGATATATTTTTCTGTTTCATATTTTGTTTTCACCTTTAGCTTAAAGCCATTTATATTAGGTAAAGTATGAGTCCTTCTGCAATCCCATATGTAAATTTTAGCAATCAATAGCAAGTAGTTAAGCAGGGGGTAACAAACGGAGGTTATAACACCTAACAGCACATCTTGCAAAGTGATACAAATGAATTCGTTTGTCAGTGAATGGAAATACGACTCAAATTCTTTCCAAAATCCCGTTGAATGCATGCAATAGAAGAAAAGATGGTTCAATGTTTCTGGTTCAAGTTTACAGAAGGAGCATTTATCATCTGTCGCAAAACCTATTTTAAACAGTTTGGTATTAGTGTACAATATATTGTTAAGGACCTTATATTGAAAGGCTTTGACGTAGGTTTCTAGAGACACAGTATGGGGTAAAGAGAAGACCTGTTCCAGCTGGACTTCTGTTAAGTCGAATTCGCGTTTCAGGTATTGTGAGTGATTAGGGTATTGTGCTTTAGACCTTATAAACAAAGCGTAATAGTCTTTCGATTTCTTTTCCAGGATATCAAAAACCTTGTTATCTATCATCAAAATGGGGTGGACTGCTAAGGATGTCTGGTTATCATTTTTCAGATGAGATGGTATTGAGTGTCTGAGTCCGGCCCACGTTAAGAAGTTTGTTTTGATCTTCTGTGAGATAATATGGAAGGAATCAATAATACTTAATTCAAATAATAGATCGTTTACATTGATAATATCAGACTCGAAAAATCGTTTGTAAAAGACAGGCATCTTGTTTATTCGAATTTCCTTGTTATTCCATAATATATACTTCCAATCGTCTCCGGTTGCGAATTCTGCTCGATATTCTGACCACCATTGTAGTAACTCAGAATAAAAACTGAGAGGAGGTGGAGCAATCTTTGACATCGTAATTGCAATGAAAAGGAAAAAGGCCTCCAAACCGTTGTAATAAGTGTACTAGATACGTTTTCCATGCTCCGTTGTTTGTGCCAAAAATTCTTTTTAACCAGGCTAATCTTAAAGACTTAATCATACTTTCAAAGTCAATCATTCTTAAACCACCCTTCTCGTATTCATTTATTACAGACAGTCTTGTCACTTTATCAACGCTCTTCCATAAAAATTTAAATAACAACTGGTTTAGATCTTTGATGATTCCGTTGGGAGTTGGCAGTAATGAGCAAACATAAACAAATTTTGGGATAATCAAAGACTTGATTATTGTTACTTTCCCATATAAAGAGAGGCCTCTAGATGACCAAAGATTCATCAACTTTTTTATGCTGTCAAGTTTTTCTATAAAGTTTTTCTCGCGTAACAATTTTTGGTCATATGAGTAAAAAACCCCAAGGGATTTGATTGGTTCACTTGGCCACTTAATACCAAATGGTTTCGTTTTGTTTCCTCTGGAGGAACCAATCCACATACCTTCAGTTTTTGTTGGATTAACCATTAAACCGGATAATGACCTGAAAACATCGAGAAGAGTGAAAAGGGCATGTGCTGAATTAATATCAGATAAAACCGCCGTCGTGTCATCTGTATATTGGAGAATCTTGGTTTCCTCTTTCCCAATCGTGAGCCCTTTTATTGCTACATTTTTCCGAACTGCAATTGCTAAGGTTATAACCGCTATAACAAATAGGTATGGGGAGAGTGGATCTCCTTGTCTAACTCCACGTTCTAGCGTGAAGTAATCTGATGTGAACCCATTATTGATGACACAGCTTTTGATATTTTTATAGAAAGTCTTAACCCAACGAGTGTGTTTATGGCATCTAACAATGGCCCATTTATGTCTCTTCAAAATTCACTTCAAGAGGTTTTTTCTCAGATAAACTACAATTGGGATTGTTCTGAATCATATTGAACAACCCCAAACTTGGTAAACAGACTAATTTTAATGCGATCTTTCTTGTGATATGGCCTCCAATTTTTAATTGAATTGTAATTTAAAACATCATCCCCAGTCCTCATATAAAGTTCGGAACGGGCAATTTCAGGGCCTATTCAAGATTGGCCCTTGCTAAATGTTTGCATGTTTGCAAGAGAAAAACAACCGTAATAGAAACAATTTCACAAGCGTCTGCAGAACAACGTTGTGCACCCCGGGAATCGAAGTTGGAACATTCCATCTACTTTCTAGCCGAAGTTGGAATTGAACAAATAAAAACAGAAAAAATAACTTTAAACACCCAACTCCTAATGGCTAATTTAACTGACACTCTGAATTCAGGACTGGTGAAGATGATGAGCTCTCTGTTAATTACCTTAACTATAATCGCAGTTTTTATCTCGTTAATGCGCTTGCGCATTAAGCGAGATTTCGGAGTCGAGTACTAAAAAGGGACAAAAGTTGTTAACAAAATTTTGTGGACTTTTGTCCGGGGGGTTTCTTGTTCGTTCTTTAAGAAGCTATATTAGGGCATTGAGGATATGGTTGGTTAAAGCGGTTAGGATTTCAAGAAGGGCGTCACATACTGCCACTAAAATGTTTGGGGAGCACCCCCGGACCTATTGTTAATTTCCCTAGGGTATTGGGATGTCAGAACTTGTGATGAACTTGTCATATCTCACATTACGTTACCGCAAAGGTATTAGTCCTTGTTAAATTTCGATATCTCACGTTACCTATCAGTTTCAATCATTTGTCGTAAAGCCATTATAGCTACTTTAAAAGGGTAAAAATAGGTTAAATGCGTTTTCTTGGGAAACGTAGTTTGAGAATTTCACGGTGTATTTTACTAATGGAGAGGTTATAAGAAAGTTAAATGGGACAGGAAAGTTTGTGTGTTAATATGAGCGGTATGGCAGAGCAAAATAGCATGAACTTTGCGTTTTTTTCTATTGAGTTGTGGTTACACACACCTTGGGTTTGGGGCCTTCCCAAGGGTTAATGGCTTGGGTTCGGTTTATCTCAGGTTTCATCTTACTCTTGGGGATGCGGTTACACAGTAAAAGACTCCCCAGGGTAAAATATAATAAGATATGAGTTCACTGACACTGCAGTTTACGCGCGAAAACGAGATCGAGATCTTGTAAGTTTAATTTCAGTCATTCTCCTGCTTATCATTCGATAAATATAACAATCCGGCAGTTTTTTTTTGCGAGAAGACACCGAAGAAGACGCCTTCAACTACGCTATCTTCAAGGTTTGTCGGCGTTTTATTTACATTTAGGAGCTCGCCACGAACTTGCTCGCCGCCAAGGAGGGCTTGGGTATTTCCACGACCACAGAATTGGTTTCAGCAACTTCTAAATAACAATGCACTCGATCACTGGTGGAAAGAAAACTTTAGAGTTACAAGTAAGCGTGCAATTAACCAAGCGTATCAGAGGTCAACTCAGAGAGCAGCAGCAGGCGATTTCCTGTATTAGCTACGTTCTGCATTATGATTGGCCAAGCGGTTTGATTGTGCAATAGTATGGTAAACATGTCATAGTTGATTTTTTGGCTTATAATGATGACGGTTGAATGGAATTGCGGCAAGCCTTCAATGGCTTAAATTTTGCGTCTTTTGCGTACTGTTACATAATGAAACTGTAATAGCAATTATTAATTGTTTTAAAATAGCACAAAAGCGAAAGTACACAGGTCAGCCAATACTATGCTACCGGTGCCAAGTGCAGGTTCAATCAAATTAGTTGCAACCTGTAGGTAAACGAACTTAAAATATTCACCTTTATACGGACTTCTATTTTATGAAAGGGGTCAATCCAGCAATTTTTTTTTTAGTCATATGGGAAGTTTAACTGAGTCAGAGGCTGTCCTATTCAGTACATTTGATAGCTGCGTGGAGCTAATTAACACCACTCTTATTACTAATCACGTTAAAAGTGACATCAAATATTCTAGATATGACTTCTTCTCAAAAGAACATGCTATTTTGCTCTGCCTTTTAAGTCGCTTAGCGAGTGACCACCGGAAATATCGTGAAAAGAAAAATTGGTAAGAATATTCTGCTCCCGGAGGGGGGGGGGGGGGGGGGATCCTATAAGTCGTCAAGCGGAGGTGCTCGTCAGGAAAAAAAGTGAAACCCTGAACACACTAAAAGATACCATTTTCTGGGAAAATGAGGTTTTTTTTAATCATATATTCTAAAAGATACCTAGATCCCCTAATTTTAACCCCTAAAAGATACGACGAGCACCCCCACCCAACCACATATGCGAGTCCTCCTCCGGGGTTCTGCTATACGTTGTCTACCCGGTATGATGAACAGCGAGGTGCGATTTTTTATGTCGCTTAACGAATGTCAAAGTGAAATCTCGTGAAAAGAGTTAATTTTACGATTCGTTTAAAGTCAACTCGCTTAAAGTTAAACGAGTCAACTTTTCGCGCTCGACGAAGCTGAGAAATCTCACGCTGTATTTTTGTTCGCTTTTTGAGTTGTAATCTTTGTCTGCTTTTCCAATAGTTATTAAATATTTAGGTGTCATGATTATGCAATAGTATGCAAGAGAGGGTAGATTTTGCTTATTCAGCTAACTAAAAATGTTTCGGTTTGATTATGCAAGAGTATGGATTTCGGTTTTGTGCTATTTTAAAACAATTAATCATTGCTATTACAGTTTGATTATGCAACAGTACGCAAAAGACGTAAAAATGTTCCTGATTTTGTTTATAAAAGTTATCAAGGAAGCATTTTAAGAAGCATTTTATAAGCGATTTCAGCGTGTTTATTTTTTTAAGAGAGATTTTGTCTCTATTTGACAAAAAGACAATGTATTGTTTGAGTGGCAAGTAAGAGAGAGAAAACGTTCTTGGCGTATAAAGTCTATAAAAAGAAGACGAATATCAATTGCGTGTCGTACTGATAACATTGAAATCCTAAAGCGGACAAGAGAGTTACCTTAGAATGCTCAACGTAGCTTGATTGCATTGAAATCCTGACACAAGAGAGTTGCTTTCGAGCGCTCAACGTAGCTCTATTAGCAAAGAATATAGCACACTTAAAGCAAGAAAAAATATATTTAAATCTATTATTTCGTTAAACAAAATTATCAATTGTTTGTAATGGTTGCTTTTAATGGTTCAGGTGCTATAGATTCAGTTTTACTACTAGAAAGTAGGTTATCTGAATTAAATAGAATTGCTCTTGATGTTGGAGGAGGTGGCGATTGTTTTTTTCGTGCCGTATCACATCAATTGTATGGCGATGCTACGAACCATTTTTATATACGTAGTCTTGGCATTGAATATTTAGTATATAACCCAGAACAGTTTATAGAGAGTAATACTGAACACTCTTGGCAAGAATATTTGAATAATATGTCATGTCAAGGAACATGGGCTGATGCGATTATCATTCAAGCTGTGGCTAATTGTCTCAATTTATCAATTTATATTGTTGAATCAAATGAAACTTTTGCTCCTGTCACTCTTGTTTAATTTCGTTCCTATTACAAATTAAGTTATCGTCTCTTTCGTAGAAAAATACGTAAACATTGGGAACATCAAACTTTAAGAGGGTATAAAGGAAAAGTAACACACATCTGAACAGCGCCACCATTTTGGACGGCAATCTATCCGTTCCGATGTTAACCGCGTAACTCTTTCCTCCTTTCCGGTTCTAGATTTTTGTTCGTGAAATGACCAGAACTCAATTCATTCTATAGGTGTCAGAACATTCACTGAAGCGTGATGCTTGAAGTTGTTTCTCGCGGTGAATTTGCCTGTAAAGAGCTGTAAACCCGGCGCAGCTTTTTCTCGACAGCTACAGTGAGCTTACTTTACCATTTTGTAAACAAGGCCAAACACACGACAAATTAATCTAGCACTGCTAAATGAGGGTGCTAATAGGGGTACCCAATTGTCAGTTAACTACTATTTTTTTTCGGCCAATTGTCAGTTAACAAGAGGCTACACTGGTAGCCTATACTCATGCGCTTGTATAAGAAAGTTTTATGTTTTCTTTTTTAACTGGGTCACGCTGTCGGAAATCGGTTCATTTCAATATTTTCATTCATTGATCTTATCAAGTGATTTAGCTTGACAAGTAGGAAATTACGTATATCAGTAAGGCTTTTAAATTTGCAAAGTTAAGATAAGGTTACTTTAAAGGCCATGAGAATGACCAGAGTGAATGCGTTTTCGGGATTGGACTTAGAACAGCCGCTTTACGAAAATTATTCGACATTAGATTCTCATCTAAAAACCATAATTTCTCACCTGTCAAGATAGCTTCCAAAACCGTAATAAGGATTGTCAGTATTAAAGATGTCTGTTTGATACAGGATCGTACACAGAGAGTATGGGAAGGAAAAAAATCGAATTTCACTGATGCTTGTGTCCAATAAAATACGCTGTGGCTATATGGCCGGTAACCGGTCAAGGTTTTCAAAACACTAAATGGCCGGCAGTTCTATATTCACAGTAAATTTCTCAAAATCGAAAAATTCCAGCTAATCTAAACTATCATATGTCGATTTAGAAAAGTCAAGCGATCCTGAAATGCTTTATAGATCTCAAGTCTAGGGTTTGGTTTACGCTGGGCTCAGAAGACGAAACCATGTTTTGTGACACAAACTTTTTTCAGTTCCACTGCCGGTCAAGGTTTTCAAAACACTAAATGGCCGGCAGTCCTATATTCTCAGTAAATTTGACAAATCGAAACAATACAGCCATTCTGAACCATCATATGTCGTGATCCTGATCAAACGAGCCGGTTTTGTGGGATTTCTATATCACGAAACCATGTTTTGTGACACTTGGAACTTTTTTCAGCTCGACTGCCGGTCAAGGTTTTCAAAACACTAAATGGCCGGCAGTTCTATTTTTTCAGTAAATTTCACAAAATCGAAAAGATCCAGCCATTCTGAACTATCATATGTCGTGATCCTGATCAAACGAGCCGGTTTTGTGGGATTTCTATATCACGAAACCCCCGACGAAACCATGTTTTTGCAGTCGAGCTGAAAAAAGTTCAGTGTCACAAAACATGGTTTCGTCTTCTGAGCCCAGCGTAAATCAAACATTAGACTTGAGATCTATAAAGCATTTCAGGATCGTTTGACTTTTTTAAATCGAGATATGATAGTTTAGATTAGCCGGAATTTTTCGATTTTGTGAAATTTACTGAGAATATAGAACTGCCGGCCATTTAGTGTTTTGAAAACCTTGACCGGCAGTCGAACTGAAAAAATTTCTAAGTGTCACAAAACATGGTTTCATCTACTGAGCCTAGCGTAAACCAAACACTAGGCTTGAAATCTATAAAGCATTTCAGGATCGCTTGACCTTTCTAAATCGACATATGATAGTTTAGATTAGCTGTAATTTTTCGATTTTGAGAAATTTACTGAGAATATAGGACTGCCGGCTATTTAGTCAACCCGCGTTCGCGTGCTAGGACAAAATGACGAAACAGAATACATACCATGTATCTCACTTGTCGCACTTCCCATTAGAAAAGGTAGCTCCATTTCCAACTGAGCCTTTGTAACAGCTTTCCCGTCGATCTTCTCTAATCGCAACAACTTTAAATCAAACTCACCGAGTCCAAACTTTCCGCTTATTGTTTGATTATATGTCCATTGAATTGTGCTTTGTCATGTCAAACGGTATGCGACTTATGTGTCATTCGAATGCCGATCCTTTGTCATCATCTCGATAAAAACGCAGAATAACTTTGACCACGCCACTCGACGCCATCACGGAGATCAAGGTCAACGCTCTACGACCCTGGTACCTTTCGCATATAATAGCGGTTAATATGTCACCTGGTCACGCAGCGAGGCAGGTAAAAGTCACAAAATAGCTTTGCTGTTAGGAAAAAAACTATGTTGCTTTTATTAACAACAACCGATCGTTCATTTAGTATAATTAATAGAATGTCACTTAACTGTTACCGTATTTTCTCGATTAAACGCCGGGCCCCGAATAAACGCCGGGTATAATTGAGGAAGTTGTAAGTAAGCTCCTCAAACGTTTGTTTGTGGTATAATAAACTTAAGATTTAAGAGGGATTTTCCCTAAGGGTCACCTATCACATGCAAAATAATTTTTTTTCAAAATCCTCAAAATTGGCACGATTAAAGGTCCTTGGGCACTGAATCTATCGCTATATGTTTGAGTCCGATCAGAATTTTATTTTAGGCAAACGGCGCCAAAATGTAAAATTTGACGTCATTTCCGGTTTTTAAAGGTCACTTGTGTGGTCTCCAAACACTGCTCAAAATCGCTTTAGCGTGGTGATATTTTTGCAAATAAATTTGCCAGCCTAAATCTAGACATAATAACGACTTTTCAACGGTAAAGATTTTAAGAGAAAATTTAAAGCATAATATTTTACGATCTTTTACAGAATTTTCAATAATTAGTACGGTTTTAGCACGATTTGCGTATGTCATGTTAAAACGCCTATATCGCCACTGGTACATGGCCTAGCTAAAAACTAGTCCACATGCAGCAAAAGCTATACCTATAGATTAGTTTTATGAAATAAAATTTTGGGGCAATTCATAAACAAATGATGGAGAGCGATGAATGTGACCTCAATGTCCAGCCATATTTCATATCAATTTACAAGGCAATATGTATACAATTTACTGATAAACTCACCGTAAAACAGCCTCTGTTTGCACCGTGACAAGTTTTACTTTGTCCCAGGTCACCAGCTCTGTCACGCTCGGCACGGCGATGAACGGACTTGTCACAGGGCCGATCGTGAATGCTTCGATGCTCTTTCAAGACATTTCATTGGATTGTAGAAGCTCAAAATGGAATTAAATCATTCTATTATGGCTTGGGGAAGTTTGTTTACGAATAAAAAGCAAACAGAGGCTGTTTTACGGTGAGTTTATCAGTAAATTGTATACATATTGCCTTGTAAATTGATATGAAATATGGCTGGACATTGAGGTCACATTCATCGCTCTCCACCATTTGTTTATGAATTGCCCCAAAATTTTATTTCATAAAACTAATCTATAGGTATAGCTTTTGCTGCATGTGGACTAGTTTTTAGCTAGGCCATGTACCAGTGGCGATATAGGCGTTTTAACATGACATACGCAAATCGTGCTAAAACCGTACTAATTATTGAAAATTCCGTAAAATATTATGCTTTAAATTTTCTCTTAAAATCTTTACCGTTGAAAAGTCTTTATTATGTCTAGATTTAGGCTGGCAAATTTATTTGCAAAAATATCACCACGCTAAAGCGATTTTGAGCAGTGTTTGGAGACCACACAAGTGACCTTTAAAAACCGGAAATGACATCAAATTTTACATTTTGGCGCCGTTTGCCTAAAATAAAATTCTGATCGGACTCAAACATATAGCGATAGATTCAGTGCCCAAGGACCTTTAATCGTGCCAATTTTGAGGATTTTGAAAAAAAATTATTTTGCATGTGATAGGTGACCCTTAAGGAAAATCCCTCTTAAGGGCAAGGTACAAGGCTGCCAAGAAAAACGAATAATAACCCTTTCTTAAAAAATGGCGGGCGAGAAAAAACTGCTGATACAAAGAAACGCCGGGTCCACAAGGCCAAGTTTGAAATAAACGCCGGGGGCATTTAATAGAGAAAATACGATAACTTTTCATTTATCAGTTAACTACTATATTTTTGGGCAATTGTCAGTTAACTGTTAACCCCATCAGCACCCTCCTAAATGCACTGGTATTCTAAATTTCACTTTTGCCGGAACGCAATTGGCATGAAAACAAAACGAAAAAAACTCGCGAGATAATAACGCCTTTTGTCACAACATTTCACCCACGACTGAAAAACCTTAAACAAATACTGATGAAAAATGGAGTTTCGTTCAAAACCAACCATTCCTGAAAACTATTTACAAAACGCCGTCTAACACATCATACAAGACGTAAATCACTTAACGACACGACTCATAACAGCCAAACTTTGAAAGCTAATATAAATGCATCGCAACCGCAAAACCACATAGCGGAGTCGGTGCAGGCCTGTCATGAACCTCATTTCGATCTAAGGGAAACTAAAAAAGTGACCGCCAGGAGTGGTGCCCTGTTTATCCGCTCCAGACCCAATATTTTCTATATAAGTGCGTCCATAGCAGACGTGACCGAAAAATGACCACGTGATCACCCTTTTTCCGCCATTTTTCATGTCAAAATATATAAAACAGCAGACTTGATACTTTAGCTAACTACAAAACTTTCCGTTTCATTATGCAAGAGTAGGAACAGCAAAATACCATAAATTTTGACTTTCGTTCTTTTTTCGAATACTGCTGGAGAGTTGAAAAAGAAATGGCTGATGGCGCGATGTTTGCTAAACATAGCTCAAATTGTCCTGGCATGGGGAAAGGCAGCTCTAGAGAAATGACATGTTGTTACGGCCTCCTTTCATTAGATTCGGCAAATGTGAAGTTCAATGTTTGAATCGGGCCTTACTTTAAAGAATATTAAAGATTCAGTCACCATTTGTTGTGTCAATTGATATTTTGATAATTAATATTAATGTCTCATCTGATCAGATATAAAGTCATTGCACGTGACGTATTATCGATGTGGGCTTTTAATTGTTTTGAAATTGCGGCAATCTATTGTATTTGATTTAGAAAGTCTTTTCCATTGTCAAATATCCCAACCGAAAATAGACAATGAATAACTGAAAATGCACTGTGTAAATTGAACCAACAACACATTTTCATCGTCAATTAGCTAGCAAGGCGGGAAAAGTCTTTCACTTTCACTTCACTAACATCAAAATTATTTACATTCACACTCGTGATTCTTTGTTACTCATAACTTTTTTTGACTTGCACCAACACGAATTTTCAAACCAAGTTCTCTCAATCTTCTCTATCCTGCCAAGAACCATATCCAGTTGACTACTGCGCCTCGCATTTTCTACATAATGTCTGATTCTACAACGCCATCTTTACCATATTTATTTTATATTTATTTTATATTTATTTTAGATTCTTCTTTTTTTAACCTCATGTTTCAACGCATTAACGAGATGGCTTTAAGAGCCCTTTGATTTACATCCACTTCAAGTTGTTCCCAACAATTTAACCACTCCTTTTATACACGATGATGTGCCTATTTGTTATGTAATTAATGCACATGGCTGTCCAATTAAGGCTATCCGATTACAACTTTTTGTAATTGAATAGTACAAAAAACTCCACGTAGACTTTCTAATCTCGAATTTTGTTATTGATGTGATTAATTAGTGATTGAACTTCATGTCGTACAAATCAGGGTAATCGTTCTCGTAATTTCAAATCGTCCTCGCACTGTGGTCGGCTTATTTGGAATTACTCGCCCAATTACTTCCTGAAGTCTACTCCACTCAGTCCAATTACTGTTACTAAGTGTATAGTTGAATGTACTGAATGGGTTCCAGTTATTTGAACAATGATATTTTGATCAATGATTCTAATAGAAGCCCCCACACGTTCGCATTGCGGACCTATTTTTTTTCAATAAGCGTGATAACTGCTTGCTTTTGCGAGATTGACATTTCGCCCTTTTCAAAACATTCATTTGCACATTTAACAAACGGCTCACAGATTACCGGCCAAAACTTTCTATAGAATTCAATTGGGAGACCATCGTTCCCCGGAGATTTGTTCTCTTTAAAACTTCCCAGAAGCGAGGCACATTCTTCTGGAGTAATTTTTCCTTCGCATGATAGCTTTTGTTCCTCTGTAAGTCTAGAGATATTCAAATCTCTCAGGAAAGATTCAATTGTTTGTAAATGATCAGCGTTTTTATTGCCACTTGAATACAGGTTTTGATAAAAGCATTTCTGTTCGGATAATATATTGAAAGGGTCTGTAGTGATCGAACCGCTAATTCTCAACTTCCGTATGTGTTTTTTAACATTATTCCTTTTTTCTAAATAGAGAAAATATTTCGTGCTTCTTTCGCCATGTTCATGCCCAGACCCAGGGATCAGACCCAGGGAAATGGCTTTGAGTTCTCTGTAAGAGGAGCTCTTCTGGGCCTCCTCAACATTCCACATTTTGTGAGAAATGGTGTTCCCGAATTCTACAATGCAACTGGCACAACCCGTAGAACTCGCGTCTGAATAGCATACACGGGAATAATATGACTGTAAGGACAACAGACACTGTTAACCAAAGGGATATTTTTCTTCCAAAAACATAACTCCCTCAGAGTTGAAACCGATAGATAAATATTGTTATCCCAAGTAGAACTCCGCAAAATATCAAAATGGGAATACCTGGTCATTATACGAGTGATATTACCAAATACAAAGCACATAGAGATAATTTTACCAACAAACTGGGCCAGTTTTCTAGCAGTACTTGTCTTTGAGCGGTTTATTGTCCAATACGAACAAAAAAATTACACGATGTTTTAACAACTAAACACAACACATTTCTTCGAACGATCGATTCAAAAGCACATGGTAAACAGTATCCGGGGGGTTCCAAGACCCTGCAAACTTAAACTAGTTCCCAGTGTTCAGCGTCCAAAAAAAAATCTTAATTATTCTACAAACAGGAACACGAACTTTCGGTTCGGAACATCCTCCCGCCCGATGCAGGGAGTGCATCAATACATGAACGTGTCAAAGTTAATAAAGTTCAATGACAAATTGTTCAACATGCTTCCATCAAGTCAAGTTCAGCAGCTAGATCAGCATCGCAGGCTTCAAACAGGTGTAGCCGCTGCACCGGACGAAGGGGAAGACTTCCAGATGTGGTTCGTAAGGAAACGGACCGGATAAGACCATCACGACATGGATGGATGGCTTCCACGCATGCACGTGACCACTGACCCCGAGCTACGTGATCTTCTTCTTGAGGGGTGTCAGAGACTTGAGATACTCAGCATGCCAACGCCTCCAAAATCCATTTACAAGTCTCTGATGATACTGAAAACGTTTGGTGATGATTCTAGACGTGTGTTCTGAAACACGAGTATCTTTAGTTGGAAATGCTTGGAGATTTCTTCCAATAAGGATCAGGGGTTGTACATGGGTTATCAACCATTTCTCTGCCTCTTGTATCTCCAGTTAAAGGGTTGACCAACCTTTCCTCTTCCTTCAGCTTTGAGTTGCAAATGAACCTTCTGATCCAGGCAACAGTTCTTAATAAGCGACTGTACTTGCTGAACCTCGTGAAGTCAATAACTGGCTCTTTGGGTTGCACAACACAACTAACACTAGCTTTACTCTTTCTCTCCATGTCAACAATTACATTCGAAGATTTGGACCTTAAGTCCTCAGGGCAATCTCTTTCGGACTCTTGTAACCAAGAGGGTCCTTTCCACCACAAACGACTCTCTTTCAACTGACTTACAGATAAGGCTCGGGTAAGTAGATCAGCTGGGTTCTGCGATCCTGGGCAATATCTCCAAACACTAGGATCCAACAGCGACTGTATCTCAATTACACGATTAGCGACGAACGGTTTCCACTGTGTGGCTGATCCTCTGATCCAGTGCAAGGTTGAAGAATTGTCTGTCCAACAGACAATGCCGCTTATGGGACAATCAATTGCATCTTTAACATAGGTGCATAGTCGAGCAGTTATCACAGCAGCCATTAGCTCTAGACGAGGAACGGTAATCTTTCGAACAGGAGCCACTCTTGACTTAGACATCACAAGACTGGTGGATGCCTTTCCGTCTTCAGCAACAACTCTGAGATAAACAGCAGCGGCATAAGAAGCTTGCGACGCGTCACCAAATGCATGTAATTCCACCTTAGCGTGCTCACTAAGTGACCAATCAGTGTAACATCTTTGAATATTAAGTTGCTCAAGCTCTCGAAGCTCTTGAACCCACTGAATCCACTTAATCGAGGTTTCCACAGGTATTTCATCATCCCAACCAACACCCTAGGTCCACAAACTTTGAAGCAATAACTTTGACCTCACTGTAAAGGGAGCAATGAGACCGATTGGGTCGAATATCTTAGCCGCCAAAGAAGCTAGCTCTCTCTTTGTGTACAATGTCTCTGATCTTAACTTCAGAGTCCACTTCAATCATAAAGACAAGGCTGTCTGTTCTCGTATTCCACCTTAAGCCCAAAGCTTTCATGATTGAATAGGCTCCCGGTAGGTCACTCTCCAATTTGATCAAACTATCTGATGCTCTATCTTTCTCAGGAATGGCTTGCATAAGCTTAGGCGAATTGCTGGACCATTTTGTCGAATTGAAAGCTGCTTGCTCCATAAGCTCTGTTGAACTTCGCTGCAATTTCAGTGCTTCGTGCACTCCATCTTTTCCTGAAGCAAAGTAATCAACATAAGTGTTCCTCAGGATTTCGTCTGATGCCTCAGGAAATGTTTCTTTACATCTTCTTGCATGCTCTTGAATGGTGCAGATGGCAAGAAACGGACTGGAAATAACTCCAAATGTGACCCTTGTCATCCGATAATGATGCATGATGCATGGCATCAGTGTCCAGATCCCTCCACAGGTAACGATGCGAATCCCTATCTTCTTCTTTCAAGCAAATCTGTAAAAACGTCTTCTCAATATCACCCGTAATAACCACTTGATTCTTTCGGAAGCGCAAAAGGATCCCAACCAAATCTGGCTGCAATGCATGGCCCGCTTCTAAGCAGCTGTTAAGAGACACACCATTACTATCCCTCGCAGATGCATCAAACACAACCCTTGTCTTAGTTGTTTTCTTATCTTCTCTTATGACTTCATGATGTGGAAGGTAGAACACAGGGTTCCTATCTGGTGTTGCAATTTGCTCACAGGGTACTTCCTCTGCTATACCGTCTTTCACATACTTGTTAATGGCCTCTTGATAGGACTTGGCTTTGGCTAGATCTTGGAGCAACTTCTTTTCTAGATTGTACAGCCTACTTTCTGCTTGCTTGTAGTTATCTTTCAATACAACGTTATCCTCTTTCCATGGTAATGACACTTCATATCGACCATCTTTGTATGTTAAAGTGTCTTCAAACTTCTTTAAGACCATGGCTTCACTGTTTGTAGTAGAAACTGAACTGTGAACAGGTTTGATACCAGTGGACTCCAAATTCCAGAACTTCTGAAGTATTTCATTCAATTGGTCCTCAGTAGAAACTTGAGCATTCATAGACACAATGCATTCTTGGTCATGACCACCTGTTGGTCCACAGAAGACCCAACCTAAGGATGTGCGAACTGCAACTGGTTCATTGAAACCACCTCTTACAATGTCTCTTGACACAAAGGAATAATAGAAATCCATGCCGATGAGCACATCTATCTCCTGCTCACCTCTGGGAAATTCTTCAGGAAACTTTAAGTCTTGAAGATGAAACCATCTTGAGGGATGAATATCCACAGCTTCGGCTGGACGGCATATAACTGGAGCAGTAAGTGCTTCAATACATTGAGGTTTTCCAGGTTTGTTAACAGGTGCCACAGTAAAAGCAATTCTCTTTTTCAAAGTGTCCTTAGTTGGCTTTCCTCCAAATCCAGAGACTGCAATCCTAACACTCTTCCCATCCAGACCAACCTCATCAACAACACTCTGCCTAACAAAGGACATTTGCGAACCAGGATCAAAGAAACATCTGATAACCTTTGAGCACCCATTCGATCCACATAAAACAGCTGGTACAGTTTGCAGAATCACCTTTCCCACTGATTTGACTGCAATGGAGCTTGCCACAACCGAAGGCGACACAGGAGAACCTGAGGATGAGGATGGTAATTCAGCGGTTTTTCCCTTGACTTCTTCCTCATCAGGCTTGACTGAATCCAAATGCAGGAGCCTGTGATGTTTACCCTGGCAGTATTTGCAAGAAGGCTTTTGGCACACTTCAGCTCTATGACCAAATTCAAGGCACCGAAAGCACAACCCTTTAGACAACACCTTTCTGAACCTTTCCTTCACTGGCAATGACAGAAAACTAACGCACGACCACACACAATGGTTTTTCTGACAAATGACACACTTGCTATATTGAGTTGTTAAGGTAATGAAAAGGTGGACGACTTTCGTGAAGGGTTAAACTTGAAACGGGTTCCACGACTCCCAAGACTATC
This sequence comes from Cladopsammia gracilis, assembly GCA_022457155.1. Classification (NCBI taxonomy): domain Eukaryota; kingdom Metazoa; phylum Cnidaria; class Anthozoa; order Scleractinia; family Dendrophylliidae; genus Cladopsammia; species Cladopsammia gracilis. The sequence continues at coordinate 684,354 of JAJGOT010000421.1, read as the reverse complement.
CTTTGCAGGAGGCTTTGAGTCGAGAGAGGGAGGCTGTGAAGACTCTTTCGCTCTTATCAATTGCTCCAAGAAGGCAAACAATGTTTTTACTTCCACACAGTCCTCTTTACCAAGGTCTTTAATATATATATACATAGCCCAAGCCTAACAGCGTCGCACTTTGAACAAGCTTAACTAAGGTGAAACTTAACTAAGGTGAAAGGTTGGAAGCACAAGAATTATTATAAGATTGACGAACGGGCTATTTCAATTTTAGCAATTCTCAAAAACAGTATTACGCGACCGTCTGCACAGTACATTTTTAAAGACGGTACAAAAGTTCACAAAAACAACTTTTCTCTGTCTAGAATAACTAGTACCACTAGTTTCCGAATAAAATACAGTTTATGTTTGTCAAAATTGCCCGAGAAACTGATTTGAAAATCAGAAATTGCAAACATACACAAACATATTGCATAAGGCGATGCGAGTGAAGATAGAACTGTACTATAAAATCAAAGTCTTGTTTTGTTTACATAAAATCGCTTTTCAATCTATCTAATGAATGAACAAACACATAAATCTTCTTTCGAAAAATTTATTCAAATCTCCATTAGTTTACGTTTAAAAGCAAAACGCGTACCATTTAATTTTGACACACTTTGCACAATTTGGCACAATTTTGGCTCATCGAGTTCAAGCTTTCTTCGATGAAATTCAAGAGATCGATACAACTGAATTTAAGCACGTTTTAAAATCAATTCTCCAAAACTAACAATAACACTAATAAAAAGTCACTCACAGATTGATATCAACATAAATTCTCATCGAAAACTGTAATCTGTTTTACCTTTAAGTCCTTCGCTTGCTTGGAAATTCAAATCTCCGCTTCTGGTTCTGAAATCCGTAGAAAACAAACATCTCCTGCATTGATAAAAACGTAATACATGAAGTTCCTCGAAGCAAGATTTTATCCCTGAAGGCTCGTCTTTTTCCACTAAAGCGGCTTCTGAGTATACCTTAATTAGTATCCCTGTCTTGAGTAGCAAACCGCGAAAAAATGCAGGAAAATAACGACTTTAATTCTCCGCTAGACACAACAAAACAACTAAAGTGTTTACCGAGCTCACGGCTGTGTGGCCGCGCGAAAAACAAAGCCTTGCTTTCAAGATCCCGGATGTTGTTCCAACACGGCGGGCGTGCGGACGGGCAAACACGCGCCCGCGAAACATTCCTCTAGCCATGGCCATGAAAAATCACGGCACAGGTTCTATGAGTATGGAGCTGCAAAGCCAGGCCTTCGGCCTGGCAAGTGCTCCGCTATGATCCCCAAGTTCTAGTTCCCATTTTTCAACAACATCTTTTGGCAGCTTGTCAACAATTAGAGGCACAAGAACAGGAGCCAAAGTTTCAGAATTATACGTCTCACCCATAGATTCTACAGAACGAACATGTCCAACTACTTGATCATAGAATTTACGCATGGACGATGCATCTTCAGAGCTCAAGCGTGGTAAATGAATCAGAGATCTTACGTGTGCATCAAGGATCACCCTGGGATGGCCAAATCTTTCCTTCAGGGTCGCCAAAAGCGGCTGATAATTCGATTGTTTCACTGCAAATCCCTCCACTGCCTCGGCAGCCGAATCCTTTAATGATCTCATTAGGTATTCTAATTTCTGGACATCTGCTAAAGATGGATTATCAACAACTGACACTTTGATCGACTGGTAATAAGGCTGCCAACTCAGAACATCTCCATCGAAGGTTGGCAGTTCAATCTTCGGTAGCTTGACCTGTACCTTAGGGCATATCTTAGCGACATGTTTACTTTCCAAGTACTGCGTCATCTTGGCCATATACTCAATCATACGTATTTAATATTCATTGTGCCCTTGACATTCACCATCAATTTCTGACTCTTGGAAAAGAGTACACATTGAAGCCTGTACCTCTTGTAGATCGTTCCATTTCCTTGCAATGTTATCTTTTAAAACCTGAATTCTCGCATGGTTATCCGGGAGTGAAAGAGCATCATCGACTGACTTCAAAGCGTCCGTCACGGACTTTCTAAGAAAACGTCTCTTCTTCTTAATAGCTTCTAGCTCTTTCGACATTTCGACACAAAAACTGGACTAACCTTGAATAGTCACAATGTTCCTTAAAATCCACCAGAGTTTCCGTAAAGTCCTCAAAATGATGGCGCCAATCGCCGCAATGCGAAGACCAACTTGACCAAATTCTTCACAACAACAAACGGAGGTCCAACTCTCTTTTCCGCTCGTATCTTCAAACAATCTTCGATAATGTTGATCCGGCTGGAAGGACCATGTCTTTGAGCGGTTTATTGTCCAATATGAACGAAAATTACACGATGTTTTAACAACTAAACACAACACATTTCTTCGAACGATAGATTCAAAAGCATATGGTAAACAGTATCCGGGGGTTCCAAGACCCTGCAAACTTAAACTAGTTCCCAGTGTTCAGCGTCCAAAAAAATCTTAATTACTCATGCGCGAAACGGCATGAGGTAAAGTTTCGGCTCCGTTTTTCTTGTTATTTTTATTATTTTTATTTTTTGTCACGATTTTGCATGCAAATTTATGCACGCATATTTTAAATTGTGCACTTCCGGTTTGTCTTCGCCATTTACACTTCCTGTTTAGTGACTTCCGGCTACAATCACTTCCGGTAAAAGAACGTTACTTACGTGTCACGACAGCATCTCCTACAACCCTACATACATTACTATGTTCACGTTTGGTATATATAAGACTTAGAAGAATCACTGGCTTCATTGTAGTACAGCCTTCATTTCCAAAACATTCAATAGTAAACAACGTGGTTTGCAGGAACGATGACTGAATGAAAGGAGTAACTTATCTCCAGGTCGGACATCTTCTTATCATGTTTCCAACTTCTCTCCCGTTTTATCTTAAAATACCCTTTAGTATTTGTCCTAGAATTGTAAGATTTTAATGACTTATTAGACATATAAAATGTAACTACTTCTCAGCCAAATTTGGCTAAAATATATTGAAATAAAGAGTAGATATAACTCTTTCATGTGAAAACTTCAAACTAGGCCTTTTTCGCGTTCGCCAAAAGCCTACTCGACATGAAAGTTGTAAGCATTACACACTGAAATTTGTTTTCGTGCGATTAACGCAAAACTAAAAATGTGTGGTTCTTCCATGGGAGGTGCTGCATCGCATGAGGCTTTCTATCCCCAAGAACATCGATGGAATTTTTTTAATTGCTTGAAACTTGGAGAAAACCACGATGGCGTTCCTTTTTGTAACATTTCGTTCAAAAGACAGTTACAAAACGAATAGTTTTAAACCTTAATGCTTGAGCGTTTCAGAGCGAAGAAACATATTATTGTATTGCATTGCGAAATCGTTAAAATAGGATTAAGAAATATGTAAAATAAGGAGACTGTTCATTGGAGCGTTACACTAGGGAATGGAGATGAATCTAAGAATGAAAGAAAGAAAGAATGAATGAATGAATGAATGAATGCAGTGGAATGTAGTGTAGTCTTACTTTTTAGACCTAAGTTTAAGCTTATGTTTTTTTGTAAAAGCACTCAAAACACTCGGGAATCAATATAGCCTGCGAGCAGGCTCACTTGTTTGTTTTGTATCTTGGCGACGAAGATGGGTTTAATAAAGACGTAGTAAAGGTAAAAACGGCAAACTGATCCTTACGGAAAGAAGAAAAGATAGACACAGAAGTGAAATAAAAAAAATAATAAACAGTTGAATATATTTGCCCGATATTTCGGTTTGCAAAACAAACCGACGGGGGCTAAAAAACAAAAAATGAATACAGAAATAAAATGACCGTTACATATAAATAATTTGAAATAGAGCAGTTTTCAATTGAGCGTCGTAAAACCAAAACCAAATTACTCTGACCAATCACAGCAGTCGTAAACAATCCAATGAACCAATCAGAGCTCGAAGCAATTACATGTCGGCGGCGCAAAGCGCGGGAAAACGCGTGCGAGCAAGTCACGATTGGTTTTGGTTTTACTTCTGATTGGTCGAGAAAGTGGCGCGAGATTTTTCAGCCGATCACAAAGCGTAGCAATGCAAAACAAAAGCAATTGTGTAATTACTTTCGACACTCAATTGAAAACTGCTCTGACATATAACAGAATAACAGAAAATGATTGGTTAGAAATAAGTTAAATGTCACTAATTAAGGTGGCTGAACACAGTTTCACTGTACCTATGCGTCATTCATTGTCATTTTAAAACTACTAACGTCTGGGCGCCCAAAATTGGTGAGGCATACGATTAATCAACAAGCTATATATTTTGATATTTTTGTTGAGCTTTAAGGTGTTGCCATGGCAACACGGTGGATTGTAAATCAGCCTGCAATATTTGGTTTCGTTTATTTTCAGGAAATCTAGTCGTTAGATTTTGTCCATCATTTGTCTCCAGTAAACTCGTAAAAATATTCGCATGTTAACACTGGTCTCATGTAATTGTAACAGAGGGATCTTCCGTAATTTGTGGTTTAATATGTTTGCGTTTTGTAAAAATCTCCTCTGTTAGATTAGAAATTTCTGATGGCAGGTGAGTTCGGCATATTCAAAATTATTATTGTGCCAAATTTCGTGAAATTCTAACGAGTGGTTCCGTAGAAATCAGCACATTTTCGAGGAAAGTCGCTAAAATATCCAGTCACAATTTTTTGGTGAACTGCACATGCGTTGCATTTGACTGGGTTCTCGATCCAAAGACAAAAACGACCAAAAAGGCAGTGTATTTCTTCAATGGTTCTATAAATTATCTATTGATTTAACAAACATTTTTACGAACAACAAATTGTTTGATTTGAAGACGAAAAACAACACTTTCGCGATCCACGCTGAGCAAAATAAAATGATCGCTGAATAGGCGCCACGTTTGTTTTTCTCAAAACTCTGCACGTGCTGACTCACGTAAGCAGCTGAAATTGAAGAGTGCGTGCAAACTGTGTTCAGCCACCTTAAGTTCATCACGTCTATTTATACCATGAGGATCAAGTGTCATCGCTTTATCTATAAGATGGGCCTCGCGTGCCTTTCTTTTCATTATTTTTTATGATCCGTTTTTCTTCTTTTATTCCAAATTACTGATTTAAAAGCTAAATTGGTCAAAATGTTCCTAATACATTTGATGAAAACAAGAACGGGGAGTCTCAAAAGCGGCTATATAGTCAATAAACTTTAACAAAAATTTAACCACAAATTCAACTTATGTTCCCTGACCTTGAGATGCTTTAATGTTTGTCTTTTCATATGTACAATCAACTCGGATAAAGAAACAATGGAGCGATCGCCGAGATGATAAAGACGACGAACTTTATATCTCGATAAAGATAAAACCTCCAGCAAAATAGACACTACAGTTTCTAGTATTAGCAAACTAAGCCAAATTCAGAAGTATAATAAACTATTGTCATTATATGTTAATGTTTCGAACGGTTTATTCAATTTATATCAAAATAAAAAATATTTTTCAATAAATTAAAACAAAGCACACGAAACGTATCGTTAAGTAGAATGACCGCTGCAGTTTATTACTCGTGGCGCAGCACACGAGTGGAGTTTTTTTTTTTCTTTAGCGCATGCAAATGTTTGCACGCATATTTAGTTAATGCCGATGACTATGGCTTTCAGCCATGGAATACATACCGCAAAATATCTCCGTGCGTTGACTTGAGAAGCAGAAGGATGAATTACAGCGTACAATTGCAAGTTTACAAGGCAATACAATGGATGGATAGGACCGTTTGTTATTGTGTTCCCCGCTTATTGTTGTGGGATTTTTGTTCCGGCAAGTTTTGTGTTTTATATAACCTGCAATTTGATTAGCGATCGTGTCGGCTATGGATTGTTTTCACATGACGTCACGGAAGCGTGACAGGTCTGACGCATTATTTGCTTATGAAAAAACAAGTGAGGAGAAAGTTGCCTATGTCTCATCTTTATTAGGAGAAGAAAGAGTTGTTTCTAAGAATGGAAAAGGCGAAAAGAAGTCAAAGTGTGTTATGTTTGAAGTAGACAACGAGCAGTCTCTTTCCCAGCTTAGTCCGTCGAGCAAGAAACGCGCCTGCCTCGCCCCCAGTTTCGCGTGGCCATTATCCGCTCGCTGATGTCTTTTCGTTTCTCGCTCCACGGACTAAGCTGGGAAAGAGAGACTGCTCGTAGTCTATGTTTGAAGAAAAAAGGTCAGAAGGTTGTTTATTTTTTAATTCAGCTTCACTGTCAAATTGTGAAATTAACATTGTTAACGGTGTAAAATGAACTTACTAAAAATAAACTGTTGTTTTGTTTAATTTCTTTTGTTTTGATGCGCGAATCTAAATATCCAAGGGGAATCAGATGAAAACTACTTGTGGTTTGGATATGTGATCCAAAGCACATGTAGTTTTCTGGGTTTTCATTGGGTATGAAAACTCATGCACGTGACAAATTTAGCCATTTTTATTGGCTGAACAGCTCATGAATTATTAATGAGTTTGAGAATGTCATTTCTCAAGCAATCAACGGTAAAGTTCCATAGAAATCCTTAAATTTTGCCACGACATGGTCTGTTCGTTGACCTAGGCGCCTTGTGATCAGCTCCACTTAGAGTAAAAACTCTTTTGAAATTTTCACACGCTAACGAGGCCATTCGGGCTTATTAGAATGCATACAAAGGAATTAGTTATCTGCCATTTATGAATAAGGTATATTAACGATTTACGCTACTCGTGATGTTTGAAAATTCTTTCACACTAGTACATTGTACTCGCCTGAAACCTTCATAAATCGTTGGATTACCACCCACAGGGAGGCTGTGAAGAAGAAAAGAGGACCGCCCAGGGACAACTGGAGAGTGAGCTCATTTCACGAGTCAAGTTCGAGCCTGAGTCACGAGTCCAGTTTTAAAATATACACTTTTTTCCTTTTTTTTCTAGATGTCTTTTTTATTATAATTCTTGTTGTCTAATGATTTCACAGTGCTAAACAGCCCGGTAAAAATATTATTTTATTCGCAACCGCACGATGAACTCACAGACGGTTCTCGCGAGCGGTGTCACGAATAGCCACTGCAAATAATTCGTAGTGGAGTTCTTACTTTCGAAGAATTTTCATGTAAATACTTATTCGACCCAAGGCAATACATCCCATCATTCTTTAGTGAAATTTGTGATTCCCGAAGTATGCTCCCAACCTAAAGTGTATATGACAGATTTTCTTTCATTGCTTGTTGGAATCTACATGGCGTTCTTATCACAGGGAGCAGAGGAGCCAAATTTTCGATCTTCGATCTGTTGTTTACGAGTCTGTTTTTCGCCCCAGCGGGACCCCAAGCGTAATCGGAGCTTTCCGTTGAGTAACCGCAGATTGCTGACTGTGGGCGCCACAAAATCGTTAAGCAGCAAGAAGAGAGACAAGGGAGGAAACAGATTTGAGCCTAATTTTTGATCCCCGATTATTCGCTTTTGATTCAATAAAAAGTTCTGATTTTTGGCATGTAGCTTTATATGGACAGTCTCTGGACAGCTTTTCAACAATTTCGATGAAGAGATCCATTAAACGCTCTTTTCGGTGATCGCTCTTTATGGCGTTCAAAGTTGACTTTCGTAGGATGTGGACCGCAACATACTGGTGACGGAAATACGTCATACGAGAGGTGTGCTCCACTCCACTGCAGTGGAGCACCGAAATAACGATAACTCGCCGAAATCGCGCTAAATCGCCCCGAGGAGCAAGCAAACAACAAAGAATACAACACAGCAACAGGGTAAGTCAATTTTATTCACATAAGATTCGAATTTTAAAGTTTTGAAGCAAAACCGTTGCGTTCCCATATAAACCTTTATAAATCGAATCTTTGTAACACAATACCGCTCATAAAGCAAGGGTCACGTCCCGGTTATCTAATAGTGAGCTTGGGCCGCCTGTGGTCGACTTTGCGGAGCTATATCTCCACTATTTTAAAAGATATCGCTTTTAAACTCGGCCACTTTGCTAATTTTGAGATGCTTTTTCCAGCAGTGTCGATGGATTTTTGCTGTCAGGCCAATATAAAAATTTGGAAAAACCGTGACAAGGTCTATTTTGAACGGTTGGCATAACTTCCGTTTTATTGACGGCATGTCACTTTCGGAGTTTTTACTTCCGTCACCAGTATGTTGCGGTCCACATCCAACGAATCACGTGGTACTATGTTTCTTCCCTTGTCTCTTTTTCTTCTCGGCACTTCGTGCCTCGCTCGGAAAGCTGACGCTTTCCGGAAAGCGCCGATTACGCTTGGGGTCCCGCTGGGGGAAAAACTCGAAAACAACAGATCGAATAACGCAAGACACAGCGCGCGTTTTAAGCTCAAAGATCGAACGCGTATTAGGTCAAATTTGGCTCCTCTGCTCCCTGTGTTCTGATAAGAAAGTCGAAAAATGTTTTTCTTTATCGATTTTTCATGTCCCTCACCCTGGATCCAGAGGTCCGTTCTCTGAATATCATGAGTGAAATTAACCGCATAAACGGTTAAAAGAAGCTCGCGAGACGGACCTCTGGTCACTCGAATATACAACCTCATTTCCATGCGAGGATCTTGTTCAGAATCTGAACTAGGTCGCTGATTGGTTACTCCTACTTGTTTCCAGACTCTTCCGGGAGTTAATGATGCAACAGAAACTTCGATTGGCTGGACCAAAACAATTCGCCACGGGCGCGTGAAAAACCGGTTTCCCAAAGTGAAATCACACAAACAACAATGGCGGACGTAGATAGAGATTGTGGCTTTTGCGATCTTTAAGAAACGCTGTGGATTACTCTTTAGTATCCAAATTTTTAAAATATCAGAGAACTAAAGCCAGTTCAGAAAGAAGCGCTGTTGAAATTTATTCAGCGCAAGGATGTCTTGAAGAGGTGTTGACAGGCCAGACACGACTTATTGATTGTGTTATCGTGGAGTGTGACCTTTAGAGTTTTGTTTGAACGAGGAAAATTTTTATCTCTAGCACAGAGGCGTGCTTTGGAGTTGCAGGTATTCTCGCTGAACGATTTCGCTGACCACTGGTAGGTGACAGGAAGAGAAATAGGTGTACTGGATTAATTGCGTGCGGATATCAAGGATTCTTTGTTTGTTAAATCTCTCGCCTTTGAAAACGGTTGTATCCAGAAAGTTTACTTCTTTGTCTGAGATTAATGTTTGTTTGCAAGGACAATAAAATCAGTAGATAATAATCGCTGGTTCTGGTGCAATCCTCGGCCACGTTAATTTTAACGTAAAAATCATTGATTTTTCTCTTCAATCCAGCACAACATTCTCAACTTCCTTCCCCTCATTTCTCACGTAACATCATCCCCCAAAAGTCCACACGTTTCACCTCTAACTTTTTCCCATGATTTCCTACACAACTTCCAGTCTCTCACATCCCCTCAATCCTCCACGTTTCACATCCCCTCAATTCTCCACAAACATTTCCAACGTTTCACTTCTCCATTGTTCCCCTCAATTCCCCACAATTTCACCAATTGCAACATGTTTCACCAATTGCTTCATGTTGAACATGTTTTTAATCAATTCGAATACGTTTGAATTAAGGTGGCCTCGGATCCCACCAGAACCAGCGATTATTATCTACTATTAGGGTGAAAAATCTATTCCGGAAAATCCACTCCGGGAAAATAATTTTAAATCCACTCCGGAAAATAATTTTCAAAATCTTTCCCGGAAAATGAATTTCGGAAAATCTATTCCTCTTCCTGCACCACATATCTTGGCCATCCTTTCAAAATTTTCATTCCCATTCCCAGCAGAACATCTTCTTTCACATGAAATTTTTGCTCCAGAATGAACAACTCAACACGTTCTCCGAATTTCTCCTTCTTTTTCAGGAAGCGAACAATTTGTTTTCGTTTCTTCTCCAGCCGCTCTGCTTTAATATCTTCTTCCGTTCTTAACATTTTTAATTCAATCTTTTCTTTTTCAACTTCCACTTCCACTTCCTTTCTTTCAACTTCCACTTCCACTTCCTTTCTTTCACCCAATCTCCAATGCCCCCTTGCAAACGTGTCAATTCCATTTTCCAAGACTATTAACTTATCGTCATTGTTAGACAACGCAATCTTCTCCATTCTTTCTGTGTAAAGATGATGTTGTCTGCTTCGAATCACATTTTGCTTTCGAATTTCATTTCCTTCTCCTTTCAAGCATTTCACAAAGTTTTCAAACCGCAACTGCTTTTTGATCACGCATTTCTTCACTCCTTTTGCTTTCTTTTCTTCCTTTCCTTCATCCAGCAGGAAAGCATAAAGTTTTGGTCTCAATGCCACAAACTCTTTCATCATTTTCCCACCGCATTCATCTTTCATCAACCCAATCTTTTTCTTGTTTTCTTTCACAATTGGCAACCCGTTCAAGACAGCGGGGTGATCTTTGGGAAAGTCATTTGTATCGAAACGCTCTTTTACATCTTCCACAATGTCAGCAAAGAAATCCTCTGTTCCAATTTCATAAACCAGTGAATCTGTGTCTGTGTAAAGAACTTGGAGATCTTTCCACTTTTTCTTTGCATAATTATAGTGAAAGTCGTACATCAAGGTTTTCGACAAATCCAGGATGGACATTCCCACATAAACTGGTTTATTCATCACAATCTGAGTTTTCCTCATCTTCACCGCAATCAGAAATTCATCGAAAATTTGCAAATCAGCAAAGTTTGACTTGTTAACCAGTTTCTCTGCTCTTTCAGCATCTTTCACCAGTTCGATGCAAACTCTTTTTCGCACATTCTCCATTGTCTTCCCGAAAACTGAATTATTCATCAACTTGAAGAAATCTTTTTCAAATGCATTCTTAGCGTTCATTCTCAATTTGGTGTTTTTGTCAATATAAGATTTCATGAAGGCTTCTTCCCGAAATGCAATCCCTCTTCTCACCTTTTTCAGTTTCATTCCCAGGGAAAGATACAGTTTCAGATTTTCTCCATGCAGGACCATGTTCTTCTTGTCTCTCAGATTTTGAGTCAACTTCCACACTCCACCCAGCTTTAAACTTTCTGGAGCCAGGGGAAAATCATTGTGTGAATCATGCAGCTCCTCTGGGTATTCCAAATCAACTTCCAGAATGCATCCAACGCCTTCTTCATCCACAAATTCCTTCCAATTCCGAAGTTCATCTTCCTTCATCCATCTGAAATCACCAACTGGAAGAGGCTTTGACATTGCCCATCCATAAAGGTTATTTGCATCGAGATAAACAATGAATTTGGAGGGTTGGCTTGCATCAAAATCTTCCATGAATTTGTTATTTGCCTTTGCATATCTCTTGAATGCATTGGAATTTCCACCTCTCATTCCTCTTTCAACCATCAGCAGCATATCCACGTCATTCAACAATTCCAATTTCACCCCTGTGATTTTCAACATTGCATTCCACGCCATCCCAGGGGTTGTAAAGAAATGAGCAGGATCCAACTCATAGTTTTCCTCACAAAGTTTTCGAAAATTTTCAACAACATCTGCCAACAACAACACATCCGTTTTCAGATAGAGATCATGAAACTCTCCCATGTTTTTCATCTGCCATTTCTCCCAGACATTCTTCGCGTGCTCAAAATCGTCATCTCCAATTCCTGCGTCATTCAATCTGGAGAAAAACGCTTCTTTCTCTGGTAAGATCCCATCAAACTTTTCAAATGAATCCATGAATTCATAGGGATAAACTCCTTTCCTTGTCATCAAGTCAAACTTTTCTCCCTGGAAAAATCTCGCAGTTTCTGTTAAATCTACCTTGGGAAGATTCCCCACCAAATTTCCCAGGGCAGATGCCATGAATTTGAAAGAGTCCAAAAAACGGATTTCATGCTTCACAACAATTTCTTTTCCATCCCAAGTATTTTCCCGTTTCAATTCAAACTTCAGGGAGAAGGAAATATATTTCTCCTCATTGTTGGGGATGCATTGTACATCCAAAACTTCATCCAATGTACCCAAAGCCCTCACGAAAAGATGTGAGTCATAGTTTGCCAGGTTGTGGAAAAACACGGGGGTGAATTTTGGTCTCTGAAACATTCGATTGCAATAGCGATGAGCTGCTCCTCTGAATTTCCCAGTGAAATGACAGTGATCTCGCACTTTCATCATTTCTCCCTTTCCTTCAAATTCACCCCGGCACAACCAACAAAATGTGGCATGATTGTAAATTCCCCATTCTTCTTGGGAGAGTGGAATCATTTTCTTCTGTTTTAATCCCAGCTGTGCCTTTTTCACTTCCTCAATGAGTTTTCTGATGAATTCTTTAGGAAGTTCTAACGATTCCTTTTCATTTCCAGCTCGTTTCAACACAGGCTCCATTTCCAAAAACGGGGAAACCAAATGAAACGCAAATCCACAGGGAAGATGTTCTTGCATTTTCTGAGTCTTCTTCCTTCCCTCATCCTCCACAGGTTTCAAAATTGATTCAAAATCAGCATAACCCACAACTGGCACATGAATCATCTTTGAGAAGTTGCTGAAAGAACATTCACCTTCAGGCATCACAATCTTCGCTGCTTCAAATTCCACGCATTTGCTTTGGTGTTTTCTCAGGCTTTCTTCACTGGGAAATGAATTGATGCATCTCTTGCAGAAGAATCTTTGTCGATTCGTTTTCGACACTTGCGACCCAGCCAAGCGAGAAAAGTTTTTCACGATGCAGAAATGGCTTTTAAACTCTTTTTTCAACAGCAACAAGTCAACATGTTGGACCTTTTCTTCATCCGTCACTCGCAGGGGGAACAGCTTTCCATCCCACCCAAAGACATTCACTGAAATGGAATTTCTCCTTTCAAATTTTTCAATATCTGCCAAAGTCGTTGGAAACCCAATTCCACTCCAATCAAGCTCTTCAGCTTGTGTTCTCAGCAAACGTGTGATTCTTTCAGGATTCTGTGTCACCATATGTGTTGCTCTTGCCATGCACCATTTGAAACACATCTCATCTTCGTTTTGCATATTCACCACAGCGTTCTTATTTGCCACTTCTTTTGGAAGAGGAATGTATGAAGATCCACCCAACGGGTTCCATTGAACTAAATGAATTTCCAATCTGATAACTCTTTCAAACGCCCAATTACTTCCTCTTCGATTAAAATTCTCCAGATTCTCAATCATTTCTATCCCCATTTCATCAAACAACTCATCAGCGTCAGTTCCCTCCAAATTTCTTTTCATGCGTGAATGAAAAAATGGCGTCTCTTCAATCATTGTTTCATCATCCAAGTCAGGCTTCACCAGCCGACACACCAACACGCATTTGATTCTGGTTTGTCGGTTTTGTTTAATCAACTTAACCACATCACCTCTCACTCGCCGGAGAAAATCTTGAGGAGTTGGGGAATCATCTCCTTGAATTTCCAATTGTCTTGCAAATCCATTCAAAGCGGATCTTCTTTCTTTAACAACAAATTGACGATCCCACAAATTCTCAATCTGCTTCTTCAATCTTTCAACCGCGGGATTCAATCTTCTCCGAAGATCGACATCATCCGCACTTTCCAACCAATTCAACCAATCAGAAACTGTTTCAACATTTTGTTGAACGACTGAAGGAATTCTTCTGGAAGGAAAATCTCTTCTTTCCGGAACTAAAATAGGAACAGGAATTTTTTTATTTCTCGAATCTAGGAGGGTTTTCGGGGCTTTGAAAATAAATGGGGCGCCGACATTTCCTTTCTTTCTCGGTCCCTCGGGTTGAGATTCTTCCCAAAGTTCCATCAATTCGGCTTTGGACATTCGAGAGAATCCAACAATTCCTTCTTCACGGGCCCAGTTTTTCAAATCTCGCAGATTCATTTTATTTGGAAAAAATAAAAAAAATATTTCCTCAAATAAAATGAAGTTTTCGATTCAGGAAGAAGGAAAAGAAAAAAATATTTTTTATACATTTAAGGAAGCCAGCCAGCAAACAGGAATTCCAATTGCCAACATTTGGAGAGTTCTCAAAAGAGCAAACAAAAAATTTAAAAGGAAAGATGGAAAAGTTTTTTTCATTCAGGATGAAATAACAGATGAACCTTTTTTCCAAGTTGATGGAAAAGATATTTTTGATTTGGATGAACTAGAAAAGTTTAAAATTTCAAGCCAAGTTTTTATCAATCAAATCCTCAAGAAGAAAACTCATTTCCTTGATTCTGAGGAAATCACTCACTTTATCACATGGAAATCTCCTGAATTTGTTTTCTTCATTGAAAAATTGAGTGAAAATCAGAGGGGAAAAAAAATCAAGGTAAAAAATTAACCTCATTGAAAACGTTTTTTTTTTTTCATTTCTTTGAAATGAAAAAACTTACAAGTCTTCATTCACTTCATTTACCATTCCTCCTCAGTATCTTCAAAGTTATCAAACGCTGAAACGTTTCCATTGAATTTTGTTACAAAAACTGAATTGATTGAACATGAAATGGATTGACAGTTTCCACAAAAGATGCGAGAAATTCGAAAGATCACATGCCCTGTTAGTTTTTCTCCAATGTGATCATGCGGGTCAAACCGAATGGATTTTCTTTGCCCAACTTCTCCTTCACCAAATTTCGAGAATGGAACGCTGATGTTTCCTTTTTGAGTCAACCACAACTTTCCCCAAACTTTTTCCATCTCGCTTCGATCCGTTTTAATCAGGTTGAAATCTGTTTCTGAAAAATTTCCGAATCTCCAATTTTGTCTAACAACTTTTGACTTATTCTCCATTGCAAGCTTTCTGATCTGCCCCTCTATCTCTTTCATCTTTTCTTTGATTTCAGGGGGTGATTGATCTAGATTGATTCCCAATGAAAATCCGTTTTCATTCTTATGAATTTTAAAGACGCATTTCTCAAGTTTGAGAGTGATTGGTCTTTCTTTGTACCGGAGAGGGATTTCAACAAATGGTTGTATTGTTTTTTTCATTTGCGGTTCTTCGGTTGTGATTTGGTTCGTTTTCAATTCCTTCAACTCCATTTTATATGGAGTAAAAAAAAAAATAATTTTTTTTCTTATTTAAAAAATGGAAGCAGAAGATTTCGAAAGAATGATGGAAGACAGTGATTATATTATAGAATTGATGAATCTCAATTTTAATGACGATTTTGCTATAAAAATTTTACTTGAACTCGAAAAATCAGGTCATCACCCAGAAGATTTTCTTGGGGAACTTTTAGATTTTTGATTTTGATGGAAATGATTTTGAAGAAGATTTCTCAGCAGCAGAAGTTGTTGAAATGATTATGGAACCAGATTTTGGTCCGCTTGGGAATGTGTGATTTCACTCCATTTGGAGTTGAATCACTCCCGGCTCGCAACGGCTCCCTTCGGTCGCTTCGCTCACTCCCGGCTCGCAACGGCTCCCTTCGGTCGCTTCGCTCACTCAACCCTCAAATTTTTTCTCCCATTCAGCTTCAAACTTTTCCAAATCCAACCCCAAATCAATCACAATCCCATCAATCGCTTCCATTGAAAACAAAAATTCATCCCTGTCGAATTTTCCTCCCCGCAAAGCGAAGCGCAAATCACTCAATGTTTTTTCATAGGTGGTGAAAGCGAATTTCGCCATCTTAATTTTGCTTTTCAGATTCTTCATTTCATTCGCGGTTTTCAAGATCAGTCCTGCTCCTGAAATCACTCCCAAAACGATTGGATTCATTGTTGTTGCCCCAGCAATCGTCCCGATTGCAACCAGACCGGAAGAGGTCAAATTCATGAGCAGATTCATTTTCTTGAATCGACCATGCGCTCGTTTCAAACACCAAAATCTTTTGTGATAAAATCGATAAAGTTTTTTGATCTCTTCCAGTTCTTCTTCCCGAATTGCGGGGTTGATGTGATTGAAACCAAAGATGTTTTGTTTTCGCGCTCGCTTCACTCGGCTCGGCTCGCTTCGCTCGCTCCCTTCGATCGCTTCTCTCGCTCTCATTTTTCTAGATAATTTCAAAAAGAAATGTGATTTGGGCCTGGCCAATATTTAATGTTCGATCATCTATTCTTGCTGTAAATAACTCTCCTTCCTTATAAACAACATTTGAAAAAGAAAATAATTGAATTCTATTATCTCTGCTAACCCTCGTTCCACTTTGTGATTCTTTATCTGGGAGATATAAAGTCAGTTGTGGAAAAGAAGATATTTTCGATAAAATTTGAGAAAACGCTTTAATTAATTTGCATCGAATGGGGATGACTATATCATTGAAAAAATTATCAAAAAGTATATTTATGGCGTCTCCAGATGATTTTCTAAATCTTCCAATCAGCATGAAATTATTCTTCAAATTTGAATTGAGCAATTTGTGGCCATTCAAATCCAAGTCAGTCTCCATAACCATCTTCCCACCCTCAAAAACAAAAGGGGAATCGAAGACGCTGCTTGCAACATCAGGTTGGGAACCAGCAATGCCATATATGATCAGATTTGCATTTCCTTTTTCAGCGGACTCGGCAGTGCCTCGCCATTTCAAATCCAGGAAAATAAATTCAGGTGGAGTGATCTTCCATTTGTGCATGTGGATGATGGATCTGGAATACCCCGAAAACTTCTTAGTTGATTGTTGATTGATATTCAGACTGGCGCTCACAACGTTGACGCTCACACCATCCATTGACGCGGGGAAGAATTCCACGCACACGGTAAACTCTCCCTCTGGGAGTTTGAACATATTGAATCCAAGTCTCCCATCGTATTCATTGAAATGATCTTTTGTTATTTTCAAGTCATAAGCCTTCTTGTTGAAATGATGCGGTGAATTTGAAAAATCAGTTATGCCAGTTACTTCCATATCATGTTCAGAGCTGGATTCATCCACATTTTCCATCAGATAGCGGAATGCGTCCTTTGGGTGAGAGGTTGACGTGATATGCGATTCATTGACATATTCTTTAAGATTCTCTTCTAATTCTATCGTGTGGGCTACCACACCTCCTATCTTGCCGTCCACATAAGATTTTGACGTGGGTTGATGCTTCAGAGTTGGCGCTGCGATATTGTTTATTTGTTGCGAATTCATATCCAAGTTTCCGGTCATTGTCCCACCTTCCAACGAAAGCTTTTTCGCGGATTGGGCATCCACATATCGCATATTTGCGCCCTGATCGGCAACTTCGGGATCTTTCACGTTAAAAATGGTGTGATTTCCCATATCCAAAGCCGTCTCCATTGGAAACGTCTCTTTGCGGCTGAGAAAGATATTTTTGGTGTCATTATAAGAAACCAGGTTGTTATAATGCGCTCCCAAATCATGCCATGTTTGTTGTTTTGAGTTTTTCACGTTGAAAAGCCCTTTCAAATCCAGGTCCTTCGTGACTTCATGAGTTGATACATCAGGGTGGAATTTTTTCAGAGTGACCATATTCACCGCTGACAAATCCTGGTTTTCATCAGTGTCCAGATTGACGATCAATTTGCGATTCATTTCTATTTCCCCGGGGTTGATGAGTTTTTGTCCCCTGAGATCAAGATCCCCAGTCATATGGGAAGACCCATCCACCTGGAGAGAATCTGCTCGCAATTGCGTTGCAAGCGTGTCAACTTGGTGCTTTGTGATTGCGTCATCATTGTCAACTCCTTCGGCAACATTAACCAGTCGTTTTTGTTGGATATCATAATTATTGTTGGTGTCTAATTTCAAACCACCTTGTTGAACTTGTTTGTTGAAATTTTTCATGTATTCCCTCATGTCAACACCTGTGCATCGTCCTACATTGTTGAATATGCCCATTTTAAAAGGTTTCATCAAAATTTTTGGCAACACTTTTCTTTTCTTTGTCAAGGAAAAGGAATTCGAAGGGTCCAAGTTTGTTGAAAAGATGGGGGTCAATCAAATTCTCTTTTGCAATGAGATCGAGGTGAGTTTTTGTTGCTGGTGGATAAAGCAGTATGTGTGAACAATTCAAACGAATCTTTTGTGGAACATCATAATAGGACTGGGAAAGATAAATTGGACTGATTCCGTGATGCCTTCCATCTGTCCAATGATTTGCGATTTGTTTTTGAATTCGATCGGATGAGTTCATGAGGTCATCAAACACGACGACTTTCCGATTGTTGCTTGGATAATCTGAGGTATTCATGATGTCATCTGGCCCCAGAATTTCGAGAACTGGATATCCGACTTTTTGGCTGACACCTTCCATCAACTTTTGTAGATCAACGATTTTGTCTTGATGTTGATTGGGAGAGTAGAAATAAATTTTATCATAGAAGACGAGAGGTTTTCGCAACATGTGCATCAAAGTGTTTGTTTTTCCGCAACGGGTTTGACCCGCAATGAGCATTCGGAAATCTTCATCAAGGAAATCACAATATTTTCGGTCTGGCTTCGCTCCGCTCGCGTTTCGATCATAATTTGGAATCTTCATTTTAAGTGTTGAGATAACATTTATCTCCAAAGATAAATGTTGTTTTGTCACTTAAAATGGATCTTGAAAGAATAAAGAAGTTTGCCGAACGTGAACAGCAGGGATATCAAATCGCGAAAGCCGTCACAGAAGTGAAAAATGAAATGAAAGACCGAGAAAAAGGGCGGGATGTTGTCATGAGTGATTATTTCAAGACTCTCAGAGAACCCCTGCTGGAGCAACAAAAGAAGACAGATGCAAAACAAGATGCAGTGATTGAGCAACTCCGGCAAAATCAACTTGCTTTGACTGATGGCTTCAAAGACATCGTCACGTTGAATAGAGAGCTTCCTCAGGTACCTGCTGCGGAAGAAGAAAAGGGAGCAACCGCGGTGCCGAAAGCAGACATCCTTATCCCGAACCAAGGATTTGAAGAGTCGGAATTAGCATTTATCAAGGCAATCGGGTTACCAGAACCTAATGACTTACTTTCATTGGAATCAGATGGCTTAATCGACACGGAGAAAAAAGCAAAGCAAGAACGAAAAAAGGTATCTGGTGAAATCACGGGGACGAAAAACAAAAAAGGACTCGACCCAGAGTTAAAAGATAGGCTCGTTAAAAAATTAGAAGAACGGAGAGATGTGGAAAGACCAATCTTTGAGAAATATCTATTCACAATATCTATGATTAAAGCTTTACCAAAATACAAAAAAACGGGAACGGGACTCAGGAGGTACAAACAACCTCGCAGAAATGCCTTCAAGATTCAAAAAGACCACTATGGTGGGCTTCTCATCGATGTCCCCAAACTTTTCAATGAAATGAAACTGAATGCCTTCCGAGGTGGTAAATTGATCTATCAGGCTGATGCAGACAAATCACTCATCGATTTGTTGACAAAGAGATTCAACCCGAAAAAGAACTATTCCTTGAATGCCGTGAGGATTTTCAACGATTTGAACACACTGTCAAATATGCCACCTCACAAATCCTCAGGTAAATCAAGGATGGTGGGATCCAGCGTTGTCTTCTATCAAAAGCCAGAAGAGCTGGCAGATCGGATGAAGATCCTGGTTGGCTCAATGGCTGCTGGCAACAATTCGCATGTCTTGAGGAATGATCTTTCCCAAATAAATGATGAACTCTTGAGAATTGGAGCAATCGATAGAACAATGCATGAAAAACTTTATCAGAAGTATTTAAAATAATGGATGCAAATCGAGTACTTGTCTTTAAATCAATTGATGCAAGAAAACAAAACCCACAAAATAAACCAGGGAATTTCACAACGAGGTTTTCTCCAGAGTTGCAGCTGGAAGAGAATAAACCGCACTGGCTGGCTTTGGATCATCTTTCCATGACGGCAAGCTGGCATAATATCAAGCCTAAATACCGCAACAACAAGTTGGTGATTTCCAAAGACAAGGGCAAGACATGGGAAACAATCACCTTTCCTGCGGGAATTTATGACTATGAAGACATCAACGAATTCATTCACAAAAGCATTGGGAAAAGGAGCGAAGCGACCTCCACAGGTGATAGTTATGGAATCAATGTGTTGTTTGATTTGACCACTTTCAAAGTTTTCATTCAACTTCAAGAGAACTTTCAAATTGATTTTGCAAACAGTGGAAACTTTCACATCTTGGTGGGATTTGATGCGGCTAAACTGACAGCTAGTGCTTATGGAACGAATTTTCCAAATATATCAAACAGTGTTGACAATCTCTATCTCAGATGCAGTCTTTTGAGCGATTCAATTGTCTCCGGGAAAAGGTCAAATGCGCTTTACACGTTCTCAACCAACACTAAAACCAGATCATTGCCATTCGAAATTCAACCAATAAATTACTTGTGGAATAAAATAAACTCCCCGCATATTTCTGAGGTCACCTTCTACATTACTGATGATGAAGACCGAGAAGTTGATTTGAATGATATTGATATTTCTTTGACTGTGGTAATTAAAAATGGATGAAAGAAGAGAAAGAGATCCTGATACAGGTGAAATAAGATATGGAGGTGGTTTTTCTGATGTTTTCTCAAAACTCGCAGCTAAATTAACAGGAAAAACAGCTTCAAAATTAGCTTCAAAGGCAGCAGAAAAATTAGTTGAAAAAGGAGCAGAGAAAGTTGGAGAAAAGACTGGACAACTCATTGGTGAAAAAATTTATGATAAATTTACAACAAAGAAAGCGAGTGAAGCGAGTGAAGCGAAGCGACCGGAGGGAGCCTCAGTGCCAGCGCCCCCGGAAACAAAAGGAAAAGAAATTGGGGAAATACTGAAGAAAGTCCGCTTCCAAGAAGACACTGACAAATTTCAATATGTGAAAGATGTTTATAAGGGCCTCCTCTGAAAAGAAAAAACTATCTAATAAAATGGCAGTGAATTTTAGAAACCCGGAATTCGTAAAAAGATACGAATATACATATTATGATCTAGCAACACCACTGAATGACAACATTGCAAATGACAACAGGCAGACAAAAGATAATTATCACTTCAACGTGGATAATTCCTCAGAAGCAAACCCAATTGATTGGTACAATGCATATCTGGAGGTTGACTTTAAGCTTGTTACAACGGCGGACAGTGCAACTGGAATAACCGCGGGGCCAAATAATGGTAACCAAGATTGCACGACAACGAATGGCCTGACGTTCATAAAATCAATCAAAGTAGAATGCAATGGGCAAACCATTTATAACAACTCAAGAGCAAATGAATCAGCGAATGCATTGACGCTCTTGAAATACACGAAAACCTATGCCGATTCGGTTGGGCAAGATCAGTTCTTCTATCCCGATACATCAACGGGAACAACAGAAGCACGGCCAGCAGAAGCACTTTATAATGAGGGTTTTGCCAGACGAAAGATCCTGACTGATGCGGCGAATATTAACAAAATGTCAATTCCCCTGAATTTATACAGTTATTTCGCTGCTTTCAAAAATAACCTTCACCCAAATATAAAGACAACTCTTCTGTTGGAACTTGAAAATGACAACAACTTGATTTTCAGAAAAGGAGCTGCTCCAGATTCAAAAGTAATTCTCACTAAACTCAGATTGTGGTGCCCTAAAATCATTTTCAACGGAAAAGGCTTGAAACAATATCTTGAAGATTATCTGAAACCGAAAAAGTGGACATATTTGAAAGAACACCATGAAATATTGCAATCAACAGCTGTGAATAGCTACTTTCGCATTTCCACGGGGCTTCGAAGGCCGCGACATGTGTTGATTTGGGTTGTTCCAACAGCATCTTACAATAGCCAGACACATGATATCTTCAAATTCACGACATTCGGCATTGGAGCAAACAACCGGCACTTCAGTCGAGCCCAACTGGAGTTGAACAACTCAATTTATTACCCTCAATTGGAAATGACAACGGATGAGGAAACTAGGCTTTATCGAGCTTTGATGGCATTCAATTCCGCTTATAATGACGTTTTAAGCGGACCATTGATAAATCGAGCAAATTTCAAAAACCTCTTCGGCATGCTTTACTTCGATCTCCGAAACCAAGAAGATGATGTAAAAGATGGAGTTGTGTCTCTGACTTTCCGATACGAATTGAGTGGCGCCAACCCAACACAGTACACATTGAACGCCTTGGTGTTGCATGAACAAGAAATTGAGCTGTATACAGCATCAAACAAACTTCTGGTCAAGGCCTGAAAACTTATTTCGATATTCAAAATATTGAAATGACGTCGTATATTCCATATGGTGTGAAATTATCAGATGGGCAAAAAACAAAGCTTGCAAAAGCTGTGAAAAATAACTCTTCCATAACATTGAGACTTTCGCGAAATGAATTGAAAGGGCCAGATGAACTGTTGCTGACAAAGACTCAAATAAGCAAAGTTCAAAAAGCCATCAGTTTGGGGCGGGGAGTTGAATTGTCAATCTCTAAAACACAAATCAGAAAAGTTGTGGGTGGGAGTCTTTGGACTTCGTTGATTTCCCTGGGATCGAAGCTGCTTCCATTTGCAACAAAAGGGGTTTCAAAAGTTGCCCCGCATCTTGCGACTGGAGCGTTGAGTGCCTTGGGGAGCTTGGGGATTGATAAAATATTTGGAAAAGGAGCGCAGCGGCCTCGACTGAAAGGAGAAGGAGTGCCAGGAGATCCGTTGTCCTTCATTATGAAGTTGATTGAGAAAGGCATTGAAGTTCCCGCAGTATTCTTATCAAAACTCGCTTCCCTTGGAGACCTCTTGACAAAAGGCCAGAGAAACTTGGTGGGAAAAGGAATTCAAAGCGGAAGTGGAATTACGTTGAAACCAACGCAGAGACAGATTCAAGGTGGGTTATTGGGAACACTTGCCGCTATAGGAATCCCAATGGCTATTGAGCTTGCTTCGAAATTATTCGGATCGGGGCTTCAAGTACCCAGAAAAGGCAAAGGCAAAGGCAAAGGATTGATGGTAAGTCCAAAACCGGGACTGTATCCTTATATGCCGCCGCCATTTTTTGGAACATGGGAAGGTCGTGGGCGAAAAAAAAAATCTGGATCGGGGCTTCTGCTGGGGCCAAACAGTCCCTTTCAAAACATACCGCTAGTAGGGGCCATCCTTTGAGGCCAGCTTGGAAAGATATTCCGATTTCAAACTTTGATATTCTTGAGTGGGTGAGGTTTCTTAAAATTCCCAATTTCAAAGGAATCTTTTCAAGAGATTCAAAAGATCATTTACATAAAACTGGTTCCTGCATAATTAATCTAGATGATTCTATTGGGAATGGAACGCACTGGGTTGCCACATTCATTAAGACACATATTGTCTATTACTTTGATTCATTCTCAATATCACCTCCAATTGAATTGGTAAAATATGCAGATAAAATTGGGAAAGAAATAATTTACAATTATGGGCATCCAATTCAAGCTTTGGAATCTGTCCGATGTGGATATTATTGCTTATATTTCTTGAATGAGATTCGACGAAAATCCTTCTATGACACGTTGAAGGTTTTTTCATTGAGTGACCCAGGAAAGAATGAGAAATTCATAAAAGAATATTTCGATTGAAAATGGAATCATATTGCGTGAAGGAGAAACGCAGGACGGGATGCGTGGAACCGTCTGGATACATGACTGCAAAAAATGGGAGGAAAATGTGGTTTTGCCATTGCGCTTCCTGCGGAATCAAAAAAACAAGATTTGTGAAAAATTCGGGAAACTGAATCTGCCCTCACAAGGTGGGGGCATTGGTGAACTTGCGCTGACTGGCGTTGCGCATGCGCTGCCTTGGTTGGGAAAAAAGACAGTTGAAATGGGTCGTTATGGAGCCAGTGAATTATTGCGAAATAAAAACACTCAAAAGAAAGCATTGGATTTTGCGTTGGACAAGATGAAACCATTTCTTGCCAAAACCTCTGCTGATATGATGAATGAGCTGTCCACGGCGATCCGACCAAACAGAAAATATAAAACAGATCGAGCAGATTTGGATGGGGGTGCTTTAGATGTTCATTCCCTGATTGGGAAGCTGCCAAGACCAAAGAAAGGTTTCACTTTGCCTGGACATAACTTCAC
The DNA here is from genome assembly GCA_022457155.1 of Cladopsammia gracilis. Classification (NCBI taxonomy): domain Eukaryota; kingdom Metazoa; phylum Cnidaria; class Anthozoa; order Scleractinia; family Dendrophylliidae; genus Cladopsammia; species Cladopsammia gracilis. Next base: position 660,490 of record JAJGOT010000421.1, on the reverse strand, counting down.
CGGGCCCTGGAACCCACTCGAAAAACAAGTTAGATTTGATGAAAAGGGAAAGATTCTCGAAATCTGGCAGCAGCCCACAGGAAAAACAGATGCAGTTGCTATGCAACACGATGTTGATTATTCAGTCTGCGCGAAGAAAGCGGATCCGCGTAAATGCAAGAACGAAGCAGACAGGAAAATGGTTGCCGCTTTGGATGCCATTCCCTGGAAAGAAAGACAGTGGGGTCATGCTTTGGCGCGAAACACAATTCAAGCAAAACAGAAACTTGGGCTCGGCGCTTCAAAAAACGGGAAAAGATTTTGAGTGAAGGCCAGTGGGCTCAAAATCTGGCAAATGAACTTCACCGGCCAATCAGGCGGCGCTTTCCAAAGAGGCGAGTCATAGCATATGGGATTGACAACATCTGGGCGGCTGATCTAGTCGAGATGGGGAAATTTTCGAGGTGGAATAAAGGGATCAGATACCTGCTGATGGTGATCGATGTTTTCTCAAAATTCGGTTGGATTCGTCCCCTGAAAGACAAACGAGGTCAAACAGTGGCTGATGCTTTCCGAGATATATTCAAGGGGCGAAAACCGAAAATGCTCTGGACTGACAAAGGGTCTGAATTTTTCAACGCAACAATGAAAAATCTGCTTGATAAGAATGGGGTAAAATTGTATACAACGGAAAATGAAGAAAAGTCATCTGTTGTTGAGCGCTGGAACAGGTCTTTTAAGGAGAAACTCTTTAAAATGTTTAGCGTGAACAACAATACAATATACTGGGACAAACTTGGCAAATTACTGGATGAATATAATCATCGTTTTCATTCGAGCATTCGGATGAGTCCCGCAGAGGCGAGCAAACAGGAAAATGAGAAAAAGGTTTTCGCTAATCTTTTCGGAGATTTAATTTATGCTAAACATGCCCCAGCAAAATTCAAAGTCGGCGACAGGGTGAGAATTTCAAAGTTTAAACGAAAGATATTTGACAAAGGTTACACGTCGAATTGGACAGAGGAGATATTTGTGATTGACGAAATAAAGAACACAAACCCTGTAACGTATAAATTAGTTGATCTGTTGGGAGAAAACATCACTGGATCATTTTACGAGGCGGAACTTCAAAAGACAACGCAAGATGTGTTTCGAATTGAAAAAGTTATTCGCCGCGATAATAAGCGAAAACTCGCGCTTGTAAAATGGAAAAGTTACCCTGACAAATTTAATTCTTGGGTTCCATTGAGCGATGTTCAAAAATCTCTGAGACATTATGATCACATGTGAACACTGGAACACAGGAAGTTTGAGTTAAAAAACACAGGAAGTTTGAGTTAAAAAAAAACACAGGAAGTTTGAGTTAAAAAAACACAGGAAGTTTGAGTTAAAAAACACAGGAAGTTTGAGTTAAAATAAAGATGATGTAATGAGATGATGCAATTCACACTATATAAACGCAAACACTGCGCGAGCAACTTTAGTAGAAAACAAACATGAACAGTGAGCAGATGTTAAAAGACGTAAACCAATCTTTTCGCGAACTTGGCACAAAACATCCAGATATTCAACCTTACTTACAAAAATGCTTTGACGAGATAAAGGAAAAGTTTACTGGTGAGACAGAAGGCAAGCCAACGGAAGACAAAAAAGAGAAGATAAAGACGCTATTGGTGACACGTTTTGTTAGTGCCACGCTGTGGCACTTTTTGTGAATATTGATTAGTGCCACGCTGTGGCACTTTTTGTGAATATTGATTAGTGCCACGCTGTGGCACTTTTTGTGAATATTGATTAGTGCCACGCTGTGGCACTTTTTGTGAATATTGATTAGTGCCACAGCGTGGCACTTTTTGTGAATATTGATTAGTGCCACGCTGTGGCACTTTTTGTGAATATTGATTAGTGCCACAGCGTGGCACTTTTTGTGAATATTGATTAGTGCCACAGCGTGGCACTTTTTGTGAATTATTTATTAGTGCCACAGCGTGGCACTTTTTATGTCGTCATTGTAAATAAAAAAATGAAGTTAAATAAAATGAATGACTTGTTGTGGGTGGTAATAAGCGGTTATTTGAATATGAATGTTTGACATTAATATTCACAGTCTGTTATTTCAAAACACCGCTTAGCATCGCTTTCGTTTCGCTTCGCTTGACCCGTTTTGCTTCGCTTGGCTTTCGTTCATTTCCCGGTGGATTTCCCAGAGAAGACCGCTTTGCTTTTGGAGTTCCTTTTTGAGAATCTTGTGTTCCTCCTGGAGATTGACGAATGATTCAAAGAGAAGTTCAATTGAGTCTTCGATTTCGTCGCTTCGCTCAGCTTCCGCCATCTCCGAATCAGAGGCAATGAATTCCTCGTCTGAAGTGGTGGGAGTTTCATCGTCGCTTCTTGTTTCTTCCTCTGAGCATGTGAAACAATCGTCATGGTCACTCGCACTGAGGCTCGCTTCGCTCGCTTCGCTTTGCTCGTCTTCCTCTGAGCATGTGAAACAATCGTCATGGTCACTCGCTTCGCTCGCACTGAGGCTCGCTTCGCTCGCTTCGCTTTGCTCGTCTTCATTGAAAAAAAATTTTTTAAATGGATCCATTTTAATTCCAATTACATTTTTTGAAAATGGTTTGGATTATTTTTTCTTGTTCCGCCCGTCTGGATGAAAGTTTGAGCAGTTTGAAATCATCTTCATTGGGATTGAAACCGTTCTTCTGCAACAGGGCGAAAAGAACTTGATGGCAATTGAGAAACTTTTTCCTGTTGAGATGAAGATCGTCATATGCTAGGGAAAAATATTTGAAATCGTCGATGAGATATTTCTCCAGATGTTCATAATCATTTCCGTCGTGACCTGTTATGTGGTTGAAGATTTCATGAGCGTGGTCATTTGCTTTCTTTCCCCATTTGGCAGCTTTGGCGAAATCCCTGACTTTTTTTCTTGTGAGTTCGCCACGGGGAATCTGGGAGAGAATTTGTGCTTGATAAAACTCGAGATCTTTGAGTGGAATTTGATTTTTCCCCTGATTTTTTCGGATGATATCTTTGAAATGTTCCAGTCGGGGATTTTTGGGAGTATGGCATGTTGTGTGGGTTTCCTGAACGAGTTCAGGAATGAAATCGATTTCTTCTTCTTCAGAATCAGACATTTTTCTTTCCGGAATAGATTTCTAGCTTCGCTTTCTGAAATAGATTTTTCACCCTAATAGTAGATAATAATCGCTGGTTCTGGTGGGATCCGAGGCCACCTTAATTCAAACGTATTCGAATTGATTAAAAACATGTTCAACATGTAGCAATTGGTGAAACATGTTGCAATTGGTGAAATTGTGGGGAATTGAGGGGAACAATGGAGAAGTGAAACGTTGGAAATGTTTGTGGAGAATTGAGGGGATGTGAAACGTGGAGGATTGAGGGGATGTGAGAGACTGGAAGTTGTGTAGGAAATCATGGGAAAAAGTTAGAGGTGAAACGTGTGGACTTTTGGGGGATGATGTTACGTGAGAAATGAGGGGAAGGAAGTTGAGAATGTTGTGCTGGATTGAAGAGAAAAATCAATGATTTTTACGTTAAAATTAACGTGGCCGAGGATTGCACCAGAACCAGCGATTATTATCTACTAAAATCTTCTATCTCCTTTTTCTCAACACTCTACAGTGAAAAAATGTCATCGATGTATCTGTTTTGATTTGATATTTCTGTCTCGACCGCGGAATATTGTCACGTATAACGGCTCCGCGTGCGTTTTAAACATGTCAGCTGTCAGATTTAATGTAAACAAACAGTCACGGTTTAAAACCGGTTTGGTGAGATATCTGATCCACAAATCGCATGGAAATGAGGTTGTGTACTCGAGTGCCCAGAGGTTTTTATTTTTTCTCGGCGCGTTGCGCCTCGTTGTCGCGGCTTCGCCGCTCAAACTCGCCGATTTGAACTAAAAAATAAAAACCTCTGGCACACAGGGTACATGTCCCTGATTTAGCCGTCTGAAAACGTGAACTTTCACTTCCAGTGTGTTACAAAACCGCGCAAGAAGAAAGACTGGAAATAGTCCGCTGTGACGTCAATACAAGAATGCCAGTGTGGCAGTTTCTCAGTTCCTCCGTTTTTGGTGCGTGTTGCTACAACCATAGACAACACACCTTAATAGAATCATGTTTCTTCCTTTGAGAAACCTCGACACCAGCATTCTTGCATTAACGTCATAGCGGACTATTTCCAGTCTTTCTTCTTGCATGGTTTTGTACCCCACCGGAAGTGAAATTTCACGTTTTTAGACTGCTAAAACATGGAAAAGAAAATCGATATGGAAAAAACTCTTTTCGATTTCTTATAAGAACACCATTTAGATTCCATCAAGCAAATAAAAAAAAATCTGTCATATACACTTTAAGCAGTTGAAAAAGCAACCTGAAAAAATTTAGGCTTGAACGAAATTCGAACCCATGACCTTGCGATACCGGTGCAATGTTCCACTGAGATGTCAAGTTAGATGAGTAGATGGTCAATTGCATACCCGATGATATTGAATATGTTGTAGTTAGTTTTATCCCAGGTAATTTTTATTTTTCCATTGTTTTTAGGTATGGTAATATATGCTAATGACTTTAAAACAAAGGAAAAACAAAAATTACCTGAAATAAAAAAAAAAACTACAACAAATATATATGAATGTGAATACATGAAAATCATATATTTGAACTGCGGATAAACATGAGTGAAATTTGTGATCCTCACAGTGTGCTCTCAACTTAAAGTGCCTATCACCCCAAGAAAATTATTTTCAGAATCAACTCTATGTACATTGAATAGTTGAATGGTAAAATATTTCTTGTTTTGAACGTCGCGTTTGTGAGTTACAGAGATTTGAATTTAGAAAATGCTAATTAGATGACGTCAACACGGGAATTAACCGTTATTTCTAAGCCAATTTACAATGTGCAGTTTACAGCTTGAGAATAATTTATGTGAATAAATACTGGATAGTCAATTGTTTCGTAAAAAATATTACTTGGAGGTGAAAACAAGTAGTTGTATAATAAATGATTCCCGGGTTGACGTCATCTAATTAGCATTTTGTAAATTCAAATCTCTAAAACTTCTAGGTCTAGAATAACTAGCATGACTACTTTCCGAATAAAATACACCTGTTGCGTATCGCAAATTGCCCGAGAAACTGATTTGGAAATGAAAATTGCAAAAAATACACAGACATCTTTGCCAAGGCGACGCGGGTGAAGTTAGAACTGTAAAATCCAAGTCTTGTTTTGTTTACACAAAATCGCTTTTCAACCTATGTAATGAATGAACAAACACCTAAAAATGGACAACAAAATCTTTTGAAAACTGTCATTCAAATATCCGTTAGTTCATGTTTAAAAGCAAAAAGCGTACTACACCTTTTGCTGTTCATTACGAGAAAATACGCATTCATTTGCGTGAAATGGCGACCAATAGCACTAAGATACATTCATTAGCGCCAAAAAACGAACATTTGCGCGTAACTCATATTCAATAACGATTTTTGCATTTTAATCAACATTCAATTACATTTTTGGGCATTCGTTTGCGTCATTCGGCATAAAAAAGAGAAAAATATAGAGCGTATGCACTCACGTGGCAAGCAGCTATGCAAATTTATTGGAACAAAAGAAAGTGTTAACATAAGAAAAGCGTTCAAATCCCACAGGATTGTTTTGGTACACCAACATGGCCGCCGTTCTATTGTTTTGGTACACCAATATGGCCGCCGTGACGTCATGTGCATACGCTCTATAAGGTGGTCAGACACGAGGGGTCATGTAGCAGGGACATGTCGCAGCGACATGTAGCAGCGACAAAAATTTGTGTAGTACACACTGAGGGACATGTAGCAGGGACTTGCAGCGGGGACATGTAGCAGGGACAAAATCATAGCGCTTGCACACACATGAAAATGTTGCGGGGACATGTCTCAGGGACATGTTGCAGCGACACGTCCCCTCGTGTGAACTGATACTTTCAGAATTGTGCAACACCAATTTTGGGGACATTTTGTCCCCGCGACGTGTCCCATGAAGTTCAACAAGTTGAACTCCGTGCGACATGTCGCGGGGACAAAATGTCCCCAAAATTGGTGTTGCACAATTGTGAAAGTGCGAGTTCACACGAGGGGACGTGTCGCTGCAACATGTCCCTGAGACATGTCCCCGCAACATTTTCATGTGTGTGCAAGCGCTATGATTTTGTCCCTGCTACATGTCCCCGCTGCAAGTCCCTGCTACATGTCCCTCAGTGTGTACTACACAATTTTTTCTCGCTGCTACATGTCGCTGCGACATGTCCCTGCTACATGACCCCTCGTGTCTGACCACCTATACTTTCATTTGCGCTAACATTCCAGTCGTTAACACCATCTTGAAAGTCAATTGAGACAATCGACAAACATTGAAGTACAAAAAACATTTATTAACATTTTTATCACACTGTTTGAAATTCAATAGCATTTCTGGACCGCGTTAGTGCGGATGAGACAAATATTAATGCGCTTGTACAAACAATTGAGCGTTCTTTACATTCAATATACAAAAATATATTTTCAATTGAACAGTACAATTTAAAGAATTATTTTTTTTCTGAATTTCAGTTTACCCTTCAATAAACTCTCTATTCAAACATCTTGGCAGATAGGTCTGCCTGAAGCGGTACCATTGCGAGCTTTTTGCTACGGTCACAGTGTCGATATTTCTGTGCAGAGCTTCAAGCAGTTGTGTTCGAAACTCACCCAGTGGAATTCCTCGTGCTCTGGCCTCAGCTCTGTTACCCATACGTCTTTGAATTTCTGGACGCGAGATGTCGGCCTTGATTGCTGCTTTCAGACAGCTTATTGCCTGGAAAGGACTATAGGAGGAAAAGGACTATAGGAGGAAAGCATTTTAAGCTCTGTGTTTGGGGCGGGAATGGCCGGGTTTCGGTGGGCCGGCGCGTAATGGTACCGCTTCATGCAGACCTATCTGCCAGGATGTTTGAATAAAATAAAAAATAAATAATAAATACATGTAAAGATGATTTTTGAATAGATGTTTGAATAGAGAGATAATTGAAGGGTTAATTGAAATTCAGAACAAAATAATTCTTTAAATTGTATTGTACAATTGAAAATATATTTTTGTATATTGAATGTAAAGAACGCTCAATTGTTTGTACAAGCGCATTAATATTTGTCTCATCCGCACTAACGCGGTCCAGAAATGCTATTGAATTTCAAACAGTGTGATAAAAATGTTAATAAATGTTTTTTGCACTTCAATGTTTGTCGATTGTCTCAATTGACTTTCAAGATGGTGTTAACGACTGGAATGTTAGCGCAAATGAAAGTATATTTTTCTCTTTTGTATGCCGAATGACGCAAAAGAATGCCCAAAAATGTAATTGAATGTTGATTAAAATGCAAAAATCGTTATTGAATATGAGTTACGCGCAAATGTTCGTTTTTTGGCGCTAAAGAATATATCTTAGCGCTATTGGTCGCCATTTCACGCAAATGAATGCGTATTTTCTCGTAATGAACAGCAAAAGGTGTATTTATTAGCGCATCTGGCTGAGCGCATGGAGAAATTCAAGATGTCAATCCGACTGAATTTGAGCACGTTTTATAAACATTTCTCCAAAACTTACGAGAACACAAAGAAAACGTCAATCACAAATTGATATCAACATAAATTCCCATAGAAAAATGTAATTTATTTTACCATTATGTCTCTCGGCTGCTGGAAAATTCTTTAAAACTCCGCTTCTTCGCGGGTTCCGAAGTTCCTCGAAGCAAGATTTCATCGCTTAAAGTTCTTCTTTTCCGAGTATTCTTTAAAGCTTTCTCTTTTGAATATTTTAAATGTGTGTTATTGCAAAATTACGGCCAGTTTTGGCCGGCACGACCGTCAATGGGTTAAAGGAGTTTAGCTCTAAACAAACTGCTTTGACGATCTACTAGCTTCAATTTACGACGAAATCAGGTTTAAAAATAACCACTTAGCTCTATATTCCTGCAAAAACGCTTGACTTGCAGAGTTATGCAGCCTCAAATGTGGTCTTGACCACTGTTTAAGAAACGTGAAACCTGTCTTGAGTAGCAAACCGCAGATAAGTGCAGGGAAAAACGTCTTTGCAAACCGTATTCTCCTATAAATGCATTACAAAAGTGTTTACCGTAGCTGACGTAACGGTGGCCGTGCAGCCGCGTGAAAAACAAAGCCTGTGTGACGGACCCATGCGCCCGCGAAACATTCCACTAGCCATGACCATGAAAAATGACGGACACAGGTTCTATGAGTATAGAACTCCGCGAGCGGGCCGAAGGCCCGCGAGAGCTCGGCTATGAAGATATGAAAAACATATATTTGAACTGCGGATAAACATGAGTGAAATTTGTGATCCTCGCAGTGTGCTCTTAACTTAAGCAGTTGAAAAAGCAACCTGAAAAAATTCAGGCTTGAACGGGATTCGAACCCATGACCTTGCGATACCGTTGCAATGCTATATCCACTGAGCTATCACACCAGATGGGTTTGAATCCCGTTCAAGCCTGAATTTTTTCAGGTTGCTTTTTTCAACTGCTCAAGGTCGCGGGAGATACCTGGTCATGAATAAATTCATAAGGCAAAATTTTAGCAGGGGTGTCACTTTGAAAAACGTTATATCGTGAACGTTTGAAAGCCGATTTCGCTAACATTTAACAGAGATGTTGGAGAATAATGGAAGTGCATAAGGGTTGTTTTTTTTATTGAAGGGATCGCGCTTCGCGTCAGTGCTCTGAGCTACTAAAGTTAGTTTGTTTGAAAACGTAGTTTTGTGTCCAAGTTTGCTCCTCGAGAAGAACACAAAGCAAGTTGATTTCGTCACTCACTGATCCGTCAAAACGTCTATTGTGTCATATCTGACTCCGATTTTTTGATTTCAACCTTAATTAAAAGTTATTAGCTTTTAAAGGAGTAAAATGGTCCATGTTAGAATTTGAAGCCTCATATCTTCCCTTTGAAAGCCTATCTAAAAATTTTGAGCCAGATATGACAATCTACAGTACACCTAGTTTACCTCCCTGTAGTGTCAACTCATGAAATTCTCTATCCGCGCTGAATTCTTGGACACAAAATTGCTTGTTTTTACGCTTCCGATGGCTTCCCGAGCAAACACGAACGCAAAAAATATATATATGGTAGTTTTGCTAATTTTAATCCACAGGCTATTGTCAACACTTCATGCAGAAAGAACAAAGCGTTGACACGCTTTGCACGTGCAATTATTGATGCAGAAACATTACAGAGCCTGTTCGTGAATATTTCGCGCATTTTCGGTATCAGCCGTCGCACTTCGTGCATACTCTTTTCATAAATGCATACTGATGAGCGGAACCTGTCCCCCGCGACCTTAAGTTGATAGCACACTATGAGGATCACAAATTTCACTCAACTCATGTTTATCCGCAGTTCAAATACCTTATTGGTACTAATTTTCGCGTCGCTTTCATTTCGCGATTTTCGCGATTTAAAAAAAATCGCGAACTTAAAGCGACGCGAAAAAAAAAATCCCGCGAATTTTAATGTCGCGAAATACCCCTTTATTGTGTATAACGTGTAAAAGCTCTATGGCATGCCTTCAGATGATAAACATAGATACACCCGTTCACTGACACCGAGCTTGCCCTAGAAATTGATTAGAGGCTCAAGAACTTTATGCCAATGGTACACATAGCTCTAGTCTAATTCACGGCTACAATGTAAATTGTTATATAGCTGGAGTTTTTGTCAATACAACGCGCGCGTTGATTGGTTGATTCATCGTCACATGACATCTAACAAACAAACTGTTTCCCGCCAATTGTGCTGAGCGGGCAACATTGGCGAAAGCGCGCAACAATTTTGACGTCAGAGGGTAACATTGCACTGTTGCCCGCTAGCGCACGTGATCAGACCGTGACAAAAGGTGGCGTTCAAACTGTCTTGTGTTGTGGTTTTTTGTGTGTTGCTATATAACAAATCACTTAATGACTGATCCCTCGGGAAACACCGAATTTTGTTTCCCTCGGGACCAGTCATTAAGTGTTTAATATGTATAATTATACAATTGCAAAGAACATTAAGCATAAGGATAATGTATTTGACTATGCCTATGGTACACGATGCGGTTTCTATAGTTTGGTTTTGTTATGAGTTGATGATTTTCAGCAATAAGCTAAGAAGTGTAAAATAATAATAAAATTCTCGAAATAAAATGTGTTTTTCTTTTTTTTTCATTTTCGCGAAAATTAATTCCCTAAGAAAATAATTTTGCACCCAAATCGCGAAAATAAAGACCCGCGAAATATGCCGACCTGTTTTTCGCGAAATTTTAATTTCAACTTAATTTTAATTTTAACTTAAAAGTGCCCGCGAAAATTAGTACCAATAAGGTATATGATTTTCATGTATTCATATATCCCATCTTTGTTTAAACGTTTTTAGCGATTCTGTTTTATCTAATTCAGCTTTGCAGACCGCGCAAATGCTGAACTCATTTCTTAGTGACACCGCTCGCGGAAAGTCTGTGCGCTCCGACGAATACTCGAGGAATATCTTCACAATTATATTCCCCTAACTTATTCATACCATTTAATTTTTTTAATAGAGTTAGTAAGAAATTCATTTCACGATCATCCAACCTATTTTTAATCTTGTATTTAATAGACCGTCTTAAACGAGAGGTTGCGTGACATTACCGTGAGTTCATGTGCAGACAAATGTGATTCTAAGTGTCGCGATTGAAATGAGTCGTTCGTGTAGCCGGTGTACACTGACTGAGGAAATCAATCTGAATCAAATTAACAACGCTCACTGTCAATTAAACAAAGATATAATATGAAAATTTTGGACTCCTGTACGAATAGCAAATATGGTCGTTAATATCTCAATGATTTTTTTTAGCTGTTAACCACTATGAAACCATTTAGATAACAAGAATTAGAATAAAAAAAAGGCGTCCTGTAAAAAAAAGAGGAAACTTGACTCGAGCTCAAACGTGACTCGTGAAATGAGCACACTCACAAGTGGAGGCAGTTGCTGCAGGAGTTAAAAAAGTGGTTATATTCGGAAAGGACCCAAAACAATGGCATGGAACCACTTGCGACAGAGAGTGGTGTTAGCCTACCTGTGCTAAGGGGGCAAAAAGCCTTAACAGAACTTGATATTAACTTTTCAAATACAGTAAAAACCCGCGTATAAGAACCTAGAAACTAAGAACCTCCTGGCAGAAATTTGCTACTTTAATACTGGTTTATTTTTTTAAAAACTGGTTTTATTTTTTGAAACTGATTTGTTCTTGATTATAAGCATTTATTCTATAAAATAACAGTTTATAATGATGAACATACCATATATTATGCTACTTTAATACCCCAAAATATAAGAACCTGCTTTGCCAAACTCTAAAAAAGTAGGTTCTTATACGCGGGTTTTTACTGTATTGCTTGAAGCGTTCCTCAATTATACTCACAATCATGCGATTACAGACAAACGTATTAAATAAATAACTAACTAAATAAATAAATAAATAACTACAATCAAAACAACAGTCAGTGGCAACGTTTCGACAAAAAACCATGGACCCAGATCATCAGTGCTCACGTTTGTAATGTCTATGGATGATCCTATGTACAAATTCCAGATTCTAGCTTTATAAAAAGTTGTCAAAGGAGATCCAACAGCCTGGTGATGACCTGCCAAAAAAAAAAACAAAAATAAAACAAGTTAAACACCCGTTAACTAACGTAGTCCGGATAAGTGTCGTTTTGAAGAGTTTTCAATTCATGTTAGCTTAGCATTCACAGATCAGTCAACTCGGATTAATGTTTCGCCAATATGAAGCTGTTAACAGTGGTACTTACAGCACTCACTATTTGTTAAACTGGGCTATATATGTCAGCCCTGAAATTTTAAAGATAAGCATTATCTGTAGAGTCGTTGAATATCTGTTGAGCATTGTATTTTTAAGGGGGGCCTTAGATTAGACTATTGCCAAAAAAGAACATTTCTGCACGGTTTTTGCAAAAGAAAACTATAATAATTGTGCACAGTGAAGAAAATTCGAAAAATATATTACAAACTAGTGAAATACAATTACTGCACATTATTTGGTTGCAAAAATAAATCGAAGCTGAAAGAAAATTGCCAAAGCTACCCCCCTCTCCCTACCTTGTTTTCAGAAACCAAAGTCTTTATACTACTTTAAAACAAAAGTAGTTCTATAGATTCCAATTTGCAATCACAACATAATACAGAAATGTTCATTTAGCATTGTGTTAGTTATGTTGGTTATGTTAGGAATTTGTTTTTTCCATAACGCTTTGAGAGCAGAAGTCACTCCATAAAAGGTTAGTGGGCATACGTTTATGTGGTATTTGTTTTCAAATTCTGATGGTGAAAGAAACCATTTTTGTTTTTCCTTAATCATTTGGTTAACGTGGGAAACTCCTTGTTGGTGCCAAATTTTATAGTAGAATGGTTTATTCATAATTCTGATAAGTGAATTGTACCGTAAGTCTTGTGAGAGAAAATAATCTGCTGACGTTATTTGTTCCTGGTAGTTCAATTCAGCCCAAATTTCAATAATCTCTTTAAAAAAAGGAGCAAGAGATTTAGAGATATTTCGTGTCTGTTTTGTTTAGATTGTTTAGAACTACTGGGCCTCCAAAGTCTTCCAGCTCGGCGTCCAAAAATAGTTTCCATTTTCCCTTGTTGTTTTCGTCCAAATATCTTTTGATCCATGCGGATTTTAGTGCTTTGTTGAAGGATTATTTTAAGACCACCCGTTTGTTTTGTTTATTAGTACTTGTATCGTTGTCTTTTTCTCCTTTCGTTTTTTTCCTTTACTTTTTCCCTTCAGGTTCATCTGTATTATATATTTAGGTCGAGCAACATCAGCGAATCGCTTTTCGCTTTTAAATTGTTTATATCCTACATTTGTAATTTGCATTTATTTAAATTGTTTGTTAGTGGCTTTTGTTCTGCTAATTGATAGCTTCTGTGGTCCCAAAGTTACTTCGCGTAAGTATGATGTCTTTTAAGCTGATTTCGCTTAATGTGAAGGGCATAAGCAATTTTAAAAAAAGAAGAACAATTTTTACCTGGTCTCGAAAGCGCAATGCAGACATAACCTTTCTACAAGAAACTCATTCTACTCTTGAAACAATTGTTCGATGGAAGAATGAATGGGGCGGAGAGCTTATCGCCTGTCACGGTGGCTCTAATTCACGTGGAGTGGCAATTTTGATGAAAAATGGTCTTGATTGTAAAATACATCATACAATCCTAGACCCCATGGGACGATATATAATTTTAAAAGCTGATATAAAAGATTCAAGGTATGTTTTAATAAATGTTTATGCTCCAAACAAAGACAAAGATCAAATAGAATTCGTAAAAAATCTACTTGTCATATTGAGAAAGGAAAATCTCGACACTGAGGAAAGGTAATTATGGGAGGCGATTTTAACTGCCCTCTCAATCCAGCTTATGACAAAAAAGGAGGCAATCTAAATCAACGGAAATCGGTTGTGGAATGCATTGATTGTTTACAAAATGAGCTTGATTTAGTAGACATATGGAGAATTAAAAACCCAAACACAAAAAGTTATACGTGGAGCCAAAACTCGCCCAAAATCTTTTGCCGTTTAGACTATTGGTTAATTTCAAATAATTTAAATGACCTCGTAAAATCAACTGGTATAATTCCCGCAATCAAAACAGATCATGATGCGATTACTCCGGATATTGAAGAACTAGAAACCGAACTAAAAGGTTCCGGATACTGGAAGATGAACTGTTCTCTGCTATTTGACGAAGAATACGTAAATAGTGTCACAGAAATGATCCCGATTTGGACTGCAGAAGGACGAAAGGTACTGTCAGACGATCGTTCAACCTGGGATTGGATAAAATATAATATTAAACATCAAGCTATTTTACACTCAAAAAAGAAAGCGAAAGAAAGAGATGTGGAAGAAAAAACTCTTCAAAAGGAACTCAACCAAGCAAAGGAGGCACTAGAAAAAAACGCAAGCGAGTCCAATAATACTCGTTAGAAAATGGTCACACCCACTCAGCCAATCAGTGCCCAGTATTTGTGTGCTCTATTTCCCATAAACTGTCTTAAATTATGTAAAGAGGCGGGGGCTTTGAAGCCCAGGGAAATTGTGGGGTAAAATAACTACTCATTAGTAAGCTCTATATAGAACATACTAATGAATTCTTTTGTTTTCCTTTGTCTTAAAGCCTAATTAGTATGCTCTATATAGAGCATACTAATGAGAAAATAGAGCATACTAATGAGTATATAGAGCATACTAATGAATTACAGGCTGCTAATTTAAACAAAAACAACTTGCAGTTTGAGTGATTTTACTTCATCTGTGAAACACTATCTAACAATTAGTGTGTGATAGTCAACATTAAACAAAAGAAAACAAAGGAATTATAGTCTAAAAGTGCGTACTATTCTACTATTTCACAGATGAAGTAAAATCACTCTATAACAATGACAATTTTATTTGAAGTTTTCGCTTTACATAACTTAAGCAAGAGATTAATCACCAAAATAACAAAACGAAATTCGACTTAACAATTTTTAGGAAAAATTAAATGAAAGACTGGGTCTTTCTGCGTGTACCAGTACTCATTGTCTTCTATTGTTTGTGAGGTATTGTATTTTTGGTCTTGTTTTGCATTTGTATTATTGTCGTTCTTTGTTCCTTTTGTTTTACGTCATCTGTCCTCCGGTACACACCGAAACAACCGAAAGACTGGTCTCACCGTGCTTTGGAATTCTGTCTCTTTCCCTTTGCTCAATTTCGTTCACTGTCGTAGGCTTTTGGAAACGTGCACTTTTGTCGAATTCATATCATCCCCCAAGCACTCGGATATGTCTACGCTCTCAAAAGCAAGTAACTCTTGAGTGGCAAGGACGGCCTCAAGTTCCCCGAGCTCTGTATACTGGCTCATAGCCGGAGCAAATGAGCCATCAAAACAACAGAGAATAAACAAAGCTCCAAAGAAAGAAAAGCATTGTTATTCGAATTTCGGCGACATCCAAAACAAAATAACAACGTGATTCCGAAGTGTGAATGGCACAATTAAAATACGCTCATAAATACAATCTGCATAACATATGTTTTCTTCGCGGATGTGACCATTTTCTAAGACGGTTAGACAATGAACGCTCGTGTCCTATGGGATATAGCGCCTCTCGCATTAGATAGAAGTGCCACTCGGGCTACGCCCTCGTGGACTTTTATCTATGCTCGAGGCACTATATCCCATAGAACACTCGCGTTCATTGTCTAACCCTTACCTATCATGCAATTCGAGAACAATTACAGGCGTTCTATGAAAAGAAAACAGAAGGAATAATAATACGTGCACGAGCTCGATGGCACGAACACGGAGAAAAAAGTACAAAATATTTCTTGAATCTGGAGAAAGGAATCATGTAAAGAAGCACATACGAAAACTTTACATTAATGATGCAATTAACACGGATCCAATTAGCATTTTAAAGGAACAAGAGCGTTTTTATCATAATTTGTATAAAACTGGTAAAAATGATCCAGAGATCGCCTCAAAAAGATCCACGTTTTTGAGTGAATTAAATATACCAAAACTTTCCGAGGAACAGAAAATTGCATGTGAGGGCAAAATTACATCTGAGGAATGTTTTCGCCTTCTTGACACTTTTCACAATAACAAAACACCAGGGAATGATGGCATTCCTATTGAATTCTATAAAAAGTTTTGGCCCCTAATTAGGCCTGGGGCAAACGTCGAATCTTAGTCGAACTTAATTCGTCGAATCTATGAATTTTGAAATAGGTGCATGAATAGTGCGACGTTTGCCGCAATTAAGTGCGACTCAAATTAATTGGTTCGACTTCAGCATAAGTTCGACTCGCCAAGTCGGATAATGCGACAGTGGTTCGGCGTTTCAGCAAACGCCGTTCTAAACACGCGCTGAACCCAATTCATAAATCATGCAAATTACAAAATAATTGGTTCAAATGTGATGGACTGCGCAAACGTCACAAAAATACCGACTCCCCCATTAGCCAAACGCTATCCCCCCCCCCCCCCCCTTGACGAGCATGCGCTGTAGAAAGGCAATTTCACGACCAGGCGTGCGTTTCTCGAAGCTCCCGAAGACTTTTCGTGCCCGAAAGCAATTTTTTAAATGTAGTTTCTAACGAATGGCGTTGAAGTTTTTAACCCACAAATCAGCTAAAGTTGTGTAGTAAACGTAAGAGTTTATTGCTTAGCTTTCAAAATCAACAAAAACCGAATCTTTATTCGCAAACATTCTGCAGGTAACACAGCTTTTCGGGTCCGAAAAGTTTCGGGACTTTCGAGAAACGCTGATATCGCACAGCGTGATGGAAATGTGTTTTTCGTGTTTCACGAACTAAATATAAATGCTTGAGATGCGAATTCCCTATTTGCAATTCACTTGGAGCAATAGCTGTCGTCTCTGATACACTGTTCTCAGAGCTGTATGTAGTGGGGAATCTTCTCTTTCTATTTTTCGCAATTAAATACCAAAGAAAGGCCCGACAAACACTGTATTTCAGCATTCCGCTAGCAAGTCCCAGCGGTAACTAGCCGCGCATCGTGTGAATAGCACGGGGCCACGTGCTTATTCCCGTGTTTTAATGAAGTGCAACTTGTGAAATAGGATCGACGCAGGTTCGACGTTTGCTACCACGCTGGAATTAAGTCGACTCTTTGTCCAACCTATTTTAAATAAATTCGACGCGACTTAGATTCGACGTTTGCCCTTGGCCTTAGTGATAGTTTTATAAGATGTGCAAACGCGTGCTTTGAAAAAGGTGAGATGTCCTCTTCCCAAAAACAAGCAGTTATCACTCTTATTGAGAAGAAAGGAAAAGACCGTACATTCCTAGAGAACTGGCGTCCTATTTCTCTGGTCAATGTAGATACAAAAATAATGTCCAAAGTAATCGCTTCAAGAATCAAAAATGTGTTACCAGGGATTATTCATCACAATCAAACAGGATATGTCAAAGATCGATTTATAGGCGAAACGATCCGATCGATTTATGATGTAATGGATTATACTGTTAATGAGAATATTCCAGGTATGATGATTTTTATTGATTTTGAAAAGGCTTTTGATAGTGTAGAATGGGATTTTCTTCATAAATGTCTTGAATCCTTTAATTTCGGTCCAGACTTTCTCAACTGGGTTAAATCTTTTTATAAAAACATACAGAGCTGTACCATGAATGATGGAACTGCTTCAAATTATTTTGTGCTTGAACGAGGAGTCCGGGAAGGTGATCCACTCTCGCCTTATCTTTTTATAGTAGTTGTGGAAACTCTTGCAATTGCCATTCGTCAGAACAAAGACAGAAAAGGAATTTCTATCGAGAAGGAGGAAACAAAGCTCTTGCAATACGCGGATGACACTACTGCAGTGCTCTCGGATATGGACTCGGCCAAAATTTTATTTGAATTGTTGGACGTTTTTAAGGACGTTTCTGGTCTTAAAATTAACTGCACAAAAACTGAGGCTATGTGGATCGGAGCATCCAAAGAAAACAAAACAAAACCGTTTGGAATTAAATGGCCAACCGAACCAATAAAAGCTCTTGGAGTATATTTTACCTATGACTTAAAACTGCTCAAAGAAAAGAATTTCATCGAACGATTGGATAGTATTAAAAAACTGATCAACATTTGGTCTTCAAGAGGTCTTTCAATCTTTGGTAAAGTGACAATAATAAGATCCTTTCTAATTCCAAAATTTGTTTATGTATGCTCACTTCTGCCTACACCCAACGAGATGGTAAAACAATTGAATCAATTGCTTTTTAAATTCTTGTGGAAAGGAACAGATAAAGTAACGCGTCTGTCAACAATAAATGATTATGGGGAAGGTGGATTAAAAATGATTGATTTAGAGAGCATGGCTAAAGCTCTAAGATTAGCATGGCTTAAACGAATATTTAACGCAAATGATGGAACATGGAAGCGGTACTTACAACACCAATTGAAAACATTTGGAGGACTGTTCTTCTTAAATTGTAACTATGATGTTAACGATTATACAATCACTTCCCAGTTTTATCGAGAGCTTCTTCTATGGTGGTCACAATTTCGTGAAACTTTCGCTACAGACTTGAATTGGACAAATATTATTTGGAATAATAAAGAAATTAGAATAGATAAAAAGCCTATCTATTACAAAAAATATTTTGACTCCGGAATCACTCACATCCACGATCTCCGGCTCGATTTGAATATTAATGAGTCCTTTAGTTATGTTTCAAATAAAGTTAGAAAAATTAGCTTTCTACAATGGGCAGGTCTTCGACACTCGATACCTGATTTTTTTGAAAGGTGATCCTGATTATATCTATACACTAACGCCTTCTTCGCTTCAAATAAATAACAACATTTTTGATGTGAAGAAAAAGAAATCGAAAGATTATTACTCCTTACTTGTTATGAAGAAATCACAGCCTCCTAATATTGTGCATAAATGGAAAAGCGACTTCAATATCTCAGATGATCTATTGAGGGAATCATTCATTTTACCTCACTCTGTCGCACTTGAATCCTATGTTAAGGCTTTTCAGTATAAAATCCTGAACAATATACTCTACACAAACACGAAATTGTGTAAAATTGGCTTTAGAGCTGACGACTTATGCACTTTCTGCGAAGCTGAACGAGAAACGCTATATCATCTGCTTTATCAATGCACTTATGCGAGACAGTTCTGGAATGATTTCGAATTGTACTGGTTCCGCTTGTCAAATCAGGTAGTTCACCTGACTTTGGAAAATGTTTTATTTGGAATGCTTTCAACACACTGCCCTTCACACATACTACTCAATTACTTTATTATTATCGGAAAACTGTTTTTGTGGGACTGCAGAAGAAAACAAATACACCCTAAAATACAAGGTTATCAGAACAAGATAGCTATCAAATATGAAATTGAAAGAAAAATAAATAAGAAAAACTTCTTTGAAAAGAAATGGATATTCAAATGAAAAGGAATGGTTAATAATTTAAAAATCTTAAGCCGATTTGCCTTCTATCCTGTTTGTCTTTTTTTTTAATGTTTGCTTGGTTCATTTAGTTTAATTAGTTTAATTTGTTTAATTTCTTAAGCTGAAAATAGGGTAACTGTGTAAGATTGTTAAATATATTGAATTGTTATCATTTTTAACCTATTTTGTGAATGTAAAATTGTAACTGTGTAAATGAAAGGTCAGAATAATAATAATAATAATAATAATAATAATAATAATAATAATAAAAAACCCGTTTGCTTAGTCTCTAATTATAACATTTCTCTTTATTTTGTCTCCTTTTCCGTTCCAAAGAAAGCTGAAAAAAGGACATTTATTTCGTTTATAATTTGAGGGTTTGATGGAAGAGATGACAAGAGGTGGACTACTTGAGAAGCAGCGAGGCTCTTAAGGTGGTTCGATACAGTTTTCTGGAGACCATACCAACATTTTTCAATCGGCTTTTAAGCGATCTTCTCCAAGTCAGATCAACGTGAAATTTTCACCACTAACTTGTTTTGAATTGAAGTTTGGCAAAATGTATTTTCTGGTAAAATCAATATTACCATGACAACGATAAACAAGAAACTTAGAAATCAGTCAAAGTGAAATTTAGCGCGTTTAAGATCTCGCATTGAAAATCACACATAGACATCTTAAAATATGGTATATGGCATATATATTTTGAAAGTATTATAAAATTCTGTATGTTTGAATTAAAATAAATCGCAAGAACATTTTAAACCGTACTTTTTGTATAGAAGTAATATATGAACCATGAGATTAACACTGGTTTCGTGAAATTACTTCCAAATAGTGTCATAATGTAGCTTCATGTTATGTTTGCACGCCAGGAAAGTTTTGTGTACTTTCTCCTTTGCGATCTTGAGAACTACCATTTTTCCTAACATCGCTCCGTGTGTAATTTTTGGGTAGTTTTCGATTTCGATCGATTTTGCGAAAATCTCAGAAACGGCTCGATGGATTGTTTTAAAAAAATCACCACGTATGCTTGGTGATGTGAAAAATATTATCTCAAAGTTTCATTGGCATTGATTTATTAGAACACCTTGAAATTTAAAGATGAAGACGACGTTCAAAGTGGCCGATGGTTGGCGTTACAAATTCGGCATGGTTGTTAACTTATGCTAATGATTTCAAATCAATGCGCACCGCATTCCTCCATGATTAATACATTTCATTGTAATCTGCTTTGCATCTATTACACGCAAATCGTGCCTCGCGCGTGTTTGTTAACGTTAGGATCATGTGCACTATAATTAAGCCTATCATTACATAACTATTATTATTTAACGTTCCTGAGTACATGTAAAAACCTAGAATTATTGCATTTGTGACTGATAGAAACTTTTAACAACATAGCCCGGTGCAACATTTAGTGTTGTCTTTCTTCAAAAAAATTTATTATTTTACAAAGGATTTTTTTTTGTCCTTTGTCACTCGTGGTGGTGCTTTTTCTGCTGCTAGTCCTGATTTCTTTCCCGATTCACATCCTGAGGTCTCTTTTTATGATTATTTTGCGCAATTAATGCCCTTTTGCGTTTCAAAGACGTTTTCACAGCAGGCATTTTGAACGTAAAAGAAAACAGTTGCAAAGAAATTTGCATTATAGAGCGCACAATGGATGTATTAATCACTGAGGAATGTAGCGCGCATTTTTTTAATAAGCACGCGCGAGGCACGATTTGCGTGTAATAGATGCAAAGCAGATTACAATGAAATGTATTAATCATGGAGGAATGTGGTGCGCATTGATTTGAAATCATTAGCATAAGTTAACAACCATGCCGAATTTGTAACGCCAACTATCGGCCACTTTGAACGTCGTCTTCATCTTTAAATTTCAAGGTGTTCTAATAAATCAATGCCAATGAAACTTTGCGATAATATTTTTCACATCACCAAGCATACGTGGTGATTTTTTTAAAACAATCCATCGAGCCGTTTTTGAGATTTTCGCAAAATCGATCGAAATCGAAAACTACCCAAAAATTACACACGGAGCGATGTTAGGAAAAATGGTAGTTCTCAAGATCGCAAAGGAGAAAGTACACAAAACTTTCCTGGCGTGCAAACATAACATGAAGCTACATTATGACACTATTTGGAAGTAATTTCACGAAACCAGTGTTAATCTCATGGTTGATATATTACTTCTATACAAAAAGTACGGTTTAAAATGTTCTTGCGATTTATTTTAATTCAAACATACAGAATTTTTTTATTCTTTCAAAATATATATGCTATATACCATATTTTAAGATGTCTATGTGGGATTTTCAATGCGAGATCTTAAACGCGCTAAATTTCACTTTGACTGATTTCTAAGTTTCTTGTTTATCGTTGTCATGGTAATATCGATTTTACCAGAAAATACATTTTGCCAAACTTCAATTCAAAACAAGTTAGTGGTGAAAATTTCACGTTGATCTGACTTGGAGAAGATCGCTTAAAAGCCGATTGAAAAATGCTGGTATGGTCTCCAGAAAACTGTATCGAACCACCTTAAGGACAGTGATTTTTCCAATCAGGCCGAGTCTGAAAACCAAATGCCTAGTGCCTTAACTTTCGAGTTTTTCCAGTAAAAGGTTTGTTCAGGACAGAGTGTTTCATCTTTGCCGGTACACGAACCAATCCATAAGGCTTCGGTCTTTTTGCTTTTAAGTCTGAGGCCGGAAACCTTTCCAAAGCGTTCCAAGACCCCCAGGGTTTCAGAGAGAGATTTTTCCGAGCTGTCGAGGATGCGAGTTGTGTCATCAGCATATTGGCTAATTTTGATCTCGTTTTCTTTAACCGTTAAACCTTTAATATTAACATTGTTTCTGATTGCTTTAGCTAGAATCTCGCCTGAGAGAATGAAAAGGTATGAAGAAAGAGGACAGCCTTGCCGAACACCTCTATGAACCAAAAAGAAATTGCTTGTCCATCCGTTATTAAAGTGTATATGACAGATTTTTTTTCATTTGCTTGTTGGAATCTACATGGCATTCTGATAAGAAAGTCGAAAAATGTTTTTCTATGCTACAACCATAGACAACACACCTTAATATAGTCATGTTTTTTCCTCAGGGCGCACCAAAAAATGTGAGGAACCGAGAAATCTCGACACAGGTGGATCCACAGCTGTTGTTTCAGAGACTTAGTGTTGTTGCTACAAAAGGATCGTACGACAATCCAAAGTCGCTGATTAAGTATGAGATGTGCATCTACCCTCCAGATCTATTCGACTCCTCCCTTCTCGCAAGGCAAGCTAACAAGCCAGCATTAGCAGATGCAATTTGGGCAAATACAAAGAACCAAACAGTTGGACCTACAGGAAATTCCCAAACGTGTCCACGTGGTCTTACACACGACGCCATTTGCTCTCTGTATGTCCAGTATGTAGACCGCAGATATGCAAGGCTACAATCTTATTTGATGGATATCAGGATGGATCATCAACAAAGGACTACACCAACCAGAGACGGGCAGGTGTGTATGGTCCGACAGTGAACTTTAATTGTTGATATGGTTGCCACAGTAAAAAAGGATGAATTTCTTGCAAACAAAGCGAATAAGCAGAGGTTTATTAACCTACTAGATCACCGGCTGCAGCGATCAGGATGCACAATTATCGATGCCACAGGGGATGCAGATCTAACAATCATCCAGACCGCCATACAATCTGCAAGAACGGACACGACCGTGCTTGTCGTCGGTGATGATACTGACCTGCTTGTCCTGCTTTGCTACCATTCCGAGATGGATTCACACGATCTTTTCTTAAAGCCTGAGCACAAGCAAAGATCGAAGATAAGAAAAGTGTGGAACATCAAAAAGACCAAGTCTCCATTGGGTCCGTCTTTGTGTACAAATATTTTGTTTGTGCATGCAGTTCTTGGCTACGACACGACCTCCAGGCTCCATGGCATTGGAAAGAAAATCACAACAGATCTGCTGTCCCGCGAGCAAGCCAAAGTTTTTAACCTTCCAGCTTCTACAAAGGATGAGATCGTTACGGCGGGAGAAAAGGCCCTACTCTATCTCTACAATTGCAAATCGCCTGATGAAAGCCTTGATTTCTAGATTTTGCCAGAAAGTCGCCACAGGAGCAACCTTTCTGCAACCCGAGAGCCTTCCACCAACATCAGCAGCTGCCGCGTATCAAAGCCAGAAGGTGTACTTCCATATACAGCAGTGGAAAGGCGTACCGCTACAGCTTGAAGCTTGGGGATGGAAATTGACTGCTGGGAAGCTGCTACCTACATGCCACCAGCTCACGAGTCCCTCCTGGAGGTTGTAAGATGCAATTGTAAAACAGACTGCAGCAAACAGAGATGCACATGCAAAAAGCATGGCTTGGACTGTTCACCTGCTTGTGGCAAATGCAAGGGCCCAATTGTGCAAATTCAGCTGCACCTGACCTGGATGCAGGTCCAAATGCTGACTAATCGCACGATGGTTGATATTTTCGTTTGAGTTTTGTACAATCTTCGTTTTACAGATATAGCTAGAAACCTCAGTGACATTATCTTACGGTTAGCAATCTAATAACATCTGTATTTGACTAACTTCATAGGAAGAATTCAAGCTCAGCGAAAAAAGAAGTGAAAATAATAATTTAAGGTGGCTCCCAACAGTTTCCAGCACTTTTCAAGACTTAGAACTTGATGGATCATTATAACCACTCTTTATCAGTTGATGCTACAATCATATCAAAGGAATGCCCAATGATTGGTGAACACGTTGTTGTCATTTTTGACACAATATGTTACTATAGCAACAGTATAACGTGCGCTAAAAACACCCTTAATTTTAACTTTAAGTGTTTTAAGAGCCACTCTCCCTAACCACCGCGCGAGGGGCGGCACAAGGTCGGTAAAATGGACCCCTTGATATTTCGTCCAGAGATAACCTATGGTATGCTAAGAATCGTAATACAAGTGTTAGGTTCTAGAGTCTTTACATTTTTGAGAAAAATAAGAAAAACCGTCGGCAACCCATGAGGCCGAAAAATCACAGAAATGAGGTCAAATTTTATGATCAGATAATCGAACTCGCGTGAAGGCGCATAGCAAATTATGGTTTTCCTTAGTTTATAATTTTATTTAGGAGGTATTGCTAAACTGCTTTGATGATATTTTAGACTTACAATTGTAATTCCGAATTCCTGGAGAGCAAGCGAAGAGAACCGAAATTTCTAGACTTTGAAAATCAAAAATTCCATACCGTTTTGAAACATCTCAAAACATACTCGGTATTATGTAGAATTCTTTCAAAATTCAATTCTTTGAACGTGATACTGTATAATTTTTTTCTTGGCAAAAGTTATTTCTGAGGCAAGCGGCCCCATGCAAGTTGACCCAATTTGACCTTTCGAAGAGATTTTGTTTAACCAGGAAATGGAAACAATTCGACTAGCCTTAGCTCGCTTTCTGAGCAAACCAATGAAAAACCCTGCCATTTCCCATTAAAACTACCCAGTAAACCTGAGATAATACTTCGATGACAGCTTCCCTTCCAAATGGGTGTTTGAAGGCAAATAACTTTGATGTTGTTCGCTAATTTTCCTGTGTCTTGCTGCCGTGCTTAGCCACCGGCCTTTTCATACGGCTACGGCATTTTCTAAGTGTCACCTTTCTCTAGCTTGTGCAATATTTTTGCAGGACCTGGATCCATGTCTTGCATACAAAGCATCCTCTGGGTATCTATTGAGTTTTATATTGAATATTTCTAATGAAAAGAGGCAAGAAGTGAAGGAACGAATTCAATCATTTCTTGTTAGCTAGGAGAGTTACCTATTGATGTTTTTAGCTATTATTACAATTTTAACGTTTGACATTTTTATTCAATGTTTTACTTACCTTAGGAATTATTTATATGTTTATATACGTTAGGACTGAAAAACCCTGATTGGGAGATTCAATAAAGTTTTAATGTTTAATGTTTAATGTTTAACTGAAAAATAGACCCAGATCGATGTCACGCAATCTTTACATCTAAGTGATCGCGTGCCGCAAATACATCCGCGAGGATGTTTTTGTCTTGCTCTTGCTCATTTCTTCATTTTCTTCCTTACTAGCATACAATGTTTTCGTTTTGGTTTTTTGTAACTTTTTTATTTGTAATCACAAGCCTATTTCGAAGGAGAGTTCTTTGTATGCAATACTTTGAATCAGTGTTTATACATGTAACACATTTACTTTTCCCATTTTCTAGTGACTGTGCAACAAATTTAAACTACAAATCCTATCTAGTTTCAACTCCAAAAGTCAAATGCCTAGGCAGGTTCATTGCTAATGATTTCCTAAAGCTAGATAAAAGAGAATAGTAATATATATCTGAAAAAGGGCTAGTTACTGGCCGCAAAGCGAGTTTTTGTAATTTGTATTAATTGTATTTACCAATTTGCCCATGGCAGGTGAACACGCAAATTGGTCCCCTTCGTGGCGCATCTAACTTTTTAGTTTTAGGAATTATGTTCAACAAGATATACCTTTTGCAGAAGTAGACGCATGCTTTTATATGATTCTCGAAAACTATCCCGTTGGAAACTGAAAATGATTTGCTTTTGAGTTCGCACAAGACATGTTTCTTTTCGTACGAGCAAAGAGCACGTAAAACTGTTTTGAGAGTTGCCATCGAGAGAGATCTAAGTTTAAAACAGATAATTATCAAACGCAAATATAGATCTGTGGCAAACGGTTCTAAATATAGAATTCTCATGGCGTTCGAGCTGTGATCTTTTAAAATCGAACTTTTCGATCGCCCGATCGCTCGCCCGATAAGCAAAGCTAGCATGTGCGAGGCTCCTAACTTTTTCTTAAATTCGGCAAACCTTATTACGCACACAAACTCCACTGAATTAAAATCTTTACAACTTTACAAAGATATGTGCAGGAAAATGAGTTTAGGTCGTTTGAAGTGTATTATGTAACCTTCAGCGCTCACTTTGTCAAAAAAAAAAAACACTTTGAAATCAAACATTATTTACAATTCGGCATCCCGAGTAATTAGGACGCATGTGTTTACTTTTGGCGAAATTGAGTCATTTGCTCTGCGTCATCGGTTGAAACATTGGAAGATGGAGAGAAATTGCTCGTTTCAGCGGCTAGTTGATGGCCAATGCGGTCAAGACCCTCGAAGCACTAAAGTCCAAGATTTAGTTCCCTTTGCTAACTTGTAACAAAGATATATCACGCCACAAAAGCTCCCCAGGGCTGAAGACCGGCAGCGGTGTCAGTAGACACTGAAGTGGAACTGATTCTAGCAGGGTCTTCAATTTTCAGTTTCCTTTCCAATATTTCTGACATGGATATTTGTCCCGCTCATCGTTCTTCGCTGGGCATTGGGTGGCGAAGGGGTTTGGCAAAGAAGTCTCTCTTTAACGTTGATGATCTTGAAGAGGAGATTGAATGTGCCACCCAGGAGGCAACCATCGAAGAATTGACGAATGAGGTTTCTCGGGAACTTTTCCTGGACACCCCATCATGTGGGATAAATATAATCTATGCGAAATGACCTTAGGAGGAAAACTCAACACGACCAAGTTATCAGTTGCAAAACTCAGAGACATTTGCGCCGGGCTTGACATTGCTGTTGATGTATCCATCAAACGTAAACAACCCTATGCAGACAAAATTGAGGAGTACTGTCAAAAATGTCGTTGCAAAGCGGATAAGTAAAGCCCAACGTTAGCACAAGGGTGGGGTAGGGGGATGGGAGGAGGGTAATCACAGGGATGTTTTCTTCAGTTTCACGACACAAATACCACGCCAAGCCCTAACCTAAGCGTACGTCAATCGTGGAAGCACTGTCATACAGACTTTCTTCTTAGAATCATGTCACTAAGATGCTGCAGGGGATTTATAAGTTTGCACTCTGCAGGAAATTTGTTTTCCGGCTTGTGCCCGCGCAATTTTGTTTTCAAAATCTTCCAGCCCCCCCCCCCCCCACCCTTTAATAAAAAAATGGAATGGGCCGTCCTTTACCCCAAATACATTTTGTTCTCACTTACTTTAAATTCAAAGTTAGCACAAGGGTGGGTTAGGAGACTAGGGCGAGTGAATAGGGTGTGGTTACGAACTCTTAGCTATTTTCCACTATCCACTGAGCTGAGTAATAGCTGAGTGCGCTAAGGAGAAAAACGGGAAGTTGTCTCGTTTTAACTTAATAGAAAAACGTATTTGGAACAAAAGACATTTAAAAGTCGTGTGTATGTTTATATCATGATGGAAAATCTTAATTTAATTGTTGCAGTGGCAATGTAATGAACCGTTTAATGCATTACGTGCAACATCAACAAGAAAAAGAAATTGTTTGAAAACATCTTTCCCCTCCCCGTCAGAAAAAAAAAATCACCTGGTCCGGAAGTGACGAAGGAAGTATTGCGTTACACTCACTAGACCGAGACTTTGCGCTTGGGAATTTTTTTTATTATACAAGAAACTAAATGAATATCAAGAGGTTGCTCACTGAGAGGTAGGTATTGCAACATATGGATTGATTTTCCGGAAAAGTGTTGCACAAGCTTAGCCTGGAACTGGCGTACAAGCTCGATATCAAGATATGACCCTAAATTATAAAGCGCGGCAACAAGAAAGCAATGGAAAAATTAGCTGTGAACGTCAAAATTATTTGCCTTCAAACACCCATTTGCAAAGTAAGCTGTCATCGAAGTATTATCTCAGGTTTACTGGGTAGTTTAAATGAGAAATGGCAGGGTTTTTCAATGGTTTGCTCAGAAAGTGAGCTGAGGCTAGTCGAATTGTTTACATTTCCTGGTTAAACAAAATCTCTTCGAAAGGTCAAATTGGGTCAACTTGCATGGGGCCGCTCGCCTCAGAAATAACTTTTGCCAAGAAAAAAATTATACAGTATCACGTTCAAAGAATTGAATTTTGAAAGAATTCTACATAATACCGAGTATGTTTTGAGATGTTTCAAAACGGTATGGAATTTTTGATTTTCAAAGTCTAGAAATTTCGGTTCTCTTCGCTTGCTCTCCAGGAATTCGGAATTACAATTGTAAGTCTAAAATATCATCAAAGCAGTTTAGCAATTCCTCCTAAATAAAATTATAAACTACGGAAAGCCATAATTTGCTACGCACCTTCACGCGAGTTCGATTATCTGATCATGAAATTTGACCTCATTTCTGTGATTTTTCGGCTTCACGGGTTGTCGACGGTTTTTCGTAATTTTCTCAAAAATGTAAAAACTCTAGAACCTAACACTTATATCGCGATTCTTAGCATACCATAGGTTGTCTCTGGACGAAATATCAAGGGGTCCATTTTTTCCAACCTTGTGCCACATTTTTTCAATCTCACTCGGTCCCTATAGAGAGTCGCTCTTAATAACTCAAAAATGACTTGGTGAACCCCATTTTTTATTGTCGAATTTTGATGAGTAGGATAAGATGCAACTTTTGGCAAAGTGTAAAAAAATTCTGTGGATGGGGTTCAGAGCTACCTTAAATTTTCGAAAATTTAAGGTGGCTCTGAACCCCACCTACAGAATTTTTTTAAACTTTGCCAAAAGTTGCATGTTATCCTACTGATCAAAATTCAACAATAAATAATGGGGTTCACCGAGTCATTTTTGAGTTATTAACACTGACGCTAAAATTAAGAATGTTTTTAGCACGTTATACTGTTGCTATAGTAACATATTGTGTCACAAAAATGATGACAACGTGTTCACCAACCATTGGGCATTCGTTTGATATCATGATTGTAGCATCAACTGATAAAGAGTGGTTTTAATGATCCATCAAAATCTGGAAACTGTTGGGAGCCACCTTAAATGCAGTTTTCAAAAGTATACTAGTCTGCTCTTGGGATTCCTTTGCAGAAAACATAAAAAATAGATGGACGTGGTTCTTTTTGTAAAAAAGAGATAGCTTTAATTTTTTTGCAAATAAAGCTATTAAACAGTGAGTATTGTTACATTATCTAAGCTTCTTAGGGAGAGAAAACACAATTATAATATTTTTTTGTTCGAAGGTGTGATTTTACCTGAATTGGATTTCCTGTGGTAAAAGCTCGACATGTTTGATGCCAAATTTTGATATGTCCCACCAAACGGATTTTGGGGGGATTTTTAATATGTTGATAAGTGGATCACCCTCGAGTGAATGTCGTTGAGAAAAATTCTGTTGCAATTTGTTTGATGTTAAACCGTAGATTGACTGGACTAGTTCTGACAAGTAATGGCATTTCCATTAATGAACTGATCGATCCAGCTGGCCAACTTGATAAGTGGTAAGCATCCTTACATGAAGGATCTATTTTAGCACCATTATAATGTTTGCATTTAAGAGAAAGAAGCATACTCACAACAGCTTTCTCACCAACGCGTCCCTTCCTCTTTGATAATTTGGCAATAACAGCAGAAAGAGAAACTATCGCTATGTATAACCCACTCACACTCCTAAAATAAAATCACACACACAACAATGATCAGTATCAATTATCCGATCACGCAAAATCAGTTGGTCACATAAAACAATTCCTTTCCGAACCTAAAATTTGGTTTTACAAACTGACTTAATAAGAAAAATTGGCCACAGCAAATAGATTCAAAAATTGAAAAAGGGTGAGCAACCCAAAGGATATATAAAAGATTAAGTAAAGTTTGAGGACTAGCACTCGAAAGTGCCAATAAAAGCTGCCTCCAAAGGATATATAAGTATGTCGGATTATTTTAATCAAGCAGCTTTGGCACTCTTCGTTTTGATTGCAGTATTTATGCATCAGTACATTCCAGTGTGGGGGCACGGTGGTCTAGTGGTTAGCGCGTCGGACTTTCAACGTGAAGGTCGGTGGTTCGGTGCCTGGTCTCTGCCGTCGTGTTGTTTCGTTAGACAAGAAACTTTACTCCACACTGTCTCTCTCCACCCAGGTGTATAAATGGGTACCGGCGACAATATGCTGGGGGTAACCCTGCGATGGACTAGCATCCCATCCAGGGGGGAGTAGCAATATTCCTAGTTGCTTCATGCTACAGAAACCGGGTTAAGCTCCGGCCGTGTGGGCCATCGTGGCTCGTGTGCGACTTTACTTTACATTCCAGTAGCGCCCATTCCCCCCGGGTAAAGCCTCAGTCGGCATTTAGCATTTTGTAAAAAAAAAAAAAAAAACGTGGGGGAAAAGTTGTTTAAAGGTACATGTACCAGTACCAAAAGAATATCACACTTGCCCATACATTAAACTTTTTAAGTGATATTGGAAGTAATATTTGAAGTGACAGTTTGTTTCTTGCCCATTAACCTTACAACCAATTTCTTCTTTTGTGTTCGTGTTCTATATGGAGGAACCTTTTACTGAACTACAAAAAGAATTAACGTCTCCTCCCTCCTGCTTACTACACTCACCCGGACGATCACAAACGACAGACTACTAATACTACTGGGTTCAAACCATTTACAAAGTGCCTTAAACCTTCAGAAACACACACCTTCAAGCTGGTTTAGTGAAAGAGTGTAACGTACCTGCTACATCGCTGCCACTCCGGCTGAACTCCTTTATTTGTGGCAACTTTCAATTGCATCCACCAGCGTTTGATCATTTCCCTGATCATGTTCAGTCCAGCAATAATGTAACTGCCCAAGAGATTGATAATCTTTGTCAATTACTGAAATCCTGCCATTTATTCCAACAAACTCTGCAGTTACATTTTTTTCACTATTTACGAAACGGCAATTAATAATAAAAACTGACATTACAACCAGAAATTCACTTGACTATAGCAACTGTGGAAAACATTGCACTCATACTGAATCAAAGGATCCCAATGGGCATGTCGGCAATTACCTAAATGTGTAACAAAACCTTTACAGTGTTTGAGTGCAACTGTTTTTATCGCTATTAACAATCCTCGGTAGGAAAAAAGATGGCGACTGGTACATTTTCCCTTAATTCTTAGCGCACAAAAATCTTAACAACGTTCATAAAAATGAAAAGAAAAGTTATAAAATCTTCAAACCTAGTCTACACATTGTCCGTAGTACTGGAACAAATACTGTAAAAATTTGGCTTTCTTTGTGCCTTATGTGCTGTGTTAGGTCCGCAAGGTATTGTGGTAAAATGAACAGCCGCCATCTTTTTTCCTATGGTGGATTGTGTGTAGTCCTACTTTAAAGCGGCATTGTCACGGGGATTTTGTTGTGTTTTGGTCAAAATACAGTCAATACTTGACAGAGTACTTTTGTTCAAACATAAAATGGCTCTTAGAATGCCAAGACCATAAGTTTTTCAATATTTTTCAAGGACACATGGGACAAACTTGAAAAAATTGGTCATTTTTCCAAGTTGCAATCCATTTCCATTCGGGCCGTCCACACCCAAAGATGATGAATACTAGTTGCAGTGCACTAGATGGGTAAGTCTATAGGGTGGTTCGTAATAGTAATTGGACTAAGTTGAGTACAATTCGGGGAGTAATCAGGCGAGTGATTTCAAATTGCGCGAGGACGATTTGAAATTACGAGCACGATTACCCCTGAATTGTACGACACGAAGTTCAATTACTAATTAATCGAATCAACAAAATTCGAGATTAAAACGTCTATGGGGAGTTTTTTTGTACTCAAATCGTCAAGGTTATTTTCTATCAGTTTGAAAGCAGGAAGGAACAGCGACAAAAAAAATTAAGTGTACCTGATTGACGCGCGCGCAACGTAGGTGTCCAATTACAGCTATCCAATTACAAAAAGTTGAAATTGGATAGTAATATATTCACACTGGGAGCCCTCACTCCCAAACGCCCCAGGCAAGGATAAGATATGGGAAGAAGCGAGCCCGGAGGCGTAAAGGAGCGGGAGCTAGCTAGGATGGGAACAATGGTCATCGCTGCGGGGAGGAGGGAGGGACGCCAAGCTAACGACTGGCGAACGTTTAACGAAAAGGGAATTAAACAGGCCAAAACAGGCCTATTTATACCAAACCTGTGTGAAACAGAACACCCGGGGGACTACGAGCGCGCGGGAATTTTTATCCTTGAATTCCGAAGAGATTTGGGGCGTTTGTACGAGATGGCCCCAGTGAGAATAGCTGTAATTGGGCACTCACGTGACCGCGCACCAATTACGTAAGAAATAGGTGCGTGGATGACCAATCAAAATCGAGAATTTTGTTATTGATACGATTATGCAGAATATTATTGATGTTGGAATAGCTTACGTAGTTAGTCTATACTGTGATTCTACTGAAGGCTATTGATGTTACAATAGCTTACAATAGTCAGTCTATGGGGTGATTCTACTGAAGGCTATTGATGTTATGATAGCTTACATAGTCAGTCTATGGGGTGATTCTGCTGAATACTATTCATGTTAGAATAGCTTACAGTCAGTCTGTAGGGTGATTCCGCTGAATACTATTGATGTTAGAATAGCTTACATAGCCAGTCTATGGGGTGATTCTACTGAAGGCTATTGATGTTATGATAGCTTACATAGTCAGTCTATGGGGTGATTCTGCTGAATGCTATCGATGTTAGGTTACGTAGTTAGTCTATGGGGTGATTGTGCTGAATACTATTGATGTTAGAATAGCTTACATAGCCAGTCTATGGGGTGATTCTACTGAAGGCTATTGATGTTATGATAGCTTACATAGTCAGTCTATGGGGTGATTCTGCTGAATACTATTTATGTTAGAATAGCTTACAGTCAGTCTGTAGGGTGATTCCGCTGAATACTATTGATGTTAGAATAGCTTACATAGTCAGCCTATGGGGTAATTCTGCTGAATACTATTGATGTCAGAATAGCTTACACAGTCAGTCTATACTGCGATTCTGCTGAATACTATTGATGTTAGAATAGCTTACATAGTCAGTCTATAAGGTGATTCTACTGAATAGTATTTGTACTGATAGCCGCATGTTACCAAGGTAGTAGTTGCGTTAATACAGATCTTACTAATTAATCATTGTTACGTCACA
The DNA here is from genome assembly GCA_022457155.1 of Cladopsammia gracilis. NCBI lineage: Eukaryota > Metazoa > Cnidaria > Anthozoa > Scleractinia > Dendrophylliidae > Cladopsammia > Cladopsammia gracilis. The sequence continues at coordinate 627,477 of JAJGOT010000421.1, read as the reverse complement.
GTTATATTACTCATTCATGTCATATAATTAAGTCACGCATGAATTTCGTGTCAAAACGAAACACTCCTCCGCCGCATAAAACGGTGTGGCACGTATTAATATTTCAAGGAAAACAGTCAGTTTTACAGAGTTCATTTCAGTAGCTTAGTGTTTAAAATAAATATTTGGATCAGTCATCCTCCTTATTTTTGTCCTTGGGTAACAAGACGACTAGTTTGTTCACAGGGCGTTCCACAGTGACAAATCCTCTGCCATGGTATTCGTCGATGGCCTCTTCTGGTTTAGGGTTCTTGTAGTGGACTTGTACCCTTCGAACTCTTCCATCTCCTCCAGGAAATACCTTTACTACAGTCCCTAGTTTCCACTGTCCTCTAACATGATTGGCATCTTGAATGAGAACAATGTCGCCTTCTTTGACGAGGTTTCATTTCGCTGACGTGTGCCACTTTGGCCGAATGGGCAAATCTGGGAAATAGTCTCTGGTCCACTTTTTCCAGAAATAATTAACGATGCTTTGGACAAATTCAAATCAATGGCGGGGATTTGATGTTTCTCTGAAGGGTCTGCTTGGTACCCTTGATGTTGCCCTTCCTAGTAACAAATCATTTGGACACAGATACGTTCCATCATCTGGTGATATAGGGTGCCTTCCAATCGGCTTTTCGTTCACGAGATTTGTAGCCTGCATGATTCCAGCAGCAATCAGCAATCATGTTGTGACATTCTCGGAAGTTCAAACCGTTTGCTTTGAGGCGGCAAATCTCGCAGCCTGCATGACAGGCGCTTTATGAGCAAAGCGGGGCGAGCGAAGCATTTCACGCGAAGCGCGACATGAGGGAAGGAGAAAAAATAAAGCGCCTGTAGACAGTCCATTGTTCTGGCTCTTCCACCCACCAGCTCCCACCAATATTAACTGACTGCAGTGATTTCGATATAACCAATCAAAACACGATCTATATCGCAAGTTATGCTAACTGCAGACTTGCGCTCACATTAAATCACGAACTGAGAAATGAACTGATCCTATAAAGCAGCGAATAACTCCTACTTAAACACCTACTACTGATCTTACAACTCTTTCAAATTGAGTAAAAAAAAAAACATTGTTATGCCAAGAGCTAGCAAACAAACGACGACATAGCTAAATATTCTAATCGGCTCTGGAAAGCGTAAATTCCTCCTGTCAGCATCACAACTGAAGATTTTTTCCTAAGATCAGAAAGGAAAAATCTCTCAGGCACGTACTTGGGGTAGACTTATTCTAAGGCTGGGCTAAAATGCTTTTAGCGACAAGCAGGATTTGTGCCATATAGGCCTGTCACCTTTTACAACAACTGCAGGAGGAAATCCAAGGTTTGATGAATGTTCCAGTCGAGGAAACACAAACAATAACCGAGGTAAAATTTGTAATTGAAGGGCTCAGAATAACACTGTGCTAAGTGACTTTTTGGACAAAAAAATAAGTTTCTCCAAATTAGCCGATTTTTGGCATACGGACTTGTTTTTATGTTGTAAACATTGTCCTGTATGTTTTATCACTGGTTTTGTGCTTCCTTTTATAGAAAAAACGGTCCAAAAATGCGGTCGGCTAATAAACCTCAAACAAACACTACCACACTTTGTATTTGTGTACTTCATTCTCCTTGGGTTCACTGTTTTCACTACTTTTTAACCGCTAAAGTTGTTCATTTAACTGGTAGTTTCTTGGTGTTGCGGATTGTGTGATCACCAAATGACGTAAAACAAAAGATACAAAAGACAGTGAACAATACCCACACCACAACACAAAAGCTAACCAACAATGGCTTCCGCAACACCAAGAAACACCCATTTAACTTGACAAAACCGCAAGCTGTTCGTTTAACTGCTATTAAACCGCTTAAGTTGTTCGTTTCAATTGAAAAATGCGCAAGTCGGTCAGGGTTATGGTTACCGTTAGGGTTAGGAAAAACACGGAAAAAGCGCAAGTTGATAGTTTCACTGCCTTTAAACAGCTCAAGTTGTTCGTTTCACTCAGAAAAAGCGCAAAGTCGTTTGTTTCGCGGCTTTTAAACCTCTCAAGTTGTTCATTTTCACTACGGCTAAACCGCTTTTGTTGCTCGTCTCACTTAGCAAAAAACAAGGGAAAAGCACAATTAAGTTGTTCGCTTCACTGCTTTTAAAGCACTCATAACTTGTTGCTTTCACTGCTGTTAATTAAACCGCTTAAGTTGATCGTTTCACTTAATAGAAAAATACTACAGTTGTCTGTTTCACTTTAAAAAAGGCACAAGGTGTTTGTTTCAGTAATCACTCTCAAGTTGTTCCTTTCATAAATAAAACTGAAAGAAAAAAAACAAAGCACTGCAGCATGTTATCTTTGTGTATTATATGCCTCTTGGGATTACTGTTATGAATACTGATCAAGATAGACATTTGAAGAGCTGGGTGCATAACCGTTTCATGTCGAATGTCAAGCGTTTTTATTTATTCTCACTCAGATAGCGGACCTATCTGCCACTGTCGCAAAGCATGTCGGGAAATTCTATGCCAAATCCGAAATGGAATTCCCGCCCCAAAAATTATAGCAAAATATTATAAGTCTGGAAGCACTCTGGATATCGGGCACTTCGACCACGGCACGGGATGGCAAATGGGCCACAACTCACAACGCTGCCCCTTTTCTGATCCGAAATGATTGCAGACTTTCCCGCCGGCTCGTATTGTCCACCAAGGTCCATTTTTCACCACGAGCGCTAAATGGCGCTTTAGACACAAGGTACGACAAGAAACACGACTCGTTTCCTTGAGAGGTGCTAGAGACTTAAGGATTTCCGGACTTCATGATGTCTTTCCATCACCGAGCGGGCCTTAACATGGCCTAAACCAGTACTCAACCACTGAGTTGTTCGCTGTTCAACCATGTTGTCGCAAGTGGCGAACGGCATCGAGCCCTTCAATTACAACACGAGCGAGAGCTTTGTTTTTATCTTGTTGTTTACATTAATTTTTGGTATAATTGATCTTACGCATCATTGTCACGTGGTATAAAAAATGAATTGGCCAATCAGCATTACTGTCTACCACATGAACGGTCAAGGATTTATGGAAGAGTCAGAACAATGGACTGTCTACAGGCACTTTATTTTTTCTCCTCCCCTCGTCTCGCGCTTCGCGTGAAATGCTTCGTTCACCCCGCTTTGCTCATAAAGCGCCTGTCATGCAGGCTACGAGATTTCAAAGCAAACGGTTTCAACTTCCCAGAATGTCACAACATGATCACAGATTGCTGCTGTAATCGCTCATTTCACCAATTTCACTAATGCTTCAGATACTCCATTTGCCAGGGTGCATCAGCTGGTGCAAAATCCCACTTGAATCCTTCCATCACCCCGAATTCTGCTATTTCCTTTTGACTCCAATCCTTTACTACATTTTTAGTTCTTCGTTTGCGGCAACCAGTTGAGGGCCATTGTCTGAGTACAGTTTGGTGGGGTAACCTCATAGATACAAATCTTCTTAGAACCATGAGAAACTTTTCAGTGCTGTAATCTGCGGCGAGATCTATGTGTGCCACACAGATACTTAAACAGTAGAATATCACGTCATATGTTTTGCCAACTGTTCTTTTCTTCACTTCGTCTCGAATTTTAAATGGACCAAAGAGATCAATAGCTGTGCAGCTCCATGCCGGGAGGGCTTCAGTCTTTCCACTGGTAGTTTTTTTCCATAATCTGTTCGCTAAGTTTTTTGTCTAATTTCTTGCATATCACACAGTTATACCTGATGGATTTTACCATTTTCAATAGCTTGACAATCCAGAACCTTGTGCGTATTTTACTAGGCGTGGAAAGCACGCCAAGATGCCCCTTTCTGTGAATGTGTTCAGCATATAGTCGTGAAAATCGATGGTCATAAGGTAATAGGGGTGATTTCACTTTTTGTTGTGGCTTATTTCGATCCATCTTTCACCTCGTCCTCCAACCACATATATTCCGTCTTCATTCTTCCTCACGCAAAGACGTTTGTATTTTCCTTTCTCAATATCATCATACATGTTCTTTTGTGCCTTCACAATCCAGAATGTTTCGCCCTTTGTTATATCATCTGGTGTCAGTAGTTTGGCTGCATTCTTGAGCGATGGTTTCGGTTCTTTTTGGTACATTGCTAAAACTCTTGCCGTTACTCTTATTAGTTTGTCAAATTTTGAGTATTTGTCGATGGCGATTCTTGATACTAGCGTGTCCTCTTTGTTATAATTGCAGTTTTTTGTTACGTTGGATGCAATCTTGACCTGATCAGGAAGGTTTCCTGTTAATGTCTTGTTAATTGGCCACTCTCGCTCGGGCAATTCGAGGAAACTAGGTCCCTTTTGCCAGATACTTTCTGAGTTTATTTCGCTTGGCCTTTTGCCGCAATTCAGCCAATCAGATAATGATACTTTCTATCCAAAACCAATCCTCACGGTTGGTGTTTTCTTTTTCCCACACGAGTTGCAGCAAACGTGTTGAATTCATAAGATTCCTTCTGAATCATGCTTTGTACTATTTGAGAGTCTATGATGTGATAGTACTTCTGAATTTTGTATCTACAGTGTCGTTGTAGTAAAGTTTTCAATCTTGTATTTAGCACAGCTCTGCAAAGTTCGATCCAATCAATTGACATCTTTATTGGGACGAGTTGATTTTTTGACAGTATCAGTCTGCATCTGAACTGATCATTTTTTTAATTTCCATCTGACATATGCACATGCGCTGTAGGCGTTATTGGATCCGTCACTAAAGAGGATTAATATCGGGTCACCTACTGCATCTGTTGGTTTTAAGCATCTTTTGACTTTGATGTCATTCATTTCTAGCAGGTCTTGACAGAATCGTGTCCATTCTTTTTTGTGCTTGCCTGGTATTGGTTCATTCCAGCTCAATTTGTCCTCAATTCCCCTCTCATGAGGATTTTTGCTCCGACTGTGAAGGGTCCCGCTAACCCAAGCGGATCATAAATGCTATTTACTTGTGATAAGATAATTCTTTTTGTCGGGTTATTTGTACCATGTGAACGCATTTGTTCCTGGTCTCCTACATCTGATCAATTGCGTGTTTTCCTCTTTCTCTTAGCAGCTGGCCTCAATTGAACTTTATACTCAAATTCATCCTGCAATGGGTTCCAGACAACACCTAGTACCTTCTCTGTCATCATCGATACGTCATTTGGTATACTTAATCTCATAGCTTGTTCCGCACCTTCATTAGAGAAAACCCACTCTTTCATTTTGAAGTTTCCTTCATCACATAATTTTTCAATGTCCTTTACGAGTTCCCTTGCCTTGTCTTTGTCATTAACACTCTCAATTATATCGTCCATGTACGTATTCCTTTTGATCACCTGTGCAGCTTCAGTATACTTGTCTTTTCCCATTTCTGCCGCTTTCCTCAATGCAATGGTTGCGATTGTGCCTGAAGGCTTGTCACCGAACGATACTCTCTGTATATACATATGTATCTGGTTTTCTTCTAGTGTCCATATCTCTCCACAAGAACCGATGGGTGTGTTGTTCTACTGTCTTTATTTATTTTGTCGGATACATTCTATTTATATCGCGGATCGATGCCACATTGTTCTCTCTGAATCTTATCAATACTCCCAGGAGGTCAGAAGGTGAGGTCCCTTTGCCCAGTAGTCGTTTAGGGTGTGGCCCATGTAGCTTGCGCTGCTGTTAAACATGATTCTTACTGGAGTTGACTTGGATTCTGGTTTCAAAACCTTATGGTGAGAAATGTAATGAATTGGTCCCTTACAGTCGTCCAGCTCCTTTTGGCTAAGTTTTCTTGCAACTTCTCGAATGATCATGTCTTCAATCTGCTACTTATAAACTTCTGTGTGTTTTGCATTCTTTGCTAATCTTTTTTCTGTCGACATCAGCATCCCCAAGGCGGCTTTCTTGTTATCTGGTAACTCAGCTGGGTCACGAATCCATGTGTACATGGCTACCCATCTCTTTTCTTTTGTATTCCCGATTGTTTTCGATCAGCTCTAGTTTCTTCTCCTCTTTCATTGTGTAGTCTTTGCTACCGAGCGGGCACTGGCAGCACTTGCACCCACAGCATCGAGGTTTGCATTCAATCCCGAGGTTCTCTATTTTGTTGAAGTCTTTGATTGTGATGACCGCAGTGTTGACCATTGTGTGTCCAAAATTGTGGTTCATGGTTGGTTCTTGAATGGTAGGATGTGTCACGCCAATAAATCTCCCGAAACCATTTTTCAGTAAGAGAAGATGTCCAGAGCGTTGTTCTTTCTGTGGATGAAAATCGGCATACTTGTAACCGATCAAGATGTCGACCACTCCTATTGGTCGCATTATGTCTTCTCTGGAGATATTATTAAATAATCCTCTTACCCCGTCAATGTTGATGCTCTGTATGTCGGAAGTAATGTTGTCAATACCGTACATCTCGAATTTTACTTCTTGACCTTGTTGGTCGACGAGTGTCAGTATATATCTTTTCGATGTGAGCTTCTCATTGTTGCCCCCTACTTTGGTAACAGATAACTCGACGCCCGTTCCTTTCAAGTTCTCTGCTTTTGCTTTGTTCTTGCTAAAACAGAGCTTTGTTGGGATTCTTTGCAACTGCAACAAGCAAGTGTCTATCGTCAAGTTATTACATAGGCTCGCTGATCCGGAGGCTGATCCAGAGGCATCCCCCGCTGGCTCTTTATCTGGATGGAGCATCTTATGATGCCATTTGGTGCACTCTATCAGTCTGTGCCCCCTTCTCAAGTATGACGAACAAGCTCCCTTCTCTTTTGGTATTTTCAATTTTTCTTCGATAACGATTGGTTTCGTCAAATATAACTTGCAGTCTGTACCCACCCTCTAATGCATCAATAAATTTGACAAGTCGCTTGTCTTCACCTTCTTTGATCGCTCTTGTTCGTTGTATTGTGTTGATAATGACATCAGCTACCTTTGCGGGATCTTGGTATTTATCCTCCAAACGCTTCCACATCTCTTCAACATCATCGTCTACGCTTTTTACATTGTCCGCTTGCTCCTTGCCTAGACACGAGTGAAGTACGTACGAAGCATCATCTGCGTGTAGGGTAGGCATCACATGTTTTTTAAAATCTCCTTCATACTGCGGGTACTTTCTTATTTCTCCGTCAAACTTAGGCATTCGTATTTTCTCTAGACGAAGATTATTTGGTCTTTCTTCTATCTTGTGTTTCGATTCATTTTCATGCTTGCGCACATAAATGTCATCAAGTCGAGCTTCTAATTTTTCAGTGATTTCATTATATCTAGTCTGAATGCACGGAAACCACTCCATTTGTGAATTTGCTGATTCTGTATTTAGTAATTGAAGAATCTAAGTGCACTGTTTGTTCGCTTACATTTTGTGAATGATTCTTCCAGCTGAAGTTACAGCTTCTTCACAATGGTGGTTTTGATCGTTTCTGTCCCTAACATATGTTTAGTGCTCTTATACAGTTTCTCAAAAACTGCTTGCGCACGTATCTCGTTTGATCAGTGTTTGATCAATCATTCTTTGAATCTGCTAGCGCTCTCTTTTCTGCAACTCTCTGTGCTCAGCTTCTGCGCGTTCTTTTGCTTCTGTAGCTGCTATGTTGTTAACATGACTTATCTTTAACTTCGTAGCCTCTGTGAATAAAATTAATGTTGAAGATTTGTTATCCATTCATCAGCAGCTTCTATTTCTTCGTCCTCCAAGTACATGATCATGTTTACTTTCCACGATGCTCCAAGCTTCCACAAGCGATGTATTGTTGCTCTCAATAATCTCTATTCCGCTTTCGTTTTTGGTGGACTTGAGCAGCTCGTTTCGCTTTCTTGTGAATCTTCCTTTGGCAGTTCGTCTTATGTTTTTTGCTTCTTCTGCCATCTTGTTTCGTTGCTTTCAGATTGCTCTGATTGCGTATTACCGCTAGCAGCACGTTACCAAGATTTCAAACACTGCACGTAGTTTATTCAGTCATTAAATCAGTTGATGTACAGATAAGACATGTTCGAAATCCGTTGGTGTCTCTCAAAGTCTGCGACTGGTAGTTGCATTTAATACAGATCTTACTAATTAATCATTGTTATGTCACAGTTATATTACTCTATCACATCATATAATTAAGTCACGCATGAATTTCGTGTAATAATAAAACACTATTGATGCCAGAATAGTTCACATAATCAATCTATATAGTTCCTTACTCCTCAAATTTGGATGCAAGAAGTCTTTCCAGTGCCGGTAACATTTCCAAACAGGCTCCCATGGACAAGGCTTGCCCTTCAGGTGACACTTCACGTACTCTGCAACAATGTAAGCAAACCAACAAATTTAATAGCCAAAGAATTGTTGACATCAAGTATCAGACCAGTCTAACAATGCTAAAGACAAAACGCTCCTACATGTACGTGTGGTATTGTAGTTGAACATTGGATGGAAAGTTTGTTTTCTCCATGAAAATACAATGTAGGTGACTAAAACCAACTGAAAAACAAAACTACATACATCTCAAAGTATGATAAACTGAAGATTAGACAAATTTTGTTTAATACCAGTGTTTCAACAGCACTAGTCGGTCTAAATGCTAAACCCTAATTATACAATAATGTCTAAATATGTTAAAATAAATAATAACACAAACTAAAAAGGTATCTTGAATTAAATTTGCGCTTACAAGCACATTGTTAAGAAACGACAGTGCCATTGACAATATTGTATGAAAGCAATAAAATCTTAAAATTTCTTTCTCCACTGGGAGCTCCAATGCAATTCAGTAAGCAGAGGCTTAATGTCATCAGCCTATCACGAAAAAGATATGAGCCTAGCAGCTGAGTTAAGCACATACTGTAATTGCTAAATAAATAACTAGGTTGGCCATACACCACAGAAGGGCATTACAACTATCAATTTAAGACCCTAAAGCCCAACTTTACTACTTGTAGTGTTCTTGTTTCTTTAACCCTATTCGGCCTTGGGGGGGGGGGCACAAAGTGCCCGCGCTGATTTTCAACATTCATTACTTTTTTAATACGTTTTCAAACTCCATCAAACTTTGTGACTTTTCCTAAAATTTATCTGGCAACAAGTGAAAGGCGCAGCAGATCATGGTATCTGGTGTTATAGCTATGAATTTGATGGGCATGCCTAAACTCTGAGAGTAGGTACGATGGCACCATACTGCGGAAGTACTTGTAGACTAAAATGAACTTTAGATATTCCCTGCACGCTTGTAGGCTGGGTCAGCTGAGCATTGACTTTAACTTATCAGCACCACCACAATGACCTTCAATAATACAGGTTTAACTTGCCCAGATAAACCTTGCTCCCAACACCTCAGCTGTCCCAAACAGATGAGCAATTGTCGAGCAACAGCAAAACTATAGTGTTATAGAGAATTAGACAAGTGGCTTTCGTAAGAACCTTATGTGCTTGATGCAGCATACCAAATCTAAACGACATTTTATTGACAACACACTCTACATTATCCTTCCAGGATAGGTTGTGGTCTAAGAGGACCCCAAGATATTTGAAATTACTGACTATTTCTAAGCGTGTATTATTGATATCAATTACTAGGTTTTCAGCTACTGCAAGCTTCTGATGTGTGCCAACTAACATAACCTTAGTCGTATCTACATGTAGCTTAAGTATAAGGAAATTGGTATGAAGCCAGCCCATAACATTAGTTAAGTCGGCAGTTAGTTAAGTTTGGATTTCACTGACTGAATTGCTTGCAAAATAAATAAGAGTATCATCAGCATAAAGCTCTACACTACATCCTAGAACTAACAGAGGCAAGTCATTTATATAGACAATAAATAATAAAGGACCTGATACACTACCCTGGGTAACCCCGAATGATATAGGCTGGGACTCAGACATCATTAGTACAAACACTTTGGGTGCACATGGTCAAGTAAGACCTAAACCACTGGACAGCAGATTGACACATCTGTCATCATCTAAAGCACATAGAACATCATTCTGGACTCTAATTAGTGCAGACTCAGTAATGTGGCCAGCGTTGTATGCAGACTGAAAGAATTCTTTCAGATTGTTGTCACGCAAATGGAGGTTTAGCTGAGATGCAACAACTCCACAAGATTTCGACAAAAATGTCAAGTTTAATATCGTCAAGATTGATCTTTATGCTTATGCTTGCGCTTATGCTTTTTCACTGGACATAACCGCTGTTATACTTCCACTTATGTCATTAGTGAAAACCAGGCTTAATTCTACAATGTGTCACACATGTATGTATGTGCACTGCAACTACATGTATCGCCAGTATGTTATTCTGTCAGCAGTCCTGAGCACGGTGCAGGGGTGTGGTCTCCCTACAACAGTTCAGGTTGTGTCTCACGCTTCATTAAACTGTCACCATACTCTTGTTACTGGCCTGGTGGCAGCTTTCAAGATATGTTTCCATGCCACTGATATACATCCATTCAAGAAACTGAAGTAATTACTTTCACTCAACAACAGATAAGTCACTCGTCTGTGCAGTCTCAAGTGTACTGTAAACCTCAAGGTAACATGAGCAGCATAACCCGGGCACCCAAACAATGGTGCCTGGGCAAAACAGAAACACTAATTAAAACTCCTTCGAAAACTGGAGACAAAACCTTGTTTACACCTTATCTCTGGACAGTAAGTTTGCTATCTTTTTGGTAGAGGGTTCGCAATGGCAAAAGAAAACCAAAGCAAACCCACCACACAGATTAACCGACGACGGCAAGTCTGTACCTGAAACTAAGCGACGCAGAAGGTTAACATGTTAGAGCTCATGTTGGGACACATAGCTAATTATTGCCCCTTTAAATCGCGTAGCACGCTAGTTAAAAACTGAAACTCCATGGAAAGCATTTGGCAAGCCATCAGACGCCATTTTAGTTTAGAAACGATGGGTGCCCATGTTATAGATTTCAATCAAATGCAATTACAATATGATGAGCGCCTTGAAGACTTCCATCAAAGGCTCATGGCCTTCGTGGAAGACAGTATACCAAAACCCAATATTTTAATGCACTACACTACAGAGATCCTTAATACCGAGGATGAGGAGTTAACTCCCACCCTGGAAAACCTCATTGTCCTAACGTGGCTACGCCTAATTTACCCTGACTTGGCCAAGCTGGTGAAGCAGTGCCATGGCACAGAGCTAAGGTCATGCACGCTTGAATCAATAAAGCCAGAAATCTTACAAGCGCTGAACTTGCTCCTGGATGTATTACATACAGCGGATGATGCTAAAGTTATGTGAGCTGCCACCTTTAAAGGGATGTAGCTGAGAGCAAGCTAAAATTTCACTCGAAAACAAAACCAGAAAAATCGGATGGGCTTGTTAATGAGCCTGCTTAGTTTTTTCTTAGCTACACCCCTGCCCTTCCCCCAAACATTTCCTCGTAAAGGTGCTACTAGTAGATATACCCCACGCAGAGTTCAAGAATGCCTGGTGCACACACTAATGAATGCAAACAAGCAGGGCAAAACTGCAATCACTTCCTCAGCGAATGCAACTTTTTGCCTGAAAACAATCGAAAATACATGTTACAGGCCAGGCAAATTATCTCAATTCTGGATGATAAAGTCGATGACAACCATCCGTCATTTGAAGACACCCACTCCCCCCCCCCCCCCCCCCCCCCTCCGACCAAGTAGCCTCATCCCAGTCCTTTCACCGTATACTCGTACGACATTCCCCATATTTAGATACCTTCTACGACCATCAGTACACACATATAATCTTAGACAACAGATGATCAGACTGTCTGCTGCCCACAGGCTCGGAGCTGAAATACATCAAAATTTAGTCTGCCCACCAAGCCGATGGTTTATCCCCTTTGAAAATAATAGGAGAAACAGGCCTTAATTTCAGACACGGCAAGCACTCGTTCCTATTTAAAGGTCTAGTAGCAGAGAACCTTGACGTAAATATGCTAGCCGGAATGCCCTTTACGGAAATGAATGACATCACTGTGTGCCCGACTAAATGCCTAGTGATACTATAGGAGACAACACCACCTTCACCTACGGCTCCGAGAATAGCCAACCTACACCCAACACTATTCACCACACCATAGTCCTACATGCACCCCGCGTCTCTACCACAGTGTGGCATGGAGATTTTTTAGAAATGACTGACTCACGACGCGTGCGAAAGACAAACAAAGGTCTCTGACATATGGCCCCGAGCGTTGCAGGGCAAATCCGCATACCCAGCTTGTTGCAGAGCCCCTATGTACTTAGGAAGAACGAACATTTCTGCCAGGTTATCCATGTAAGCTGTTCTGATATCCCCTCTTCGGGGCCAGAGTATAGTTCCCAAGGAAGTGCAACTCCTGACCAACCACCCTGTCACACACCAAGTACCGTAAATACCGAGCTTTAAAACTCGGGCTGCGGCTTATCTACGAGTGCGGCTTATACACCGGTGTTTACGGTACTCTGACGCTGTAAAGCTCGACCCAGATAACCTCCTAACACCAAACGTAGAGAACAAGTTCCACCATCTACTATGTGAGCACGACGAAGTCTTCGATAGAGTCTTCTTACAATGGAGCATACAGCCCCTTCCAAGGTAAAGTGAACATGGGGCCTGTCTTACCACCTCAGCGCAAAGGCTGCCAACCCCAGTACTCGCATGATAAACTTGTGAAACTACAAGAAAACATTGACGAACTGGAAAAGCTTGGCTTGGCGTCTTCTTGTGTCCTGAAGATACCAACGTATCAGTGGAATACCTAAAATCATTGTTTTTAGTATACAAGACATCCGAAGGCTCTCGCCTTGTCACTGCTTTTGCTGATGTGGGTAGATACAGTAAACCCCAACCATCACCTCCACCTGACATTGATACTATCCTCCACCTCACAGCCCAATGGAAATACGTCATTGCCACTAACTTGACAAGCGCGTTTTATCAAATCCCACTTGAACAAGATTCCATGAAGTACTGTTGCGTCGCAACTCCTTTCTGCGGAGTCTGGGAGACTGCAGTAGAAGAACTCATGTGCATTGTTTATTTCCTATAATAAGGTATATGATAATACTACTTGAATGTCTACTTGAATTGTCTTCAACAAGTAATACTGCAACTTCCAAATTCAGCTTGTAGGATTCTGTTTGCTCAAATGGCCTTTCCCTGCAAGTTTTTTGTAGATTTTGCAAGGACTTTCATGCCCTGAGGCTAACAGAAGGCTTTGGGAGTTTGTAGTATTTTAATGTACAAAGGCTTAAAATATGATGAGCCACCCCTTTGTAAAGCTCAAAATAGCCTGACCCACCCCATTGAGAAGGCTGAAAACGAGGTGAACCACCCCCTCTGTGATCCGGATCATTATTTTAGTGCAAATGCTACATTTTAAGCAAATGTTTATTATTATGCCTTTAATAAATATGTACATATATCAAAGTTCAGAGTAACTGCATCGTTCGCGGCCATAAACAAATTCCAACCTTATTCTGTCTCAGTTGTTCCGCATCAGTTGAAGCCGGTAAAGAAAACAGATTTCAGTTTGTCAGTGTCCTTTTAAAAAGGATACGAGTGGGAACGCTCCATGGAATAAAAGCAAACTCCACATCTTCTCGTGCGCGGATAGCTTTAAGATGATTTTCCTTCAGCTTTTTTCGATCTTCTCTCACTTTTCTATTGACATCATCAGATATGAATAGGTCGGCTTCTTGGAACGGGCGACCTTTTAGCTTTGCTGCAGCATTACGTAAAATAAACTGCTTATCAGTGAATCTCAACAGAGCCACGTGTATATAAGGTCTTGCTTGTGACTCGCCTCCTCAACGATTTTGAACTGCAGTACGATGGGCTCTCTTTGCCTACTTTAGCAAAATAGACAAGAGTACATTACTCCAAATGAAAAATGATCCTCGCAGTTGTGAACGTAATTTAAGTAATTGCGAAAAGAAGCCTGAAAAAAATTCAGGACTTCAACGGGGTTCGAACCCGTGACCTCGCGATACCGGTGCGATGCTCTACCAACTGAGCTATGAAGCCACTGACGTTGGGAGCAGGTCAATTGTAGGTTCATATGTTCACGTGAAAAGAGTGAGTGTGAAATAATATATATGAAATAAATCATATATGAACTGCGGAAATGAAATCAAATGAAGAATGATCTTCGCAGTTGTGAACGCAATTTGAGCAATTGCGAAAAGAAGCCTGAAAAAATTACTTCATAATTATATATTTCACAAATCACTTTAACATCTTAATTTAGCAATGAATACCTGCTTGTTAGAAATGGCATGATATCAACCAAAACAGAGTCATCTTTTAGCCTGAAGAAAAAGAAAATTCATTATATACACCTTATTCGATGGTTTAACAGATAATACAAGCAGGTATTTTATGAGTTGCGTAGTACTTTTTAGCCCTGCAGGGGTGAGAAGAATGTGACTGAGCAATAAGTAATTTAAAATGTCTATTATATGTTACACCATCAAATAAGTGATTTATTATTACATTGTGTAGTATGGCAATCTACTGTGAATATGCTTGGGTATTTTGCGTGTTCTTTTCCAACTATATACATGAATCAAACATTAAGGCTCCTAAGAGCCACCCTATGAATAAGAAATGCCAACACATAACGCAACATTGCGGTAAACTTATGTTTCCACACTGACACGGTTAGATTTTGTTTTAAAATTAAACGTAAGGATTTTTGACGACCCCCCCCCCCCCCCCCCGCCAAAAAAAAAAAGAACATCACTTTCATAATGTCCAGTAGGAAGAAGAAAGAAAAAGAGAGAAAAAAAAAGGTCCTAGCGTATTCGCGGCTTAAAAATGGCGTCACAGTAAATTAATGGTACAAATAATTCAACTTTTTACAAATAAATAAGATTGCTTCCAACCAAATTTCACTTAAATGCTCGATCACTCCGCTGTAAACTATTTTTGGTAATTTCATTACATGGCAATGTGCCCACTTCATAAAATGCAACTGGTTTTCCTGGGTTACTTGTCCGAGATGTCCACTTTTGTGTGGCCAGCTTACTTTTTCCTCAGTGACTTTCCTGAGTCCGCCTTCAGGTGGCCAGCTTAATAACATACCTTTAATGGATGTCTGGTCTTTGTACAGCCAGCACAAGACACCAGAATTTTATCCAGCACAACATAAATAATGACTTATTTGAAAGCAAAATCACACCACTATTTTCGACACAACACTTACGTCACTGGTTAAAGGATATATATTTGTGAAGGATGAATTGTAAGGCAGTGAACCTAACAAAACATGCCATGTATATTATGGTGGTGTTTTCAGAGCTATTATATTATTTTAATTTGATAATTTTTGAAATTGTTTACATTTGGTAACCATTTCTGTAACTAGACTTCTAGAATACACCAAGATTGTATCACACTTTGTGTGTAAAATGAAAATGCGAAGACGGGAATGTAGAGCACAACCAATCGTCATTTTCCTCTTTTTTTTTTTTCATCCAGCCACACCTGCGGTTTTCTATGTATATTTACATGTTTTTCTTTGCATTAAAAAATTGAGCACTGCTATCTTTTTTTCCTGCACCCCGTAACAAGTTGCCATTATAGGTTTTGTTTAATGTTTTGTTCTGTTAACAACTTCTTTGATCTGAAAAAAACATAATTATATCCTTCTGCCATTACGACACAATATTGTGAATTGCACATGTAGCTGATGACTATTTGAAATGGCCATGGATTTCTAGAAGAATCATTTCTTGACAATTTACAGTCAATTTCAGGTAAGTAACAAAAAGTACTTTAATTTTTGATAATCGTTAGGCGTCTTAGGCAACGGCTGTTCAACAGTGTAAAATTGCCATGTTAAATGTTGAAATAGGCCATTCAAAATGTTGAATGCCAGTCAATCGTTTTGAAATGTTGAATTTAACAAGTTGCAACATTGTTCAACATTTGTTGAACCGTGTATCATTCGCTTTAATTTATAATTTAAGATCCAGTTGTGCTTTAAGAAAACAAACACAAAATCCGTTTTTAGATTCAAGTTTCTGGATTCGGATGTTCCCAAAGAAACGCACCCTACGTTTTCAGTGATGTAATGCCTTTGCACACGTCCTGTGGTGTTGAGTTTGATTTTTCAAATTATCCCTAAGCATATTAATAAGAAAGAATAATATATTTTTTCCAAGAGGGCACGGTAACGAATCCTGCAATCTGATTGGTTCTTAGCGTGGTCTGGATTTTCCTATCTCTGCCCACGGCCACGGTAACGCTTTCGTGAGTGATGTGACTCTGTTGTTAAGTTTTAAGCTTGCGAGCCCTGGTATTATTGAATTTTCTTGTTAATTATGGACCCTGACGAAATCTACCAAAGCGAAAGTGAATTTTATTGGCCAGATAAAATATTTAACGACACAAATGAAGAAAACAATGAAGAAAACCAGCAAAGTTTCACTATGCATGGCTGACCGGTCGGCTGACATACAAAGATCCGAAAACACGCTAAAGACGAGGTATCAAAACGACTCAATGAAGAAAGAGAGATTAAACTACAGGGTGGAAGGAGAAATCAGCCATAAAATAAAAGGTCAATGTTATTCCTCAAAAAGGCGAGTACAAGTTTGGATTTTATGATTTGTTGATTTCATAATTTGTTCGGCGTTTGTTGTAAGTGTTGTTTTTGTTTTACGACTTTACGAGATAATTTGGACTTTCACTACATTGCTTGGTTTAAATTCTTTATTTCACACTGGTTACCTTCTTTTATCCAAATTCTGTAAGTTTTCACTCAAGAAAATATGATTTTTAAATTAGAATAGCTCAGTTTAAGCTTTTGCACTGCTATAAATGAATTACGCTCGACTTTTCTCTTTTATACAAAAAATTGAAAAGTTTTTAAAGTTAATATTCAGCTTTCCACGGCTTTGCTGTTGGCAAGAACATTTCTCTATCCTCTCCAGTCACCAGAAGCAAACACAACAGCTGTTTATTCTACCGAGAGACATAAACTAATAGAAATGAGTTCACTTTGCAAAGTTCTTTTGTTTATGAATGAAAAAGTTGTGAAGATTACCAAGTTAATTTAGGTTTAATTTGCACGCGTTGTGTCAGTTTTGCTTGGCGCGGCGCGTAAAGACATGATTTCTTGGAAAGCTGTACAAGTGTATCACGATTTTCTCGGCAAATCGCAGAATTGTTGCTTCTATAAATTGGTGAGTGACAGCTGGTGACAGCGAGTGACAGAAATGACTAGCGAGTGACTGCTTGGCCAGTCCAAGGGAGTTATTCTTTCCAGCTTACAAGCACAATGTGCTCTTTGTTAAAAAGCCAGCAAGGCTGATCAATTCCAGAATTTCCTTTGTGAGAGCACGAGCTTCCATAAATTGGCAAGGTTGACAGTTAGTGAAATGAGTGACTGCTCGGCCAGTCCAAGGGACTTCTTTCCAGCTTACAAGTGCAATGTACCCTTTGTTAAAAAATAGGCAAGGCTGATCAATTCCAGATTTTTGGTGCCTTCATCTACTGTTAGTATTAGTATTTATCTCACAAATCCAGATTATAAACTGCCTGATCGCTCGTGCAATAAAAGAAATAATAAAAAACACAAATACATGCAAGCTAGTTTTGGAAACAAACTAATAAACCAAAACAAGACTGGGGAAATAGTTCAATTTTCCTATTATGTGCTAGATATTTAAATTGCCTTTGGCCATCCATTGTAACCAAATGAGCATGCATATTTACAAACTGATATCAATGCTAAATAGGAAAAAGTAGAATAGTAGCTTACCGCAGAAGATATTCAATTAAGGCATTAGTATCCTGTAAAAAAAAATAATGAAAACGTGTGAGGAAGTAATTGACATGGCCCATGAAAATTCATGGCCTATTAAAATTCAAGGCCCATGAAACTTCATGGCATAATTTACATGTATGTAAATTCATGCCAATGGCTCATGAAAAATCATGGCCTATGAAACTTCAAGGCCCATGAAACTTTATGACATCTGAAGATCCATGGCCCATGAAAATCAATGGTCTATGAAAATTCATGGCCCATGAAAATGTATGCCTCTGAAATTTCATGGCCCATGAAAATACATGGTCTATAAAAATTAATTGGCCCATGAAAACTCATGGCCAATGAAAAACACATGACCTATGAAAATTCATGGACACGAAAATTCATGGCCATGAAATTCATGAATGATGAAAATTCATGCCGCATGAAAATGTTTCGCCTATGAAAATTCATGGCCCATAAAAGTTCCTGGTTCATGAAAATTCATGACCAATGAAATTTATGGCCAATGAAAATTCATGGACCATGAAAATTGAAACTGCAACTGACACTGGAAATATAAACGAGCCTCAAGAAGACGAAACTACACCGACAGAAGAAGGAGGCACATCTCAGCAAATACATAATGAAAACACCACGCAAGAACACACCGAAACCACACTGCAAGACAACATCGCGACTACAGATGATATGTCGTTGCATTTAGGCCTTCCTCCCCTGGAACCACTTGATTTAAGCGGCGGAAATGTCTCAGAAAATTAGAGAAAGTTCAAACAAAGGTACATTAATTATGAAATTGCAACTGGCATAAATACAAAGGAAAGTGCAACCAGAGTTGCTACGCTGTTGACCCTCACTGGAAACGAAGCTATCGATGTTTTTAATACTCTGACATGGCATGCAGAAGGTGACGACAAAAGACAAACAAAGTGCTAGAGAAACTTGAGAAACACTGTGAACCAAAAAAAAAATGTCAGTTACGAGAGATACAAATATCTTCTCAAGGGCACAAGAAAGTGGTGAAACCATCGATCAATATATCACCGTATTTAGTAACAATCCATGTAAGAAGTAGGCAACCCAAATGCACTGAATGCAGAAAGGTATGAATTGTGCTATTGTTGAAACCGTCCACCTCATTGGCTAAAACATGAAAATCTACCATAACTTCATCAGGCAGCGCATTTATTTATCTCTAGTTTACTAATTGATTCCCTTTTAGTGAAAACTATTGTGAGTTTTAATGCAACAAAAATTCTATGTGGGAACATGTAAAATTAGAAGTCTTTCTTGGCCATTGTTTTGGAGTCTCACGATTGGATGAAATCTTGTAACACAAAAGAAACATCGCTTTAAAATAAAGTTGCAGTAAATTTTATTTCAAAACCATGTTGTCCATAGGTTCACGTATTCTCAGTACGAAAAGCTAAACATTCTTATGTGGGGAAAGCGAAATGCAGCGGAACAATAGAGAATTGCCTATTTCTTACACGGATTGTTACTTAAAAAAGCTGAGTGGAACATGCGAATTCAGCACTCTGAAGAACTCCCTTATCAAAGGTAGAATTGTACTTGGTATCAACGATGCCAAAACAAGAGAGAGATTGCTCAGGATTCCAGATCTTACCCTGGAAAAGGCTATAGACGTGGTTCGATCTACTGAGGCAACCGAAAGGCAGCTAAATGACATGACAAGCGACTTAGCAGTGTATGCAGTTGGAAAGGATAAGAAACAACTACCATTTAGAACAACAACCTCAGCCAACGAAGACAAACGCGCTTCAAGCAAGATATTTAACTGTAGAAATTGTGGAACAAAACATGGCGTAAGAGAATGCCCGGCTGATGGCAACACATGTCATAACTGCCAGAAACAGCATCATTTTCAGAGCATGTGCCGCTCTCAAAGGAAAGTCCATGAGCTAACGGGAGAAGAGTACGAATGTGAGCCTCCACTGTTTGTAGAAGCTGTCACTACAGAAGTTCAAATTCAGAATGATGAATGTTATGTGACTTTACCGGTTCAGGGGCACCCCACACGACTTAAAGTGGACACTGGTTCACAAGTTAATATACTGCCACTAAAGGAGCTCAAGAGGATTTTGGGGATCAATCCCCTCATGCACACATGCAGCAAGAAACTGGTAAGCTACTCAGAAGATAATCTAACAGTACTGGGAACTGTTAAACTACCTGTAAGTTCCAAATCAGATGTTGATCAAGAGCTAACATTCCATGTAGTGGAAACGAATCAGCCAGGTTTGCTGGGATTTCGATCCTCACAAAACTTGGGCCTGATTAAAGTGGTCATGATGACAAAGACCAAACAGGAAGAAACCACATCCGACGATGGTAAGCAAACTGCAAAAGCTTTGCAAGAATTGAAAGAAAAGGTTCTTCAGAATTATGCACAAGTCTTCACTGGATTAGCGCGTTTAGAAAGACCCTACCACATAGAAGTTGATCCAACAGTTCCAACCGTTATAAATCCCCCTAGAACCATACCAGCCGTGTTTCGGGAACGAGTGAAAGCAGAGTTAGATGACATGGAGAAGCGAGGAGTAATTCGCAAAGTAGAAGAAGCCACAGACTGGGTAAATTCAATGGCCATCGTTGAAAAGCCTGATGAAAGTTTACGCATTTGCTTGGATCCAAGACACCTGAACAAAGCCATAAAAAGAAAACAATTTCAGCTACCCACTATTGAAGATATCACAACACGCATGGCAAATGCAAAATGGTTCACTAAGCTCGACGCAAATCGCGGTTATTGGCAAATACCATTGGATGAAGACAGCCAAGATTCTTTCTTTAACAACTTTTCTGGGTTCATACCGTCCAGAGGGAAAGGCACGAACAGGACTCAGGTCCTATGCGAGGTGCCATCCCTTCCAATCCCACAACCCGCAAGGTTGACCACACAACCGGGGTCTACGTCCCCTACTCTTTTTCGTCCCACAAGAACAGATCAGAGAGTGCTGTGAGACGGGACCTACAGTTTTTTCGTCCTTATCCGAAAGGACTAGACTATCAAGTCACCCCATTTGGCATCAAATCGGGTGACTTGATCAAATCAAGAAGTTTTTCAGAAAAGAATGAGTCAACATTTTGGTGATCTAGGTGTTGACACTGATATTAATTACATTATAGTACATGCTGACACAGAGATCAAACATGATCGACGTCTTTACACAGTCCTGAATCGATGTAAGAAGATTAACTTGACACTTAACAAGGATAAATGTGCTTTCAAGGTCAAGCAAGTGACCTACATCGGTCATAAACTCACTCAAGAAGGGATCAAGCCTGATGATGAAAAGTTATTCTGCGTACTCCATAATGATTTAATTTTCGTAATAATATTGAATGATTTACTGTGTCAAAGGCTTTTTTAAGTCAATGAACACACCACATGAGTACAACTTCTTATCCATGTTAGTTTCAATTTCATGCTCAGTAGACCTTTTTTCACGAAAACCATTTTGTGAATCATGGAGAATATTGTATTTTTCAATAAATGACTTGAGGGGATTATACATCATCTTTTCAAAAATACGATTAAAAATGGAGAGAAGCGATATTAATTAATAGAACTCATTAAAGACAAAGAAGATAAAGCGGTTTACATGGCAACGATAACACTCTGTTTAGCGGCATGTAATGGACAGCTGCTGACAATGTTCTTAGAGAATACAGCTGTTTCGAGAAAGGTTGTCGGAAAAAAGCCTGAAAGTGCACGCGACAATCCCGAAAGGTATTGTGGGTAGTTTTACGTGACTTCAGCATTTCAGAGAAAGCTGAGAAAATGGCACAAGACGCCATGGACGTATGTTTGCGAGTGTTAAAAGAAAGCAACAAAAGTAGGTTCGACAGCTACAGTGTCAGGAACGTGCCTTGCTTTGAAACTGTTATTCAATTGATGCAACACTTTTTGCAAAATTGTAAAGCGGAAATTTTTCCAGCAACCGACACGACTTTCCAAATCGGCTACTACGTCGAAGAAAAAGAAATTCTCTGTATCGTCCGAAATCCAGCTCGCCGAGTTTTTTTCTTTGATTAAAAACGGGAAGATAACAATGTGGGTAGACCCACATAAAGACGTTCCAAGGGGTTCTCTGGGTAAAAAGAGAAAAGGTAAGGAATACTATAAGCCACGTTTTGCACGTTTTGTTGCACCTGAAGTTCGGTGAGATTTTTTTCAAATGTTTAACCACGATGATTATGATTATTACTATTCTCAATTTGGTAATCCCAGTGCTCGAGATGATAACGTGGACGGAGAGAGAGAAGACAGCTACGGGCCTTGCGTAGCACGGCTAGGGAAGCATGACTTTCCTGAGTTTAAATTGAGCTGCTGGGCGCGGATGGTGGTTAGGAAATTTTAATTGTCGCGAGTAATTTTCACCTTTTTTGGTTAGATTTCATATCCACCATCAAGCTATATTTTCTTTAAGATTGTTTACTTCTTATTTTCTAAACTGAGTTTTCAATCAAGAGTTGTTTGACAAATGTTTACAAAACTGATTAGCATAAAACGCATGCTTTGCGCGTTCTTGAGACTGAAATAGACTGGACTGCTTGAAGCAGCTTCCATAATCACGAACTCCACGTGTGGATGCATGGCAAAACTGTTTAACGATTTTACTTCGCCATTATTCAGGCATTTTGAAATATAGCGCTCCACCGTTCTTGGCGATATGAATAAAGTAGCCGCTACTTCATCCACGCTATATCCTAAAAACTCATTTATCCATATGGCCCGCCATCTAAGATCATCACTGCACGGACGAGGCATCGCGGGTCTGATATAGTTATTTGACTTATTAAAATTCATTGATCATATCCCAGATTACCTTTCGGGATTGTCGCGTGCACTTTTGCGCTTTTTTCCGACAACCTTTCTCGAAACAGCTGTAAACAAAATATTATCGGTTTCATCTCTTGCCGGATTCGTCTTCTGTGGCGTGATGACATTTCATTTGCTATATCTGGGTAGTTTTTATGCTCGGTCCTACAGATTTTGTTCATTATATCGGGGATTACGTTAAATTGGGGTTCTCCATACATTTTACTGTGACTCTGGCCTGACCAAAAACATTTGTACGTTAAATCGGGGACTTCGTTAAATCGGGGTACGTTAAATCGGGGTTCCACTGTAGTAGAAGTTGTACATCAGGATTTTAATGAAATCCAGTATGCACATGCCAGTGTAGACTGGAGGTTTTAGGAAGATTTTATCTTTGTGCATCTGGATTGCAGCCAGGCTTTCACCAAAGACTGTAGCTCTGGCGTATAGTGGGCTTGAGATGAGCTTTATTGTCTTTTCTACCTCAATGGAACGAACAAACCTCATGTTTAAATTAAATGTCGGTGCGGTTGCCGAAGACTGAGTTGTTCATCAGCTTGAAAAGGTTCTTTTCAAAGACAGAGGTGGCTTGCTTTCTGAACTCGGTGTTCAGCCGGATGTATGGTTCCATCCTTCTACTCGAACTGTAGGATCTTGTGAACCTTTTTCAGCCTCATCCCTAACTCAAGGTATTGCTGCAGATTCCTGTAGTGCAAGACATATCTGGTTTTGTCCCTCAAAGTTTGGAGCAGCTTCTCGGTCTTATCCTCAGCTTGACCTTGTAACAATGCCCTTTGGTAGTCGGATGTCTCCGCTTTTTTACTCTTTGTTTTTCTGGTACTAGAGGGTAGGCATTGTGCTCGTCATGCAACTGCTCAGGATACTCCAGATCCAACTCGAAGATGTAACCCCACTTTCTGGTTGGGGACCACTTCCTGATTTGGTGTTCTGTTGGCATCACTCTACACCAGGCAAACTTACCTACTGGGACATGCTGACTCATGGCAGAACCGCATAGGTTGTTAGCATCCAGATGCGTGATGTAGCTGGTTTCGTTATCTAGGTTTAGTCTTCAAGATAGGGATTGCTCACCTTACAGTAACACCTGCTCTCCATTGCAATACTGCCATGCATGCCCTTTTCGATGAATAGGCGCACATTGTAATCTGTGAGGAGTTCCAGATTGAAGCCTGTGTGTTTTAGGAGAGCGTCCCAGCTTTGACCTGAGCTTGTGTAGTAATGTGCCGGGTCGAGGCCGTATTGCTTAAGGCAGGTTGTTCTGAAGTTCTCGAAAACATCCGCCAAAAGCAGCACAACCATCTTGAGGTATAGGCAGTGATAGTCGCCAAGGTTTTTGCATTCAAACGCCTTCCATACTGCCTGCATGTGCTTGTAGTCTGCATCGCTGATGTGTTCCATTGTAAGCTTGCTATTAGTCCAGGCATTCTGTAACTTTAAGTAACTGCCGCTTTGTGCGGAAGTTTACACTGCAGGTCTGGTGGTAAACTGCATCAGCAGCAGGCAAATCGTGCACACTTAGAAGCCTAGCCCTCATCGTTTCAGACCACTCGTCCATTCTCTCTGAACAAATTTTCAATATTGTGTCTCGTTTCAACTGTTGTAACACTGAATGCTTCCCTAGTCTTTTTCTCTGTTCTCCAAACTCAACGTTGGTGCAACAAAAGATACAGTCAGTCTTGAATGAGAAACACTGTTCTGCTTTGCGTTTAAGAGAACGACAATTACTAGTTGTTCCAAACGAAAAAAAAATTTTTAGCTCGCTTGATGTTGCTGGGAAGGCAATACTCTTGCCGACAGTTCTGATGTACCTGCTGTCCAGGAACCGTAGTGATGGTATCATTCCGTTCTAAGCTTGCCCGATTTGTTCCCTTGCTTCCCTTTTCTCTTACAGTTACAACGTCGCCCTCGTCATTAAGTTATTTACAAATATCACAGTTTACTGTTTCATCCATGATTGAAAATCTTTTTTTCTGAAATTATAAGAAAATAGGATTGTGTAAAAGACATTATTAAGACAATGATAGATTTGTTTCTGCCCAAAAGAAATCTCAAATTCGTGATGCAATTTCTATATACAGCCATATGGTACTCGAGAACGTCTAGGTTGATTGCATAAATTTGACTTAAATTGGCTTTTTTGATTTTTTTTTTAAAGGTTGGTTTTATTCTTGGCGAACTGATGTCTTCAGTGAGAATGAGGTTCAGACAAATTGTTTTGTGCTCAAAGCGCATTTATTGTTTGTATAAATTTTAATTTTAGAAAAGGTTTTCATTCAGTGATTTCTAAGTTATGAGAAAAAGATAACACACGAAGCGTGAAGCGATGAGTACAATATCGTTTTTTCGCTGAGATGAAATTCATTTTGGGATTCACTGCTCAGGTCACAATGAATTTTTCTTGAATTGCATAACCTTAGCACATAACCGTACTGTTTCTTTTAGCATAAAAAACTTCTTTTTCAACTTCTTACTTTGCTCGCGGAAGACAAAGTTCTACGCTAAATGCCTTAGCCAGATAGCCAACAGCACAGATGCTTTCTGCAAAGCAAGCTTTGCGTTTTTTGCTGATTTAAGAATCTTAAGTGAGCAATTATTTGATATAATCTGTATGCAAATGTACTTACCTAGAAAGAAAACACGAGAAACTCTTTCTCTCTCTGCTAGCCCATGCTGCACGTGGTAAAAACTCATGCGACACAGTAGACAGTACATGCAGCCTGGTTTCCATGCTGCATTATATAGGGTTCTAACAAAACTCGTTTTTACTCATCTTCCCCCACTCAGATTTTCAGAGACTTTTGCTATGTTATAGAGGACATGTTCCTGGACCAAAAGGCGTTAAAAACCCTTCTGCTGCAATTAGTAAAAGAAACCTGACTCGAGAGTTGACTCAACGAAATATTCAACTTGCATTTGCAATTGGGTAATGCGAATCCATTAATACTTCTTTATGGAACTTATCTTCTATTCACAAAATAGATACATTTAAAGTACTGCCCTTGGGTCCTACTCATAACCCCTAAAAATTGGTGAGTTGGCTTATAGGAGCTTTGATTTTTTATTACAACAGAAATAGAAAATGGTGATTTTGTAATCAGTCATAATGCAATGAAAACACTGGAGGCTGCAGCTTAGGTTCACACATTAAAGTTTGAAATTCTCCCCAACTTCCACTTGTGTTTGCATCAGGTTATTACTTTAAGCATGTGAACTATTTTCTATTTACTCATGTGCGTAGTCATTTTATTACTATGACTTTTTGGTGTTACGATTTTGCATGCAAATGTATGCACGCATATTTTAAATTGTGTACTTCCGGTTCATAGCTTTGTCATTTACACTTCCTGTTTAGTGACTTTCGGCTACTCTCACTTCCGGTAAAACAACGTTACTGAAGTGTCACAACAGTGTCTCCTACAACCCTACTTACATTACTTATGTTCACATTAGGTATATATAACACTTAGAAGAATCACTGGCTTCATTGTGGTGCAGCCTTCATTTACAAAACATTCAATAGTAAACAACATGGTTTGCAGGAATGATGACTGAATGAAAGGAGTAACTCTTCTGTCGGACATCTTATCATGTTCGAAATATATCATAAAACTTTCTTACCCATGCGCATGAGTATAGGCTGCTTGGAGCCTCTTGTTGTTAATTAAGCAGTTACCTTGTGCCAGAGTGTTTGTGCAGCTCTTAATCTGAGCAGTCTGGATTGTAAGACAGTAACCATTGTTCCATGACCTTTACCAATCTAAATTTCAACAACAACTAATTAAAAATGGTTACAATCTCATTATTCAACCTACACTGTATATAGTGGGGTATTTAAATTGAAGGGGTGTCTCAAAAACACAGACCCCTCGAGAAATAACTTCAAAAACTCAGACAAACTCACTGTCACACATATATTTATTGTACGATGTGTATCGCACGTGCCGTAACACAGTCGCACCCCATGCCAATGAGATTCCAAATTAAAGCAGACTACAAGCACTACAAGTTCTAACTTTGATATGGCACCATCGAATTTAAACAATCACAGTAAACAAAATTAACGACTGTAAAAGCTGGCCATATCTTAAAGAAAAAACTTCCTGGGCGAAGCAGGTTTTAGTATCCTGTTGTGAAATGTAATACCCTAAATAAAAATGTCTACAATGCCTTTTACGATACATGCTTGATATATCAACAATCGTTGTTTCACATTCCATGAATATTCTTTACGACGATTAAACAATAGAAAATTTTATCCCAACAATGAATAAAAGAACGAACATTTGACCCAAATGTTTCCAACATTTCCTTTTGAAAGCGGCTGTCAGTTTTTACAACATTTGACTTCCATGTTTCTGACATTTGACCCAAATGTTTCTGTCTCATGGTCACAAGGGTCAACTTATCGGCAATTTCATCAAACAGTCCTGCTGGAGCTGGATTATGTGAATAAAGAACAAAGCAAAAACACCCGAGACCTCTTGATATCTCGATAACTGAAAATTCGACAACGTTAATTAGTGCTAAAAAACACTTTGATTTTATACGCGTAAAATTGTTCTTTGTTGTGCATGTGGTGTGTTGAGAAGTGTTGTGTGACGGTCACGCAACGTCAACTGAGCAGCTGGCAATTTGGTGCGAAATTTCGCAGGTAACATTGTTCACTGTGTTGCTGAGATCATGTTTAAGCTACATGTACCAGTTTTTATAAATCACAATGCCCCTAGCATTAAAGGAGTGCCAGTTTTTAACGGTCATAAACTCACAGTCATGAACAGGATCGGCCATGGAAGTTTTGGCGAAGTGTATACTGCAGAATATGTGGATCCTCGACAATCTACCAGGCTTAACTAATCAATGACATCAATGTAATCAATGAGTAATCAATGGGTAATCAATTGATTACTCATCAAGTATTGCCAATACTCAATAAGTACTCTTTTTTTCCGATTCAATGAGATTTATTCTCGATACCCGCACTACACAACACTGCCATAAAAGACCAAATTTAAAAATTTCGTTTCAATACTTTTTATGTACCAGTTCCCTCAGGATAGACTTTGGATAGTTTGTACTTCCTTCTTCTGTTATGCAAGTGCATTTGAAAATTTAATTAAGCAAAACAAGCGGTTACGTGCATTTAGCAAAAGAACCGTTTTGCACTTGCATTCAAAAATAAAAGTTTTGCACGTGCGTTCGAAAGTTTATTTAGCAAAAGAACAGTTTTACATGTGCATTCAAAAGTCGTGCGTTGAAAAGTTTATTGATAATCACAAACAAAGTACAAGGTAGGCTTACATTTAAGGCAGGCTTACATTAAAAAAAAAACATTACAAAAAGCAACTATTACAGAAAGCATTACAGAATGCTTATCAACATGTACACTTAAGGAAATATTAGTAAAGTAATAACTGACAGATAAGTGGTTTTTGCAGTACACAAGAACGAAATTAGAAGAAAACAGCTTAATGATGTAAAACAACAGCCTCTCAAAAGCAAGGAGCTCAATAGAGAAGGTATACTAATTTGTTAACAGCTTGTCAGAAAAACTAACAATTATTGTTAAAGAGCGGCACCACAGGATCCCACTTCTTCAAATTAGGGGCTTGTTTATAGGATTCAATTTGAAATTGGGACTTGAGGACTGCCAAAAACATGTTTAACTGAGGGACCTTGTTACTGTTTTTGCAGCACCATAGGTAATATCTGGCAAGTAGAAAACAAAAATTCAGTTGAAGAGCAAACTTTGATATATCCGGCTTTAGGCCCAAAAACACTGCGATATCTTTCAAATAGTCTTGACGTATGAGTCAAGAGGTTTACTAGTCAGAACCTTCCAAAACATATTAACCTTTGGACAATACCAAAAAAGGTGACTAAGATTTCCAGGAGCGTTGCTGCAAAAAGAGCATTGCGAGTCTTGTTTGATGCTAATTTTTGTAAGAAACAAGTTAGTGGGAAGAATTCTGTGCAGAAATCTGTACTGAAAGTTAATGAGGGTCATACTTTTAGTGCCCCTGAAAGCCATGGTGTAAGCTGTTTTCCAATCAGCAGTACAACCTTCCTGGGAAACGGCGGTATTACTCAATGACTAATCAATTAATGACCCACAAAATTTTTGGCCATTGATTAGTCATTGATTTGCATGAAAAGAGGTTTTGACAGGCCAGACACGATTCATAAGCTCGTGATAACGGGGAACGTGACCTTTAGAGTTTTGCTCTAACAAGTATATCCCCAAATATTTTCCTTTTTTGTATGAGATAAGGGGAGGCTCTTTGCATATTTCATTTAGCAATGGTTGGTTCTGAATTAAATGCAATTTGCTCATTAGATGTTTCTAAGATTAGGCAATGCCGGGTGGTACGTTGTTACAAAAGGCAGAATTCTCTTTCACACGTTCTCCTTTTGCTGCAAAGATGACTTCTGTTCATTGAATTTTACCTCGGAAATTATTTTCTCAATGAGATTGAGTGTAGCCTCTAGCACGGAGGCGTGCTTTGAAGTTGTTGATATTGGCTTATGGTACTTTGCGAAACGAAACGAAACGAAACGAAACGGTACTTTGCGAAATGGTACTATATGACAATACTATATGAAGATATGCTTAGTTAAAATTTATATGTACTACAAACTATCAAAATGCCGCATGCGGATTTGCCTAATGCATTGTTTGCTGCCTGGTCAGGATGTTCTTGTTTTCGGCGATTTGTAACGGCGATAATTCACTTCACTGCTCGATTTTATATTCACTTGTTCTAGAAGATGAAATATGGTCTGAAATATGATAAATTTCTGTTTAATTTTAGTTTTGTCTTATAGCTGTACAATACCTACAAACTAGCTTTACAGCGTATCGGGCTTCAAGCTTCAAGTGTGTTGTTCTGAGTTTACACCAGTTTGTGACGTAATATATCAAACACGAGGAACAGTGTTTCATCAGATTTCCAAACACCGAGAAGTGGATTGGAAAAACGAGGCGCAGCCGAGTTTTTTTAAACCACTTCAAGGTGTTTGGAAATCTGATGAAACACTGTTTCGAGTGTTTGATATAGCTTCTCAAACTGATCGTTAAATGCGGAGAAAACGAAGGAATAAAATCGCCAAAATCTATGCAAATTAAGAAACGATTTCAAAACCTCCTTCACGGTAGTGATTTCCTTTGTGTTCTCGTCATGAATTATTAATGAGTTTGAGAAGGTGATATTTCGCTTCATTGCTACTCGATTTATTCACTCGATCTACAAGATTTTTTCGCGGTTTGTCACGAAAAGTAAGACTAATTTACCGAAGGATTCATAATTTCAACTTTTCAGGCGGAAGAGCTTGGTAATGGCTCCGTCAATTCCAAGGCCGCTCATACCCCCCCCCCCCCCCCCGTCCCCCCGTGCATTTGTCGCGCATTTGTCTTTTTTTAAAAAAAGGTTGCAAATGCCGCACGGTAGGGTCAGCTTATATGTACAAATCCCCACGGCACGGTAGGGCATCTGAAAGAGCACAAATGCCCGACCCATGAGACAAGATCAAAATTTTTATTTCAATGATTATTGATGGAAGCAATAATTGCTCACAAATAAATGGATCTTTATTCATGCTAGGAATTCTTTCGTTCTACATCAGTATTACTTATATCCTTTTCCTCATTCGTTCTAAATATTTGTGTTATGTTTGCGCAAAACGTTTGTAGCTTAGGTAATGCCATGTATAGATATGGAAATACCTCAATAAATTGTTGTTGTTGACTCCAATAATTTCCTGTCGATTCTCGTTGTTAATGTTATTAATTTTGATTAAAATTATGCTTAGGTTCAATCCATTCATGACGGAAAGACACCAAGGCCATGAATGTTGGCAAATAAGACATCAACAACAATTAAAAATTTGCCGTGATATAGATATTATTTTCTGTGGAACTTGAAAAGCAAGACAATAGGCGGCCTGTTGTGAAAATTGTGTGAAACTTTAATATTTTCACTTAAAAAGTGCGGGACTCAAACGACGTTTATCGACTCAGTTTTTATAGTTTTATATTGGGGACAATCAGAAAATTTGAAGTAAACAACGAAGCGTGTACAAATCTTAATATCCATAAGATGTCGACGTTGTTTTGACAAAATGCCCCACCCCTGGGCTGACCTGTTTTAGCAAATGCCCCACCCTTGGGAAGGAAAAGTTATAAAATGCCCGGGGGAGATGAGCGGGCTTGGAATTGACCGAGCCATAAGCACGGCGTGGTTGCGGCAAAATTCAGTAAAGTAACGTACTCCACTGCAAAGTGCAGCATATATCGCATAAATTCACTAAAAGCTCGTTTCTCGAAATACGGATCTATTATTTGCGAAACGACAATCTGATGACATCGAACTGAATAAGAACTGTTTTTGTTTACCGCAGGATTCATTTAATTAATAATATCCTTTTCTAACCGGAAAGGCTTGGCAAGTTACGACTGGGTATTGTTTCGCAAAACTTGCTAAATCACAACCATAATTATGGTCATTAGCTTTTGGGTTCTCAGTTAACTAGCGTTAGACGTAAATAAATAAAAGCGACTAATATCGACTAAAGTGACCTGCTATAATGAAATATCGCCGATAGCATAAGACTTGGCGCTATTTTGCTGCAAAACAGTGGAATTCCTTACCAATTAAGCAGCGCTATTCATATCTTTCAAGTTATCATTTCGTTTCGTTTTGTTTCTTCGTTTCGCAAAGTACTATAAGCCGTTGATATTCTCACTGAATGACTTCGCTGAAGAATTTGTTCTTAAGTCTCAGGGCTCTACCTTTTTTGAGCCCTTTTCTGACCCCTGGTGGGTGGCAGGAAGAGAAATGGGTGTACTAGAAGGTCTCTCCTGTTGGTTTCAAATGAGTAATCAATGACATCAATGAGTAATCAATGACCCACAAAATATTTTGGGTTCGATTAATCATTGATTACCCATGATTAATCAATTGATTACCCATTGATGTCATTGATCATTGATTTGTTATGCCTGGAATCTACAAACAGACAGTGGTAATTAAGAAGGCGATTCAAGTGTTCGATTCCGAACAAAGGAAGCTTTTCCTCAAAGAAGCTGCTCTTCTTAACGGCTTAAATCATAAAAATATTGTAAATTTTAAAGCGGTTTGCTACAAACCTTGCGCCTTGATGCTGAAATATCTGTATTTCAGTTTTGTTCCCTTTGGCAAGAATGAGGGAGTGAGTTATCTTGCTGACTTCTTGCTGCATATTGACGCTACAAAGAGTACTGAAGATTTGGTAAATCGTTTCGTTTCGAAGGACAATACTGACAAACTGCAGTTTTTTTCGTTGTTGTTCAGTAGTAGTTTTCTTAACTATCAAACTATACAATATCTTTTCACTGTTGACAGGATATACTGATATTGTATTCTTGTTGTTAATAAATTTTGTGGCTTATTGAGCTCCTCGATTTGTCTGCTATTTTAGAGAAAAGTACAGGGCTTTCCAAACACCCATCCTCTCAAAACTATTTATAAACATCCCTTCCCTTTTCAAAGCAGCTGTCAGTTTCTTAATTAATTTTTTTAATTTTTTTTTCCATTTTATCCTAGAACAACAAATACTAAGAAAAAAAGAAAAGACGAATTACATGATTCATATTTCAATCCCAAAATCTCCTTGCGTTAGCGCTAACTGAAATCTCCAAGAAAAGACTGAGGCATTTTGATAAATATATGTATATATCTGTGACTGATATCGCCAAGTTGTTTTTAGCGTGCAGGTTCTTAGATAGAGGCCAGGCAATGTGTACCTGAAGAATGTTTTTCTTTGAATAAATGATCAACAACAACTGTTTTATTATTTTTTTGTTGTTGTTTTCTTATTTCAGTACTATACTTTTGTTGAATCCATTTCTCACAGGGAGGGGGGATGATGATGATGATGATGAACTTTATTCATGTGTCAATGTATTTAGCTAGTGCTAATTGGGGACACAACATAAAGATACAATAAATAATGAATAGTATGATAAATAAAAGTTAAGAAATAAGAAAGTTATAAAAGAAGCTAGAGGAGGGAATTAATATTGCGTGACCTTTACAAACGAAATTTGTAGTTTGTCTGAGTTTTTTTAAGTTATTTCACGAGGGGTCTAGCTGTGTTTTCGAGGTCTGTGTTTCTGAGTTCTGCATTTTCAAGGTCTGTGTCTTTGAGGTCTGCATTTTCGAGATCTGTGTTTTTGAGGTCTGAGGTCTGCATTTTCGAGACACCCAAATTGAAAGGCTGTAATCATCACTGATTTAACGATTGGTTAATTTTGAATTAACACTGAACTTTTTTAGGCCAAAAAAAGAATCCTTTTGCTGATATAATTATGGCTGGTTAATAAATGTAGTAGTGGAAGTAAACAACAACTGGCCATTTGGTCCCAGTCCCCACTCAGTGACTCCCAGCTTAACTGTTTTTTTTTTTTAGCATAATCAAGGTGTACACATAGAACTGTACTTTTCATAGTCCACAGATGTCAAGTTGCAATCAAGTATGCTTGTACACCAGCCTAACCACACAAAGGAAACAAAGTGAATGGAATTGATTTTTAAGCTGGGAACTGTTCAGCCAATTGGTTGTCAGTGTCTAATCTCTAGTGTGCTCTCGATTTGGACACAACCATTGCACAACAACTCAAATGGCCATCCCACTGATGAAGGACTTGCTCAAAACAAAGGAGTATTATTACAGCAAGAAAATCCATTTGACACTTGCAAACAAATTCTTTTTATTTTCTTCATCTTACAAAAAAGAAGATGTATTTTAAATTATTTCATTTGACAAAATTTATTATTAGTGAGTGTTTCACTATCCATCACTGAAAAAAAGACTGAAAATTGTTTGGGGCATAAAATGTTGAGCAATAACACTACAAAGGACAATTTCGTACAAGTGCCTCCACTGTATATCAACTGCAAGTGTCCTGTTTAACAGATTTTGTTGACAAGCGCTGCTATCAGGCAGTAAAAATACATAAAGGATGTTGACTTGTAAACACATGTATTCTCCAATATGGCAGAATCCTCTAACAAACTAAACACGCATGTGTGGTGCCTATTGCTTGTTCTACATGTAAGTAAGTTTAGCTGGCTCACAATATTACTCATTTTGTCAACAGGGATCGACTATTTACAGAGTTAAGAGTTGAGTTGAGTTAGAGTTGAGTTTGAGTTGAGTTTGAGTTAAGTTTGAGTTAAGTTTGAGTTACCGTTTTTACTTAAAACGTCGTTAATGGTAGAACAAGATCTTTTTTATATAGAGAAAAACAGATAAAAGATAGTATGACGGACAATAAAACCGTCTTTTCGCATTTCAGGAATGAGAAAGTGAAAATTTTACATTCTAATGCATTGTATTGTCTGTATCCGACTTCCTACCGAATTTTTCGCGTAGCATTTTAGTTGTCGTTTTCCAGACATTATGTCGTTTTTTTTTAGCAGCCTGTTGAGATTTTTTTCGAGCGCTTTCGCTTCCTCTTTCAGTATAATATATCAGGGACCGAAGAAGTAACACCGAAGAAATGTACCGTCGTGCCGAAATGAATGTCACTCTGTGTGAATTATTTTCGCAAAGAACTGATCAATCAAGTTTGCGAATCGACAAACAAACTATTAAAGCGCTGGAACTTCGGATTGATAGGAGAAAATTATTAAGTTCTGATCAGAATACTGAATTTGATTTTTTCAATCAAGTGAAAGACGTTTTCATTTAGGAAAATGCAAAACAAACATGCTATCAAATTATAGCGGAGCACTGGCCAGGCCGAAGGCCTGGCTGCGCAGCTCCATACTCATAGAACCCATGTCCGTCATTTTTCATGGTCATGGCTAGCGGAATGTTTCGCGGGCGCGTTGTGTGCCCGCCGCCGCACGCCGAACGCCCGCCGTACGCTTTGGGCTAGCGATGACGTCATCAACATCCGGGATCTTTGTGGCTTTGTTTTTCGCGCGGCTACACAGCCGTCAGCTCGATGAACATGTTTTAAAAAGTTTGGATCTTTCGCTGGTCAGTGTTTAGCGGTGAAGTAAAGTCGTTATTTTCCTGCATTTTTTCGCGGTTTGCTACTCAAGACAGGGATACTAATTAAGGGATACTCAGAAGCCGCTTTAGTGGAAAAAGAAGAGCTTTCTTGGATAAAATATTGCTTCGGGGAACTTCATACATTTTTCAATGCGGGGAGATGTTTGATTTTATTACGGATTCCAGTACCAAAGGATCGGAGAAAACGGACACTAAAACTCTGGAACGTTCTGAATATGACGGCGAACAACCTTTGCCGAAGAGGAGAAACACTGGACATCGGACAAACAAACATAAACAGAAAAGCAAGTAACTGTCTAAATGTGATTTGCAAAAATTGTTTAGTTAAGACTTACATGTAAGCTTAAGTTAAGCTTATGTAAGCTTAAGTCTTAATTTTACCAGAAGAACTTTCTCCAAGTTTTTGCATTCAGAGCTAAATTTACAACTTTGAATATCCGTGGTTTTGGCAATGAAGCCAAACAACGCTGTGTTTTTGATTTTGTTAAAAATTCCTGTTCTGATTTTATTTGTTTACAAGAAACTTTAGCGACAGGACAAAATGCGATAAATTCTCTGACAGCTAAATGGCGCGGTGAAAGTTTCTGGTTGCTCGCTCTTGGTAAACAAGGCGGCGTTGCCATTCTTGTCGCTGAAAATACTGATTTCAAATGTTTACAATGGAAAAAAGATTCTTCTGGTAGAATTGTTAGTGTTTTAACTGAACTCGACGACACGAAAATTAATTTGGTTTTATACTTATGCACCCACGAATCCAAGTGAACGTACTTTTATGACACAATTCATGAATATTTTTTCCGAACTCTTTTAAAATTATTGCTGGCGATTTTAACTGCATTGAAAACGTTTCTGATAAGTTTGGAGGAAATCCTACAATTTCCATGCCTTTGAAAGATCTGCACAGTGTTCGTCATTTTATATTGATATATATCTGGCGCAAAAAAAAACACGGCCGACTGAAAAATACAATGCACATGGTTTAATGCGGATAAAACTATCGGTACACGTTTGGATAATTTTTTTATTGCTCAGGACTTGTATGATTCTTTTTTAAAATGTGAAATTTTACCTTGTGTTTTTCCGATCATGATTCTGTTGATTTAAGCCCCATTTTCCCGTGGACCAGGACTTTGGAGGCTAAATTTAGAATTTAATATCTCAGAAATTATTAAGAAACATGTATTGCACCGGAAAACATTTACTTCCATTCAAGCTTGGTGGGATTTTCTTAAAGAATCTATAAAATTAGTTGCTATAGATTTTGGTCGAAGTAAACAAGGCACATTAACTTAAATCGCGATATTAAAAGGCCACGCAACTATAAATCCTTTGATCGAAGCTAAACGGGCTCTCATTGAAGGAGATAACTCAGTGAAAACCACCATAGAAATGCTTGAAAGAGAAATTCGGGCCATTAATTTATCCCAAATGAGAGGAAGCCAAATTCGTAGCAGAGTCAAATGGCTTGAAGAAAGTGAAAAACCTACCAAATTCTTTTTTACGTGCTCAGAAAAAATACTGTTCAATCTATTTATAACTCCGCCGGTGTTGAAGTTTTTTCACAAGACTCCGGCTCATTTCGATTTTTACCGTAATTTGTACTTGCAAGAACCTGTTAATTTAACAGTCCAAACCGAATTTTTTACAAACTTGAAAACAGATTAAGTGAGAGCGAAATTTTATCCTGCGAAGGATTTTTATCTTTGGCTGAAATTACCCACGCAATGCGTGGACTTTCTTCAGGGAAAACCCCCGGTTCAGACGGATTACCTCAAGAATTTTACGCTAAATTCTGGGATATTTTAGGCCCTATTCTGTTCGAAATTATAAATTTAGTTTGGAAAATAATTCTCTCAGTGATTCAATGCAAGGAAGCGTGACTAGATTACTTTTTATACAAGAAAGATGATCAGAAAAACCTCAAAAATTGGTGGCCCGGCCATTTCGCTACCCAATGTTGATTACAAAATTTGTTCAAAAGCTCTTACAAACAGACTTTCAAAAGTGTTACCCTCGATTATTTCAAGAAGATCAAACTTGTTCTGTCCCAGGTAGGACGATTTTTGAGAATTTATTTCTCTTGCGTGACACTCTAGATTATATAAATATTACCAATGAAACTGGTATCTTGCTGTCAATATTGATCAAGAGAAAGCCTTTGACAGGGTAGAAAAACATTGGTAAACTTTTTACCATTGTTTTAAGTCGTTTTGGATTTTGCCCTAATTTCTAGCGGTGGATTTCTACATTATACTGTCAAGCAAATATGAAAATTATAGTTAATGGTTTTTTGACTAAAGAAATTCCACTCGAGTGTGGGGTGAAGCAGGGAGATCCCTGGTCTCCACTTTTGTACATTTTATGTGCAGAAGTTTTGGCTACCAGTATAAGAAAGGATGATACTATTGAAGGTTTTCTCCTTCCAGAAGCCTGAGAAAAGCGTTCTAAAATTCACCAATATGCGGATGACTCCACATGTTATGTAAACAACATTGTTTCTTTAGACAAATTCTTTACCTTACTTCACAATTACAAAACAGGTACAGGGACTAAATTAAATGTGGCAAAGAGTACAGAAGCCATGAAGTTAGGAGCTTGGTGCTCACGTCCGGACACTCCTTATGGCCTGACGTGGGTGTCAAGAATGCGAATCTTGGGCGTCTGGTTTAGCAATGGTACTGCAAATGTGGAACCGGATAACTGGTTACCACGCCTTTCCAAGCTACATTAAAATTTGAACCTGTGGAAGGGTGTGGGGTGTTTTCACTCCCACCCTATCAGCAATACTCAATACTTGGTTTTTAGTTAATGTTAAAACTAGTTTCTTTTACCTAATGGACTTCTGCTGACGATGAGAATGACATGCGAGCACGCTTTTTCATTAAGACCATACTTATGGTACATGGGTTTTTCGAAATAAAGCAACTTTTCACAATGGCACCGAGAACTCTCGGGCCACTGTAAGGGACATAAGGAATGACATCACAACACAGTTGCAAAATGACCGGGGGGACGGGGGTACTTTGCAAATTTTTGGGCAGGGGTGTGCCGCTGGGACTCTGAGACCCTTAACCTATACTAGACCATTATTTTTAGCTGCATTTTGCAACCCTATTCTAGACTAAACACCAAAAATCCTACCCTATCCTAGACCTTTTCTAGACTCACTATTTTGCAGAAACTCATTCACTATCACAGTCTAAGATACCAGGGGTCAGTAAAAATGTCGTACAGAACGCCTTACCGATTATTAAATGCCATTTGTCAGTAAACCTCGTCTAGACTAAATTCTTCATCCAACTGATCAGTTTCGCGGAAAATGATACCCTATTCTAGACCAAAAATCTCTGATTACTATACCCTATCCCAGACTAAACTGCCTGAAAACCATACCCTTCACAGCGGCACATACCTATATAGCTCATATATGGGAGTACCCCCCCCCCCCCCCCCGAACAGAAATTTTCTACTTTGTGGTGTCATCCGAATATTTGTGAAATACAACAGTCAAAGCTTGTGACTCTAATAATTTAGCTACTGGGAACTCATCATTCATTACCAAAAATGACTAAAGTAATCATGTGCAAACCAGAAAGGACTTTCAAGTGGACCAAACGACCGGAAATAAACTTTATAAATAATCCCGTATGGACTGGACTTTGAAGTGACTGTAAACCGGAACTGACCTTCTATTATTGTAACCGGAAATGACTAGCCTCTCAGGATAATATTGTAAACTTTAGGGATTTGTTATTGATAAATAAAATATTTTAAAAGAAAAAAAAAACACTTTTGTTGTGTTTAGCGGTGAAAATGGTTTGCAAAATCGTTTTTCCCTGCTTTATTTCGCGGTTTGCTACTCGAGAGGTTTCACATTTCTCAAACAGTGAGCTTTTGTGGAATTTGTGCAGTCTACTAAATGTACTGTGCAGACGGTCGCGTAATAAGCTTACTGTTTTTGAGAATTGCTAAAATTGAAAAGTAGCCTGGTCGTCAATCTTAATTCTAATTTTTCTTGTGCTTCCGACCTTTCACCTAAGTTAAGCTTATCATCATCGTTTCCGTTCAGAGAGCTCCGCTGTTAGGCTAAGCCTATCTATATATATTACATTTAGCACGCAATTTGCATACATCTCGGGGTTGTGTGAACCTTTACTGGAAATTATTCACACTACATAAAATGTGCGGATTTTTCATAAAGGAATTCTCTCAGATCGGAAATATTTTATTTTGAGGTGGTATTTCGGTTTTACCTGATCGAGTTCATCGTATCACGCAATGTGATTTTGTTGAGACAAATGGGTGTTTCTTGGTGTTGCGGAAGCCATTGTTAGTTATAAGCTGTTGTGTTGTGGTGTGGGTATTGTTCAGTGTCTTTTGAATCTTTTGTTTTACGTCATTTGGTGATCACACCATCCGCAACACCAAGAAACTACCAGACAAATAAACACAGCCGCAAATTGGCGATTGCTGGGTACATTTTAATCCCCAAGGTAAAACATCTACTTGTACTTTTCATTTATGCAGAATTTCCTCTCTGTCATATTTTTCTGGCCTGGCTAGAACACTGGTGATTGAATATTTAGTTGGTCACAGACTCACAGGATTGCTCAATCCCGCGCAATTTCCCGCACAATCGACGATAATTCCCGCACAATTTTAATTTTTTTCCCGCACCCTGTCAGAGTCCCTGTAATAAAATTTGCTCCCACCACCAGCACAACCGTTAAATTTGGTCAGTATAACCCATCACACGACGTGGGAATATAGTATCAAATAAGCCAAAGACAAAAACAAAGTCGAATTTCTCTCGTGCCTGGAACATAAGGATTGGGGATCAAGGATCAAGGAACACGGATCAGGGATCAGCTGGGATCAATGATAAGGATCAAGAAAACAGTTGAAAATAAGCAGTCACAAATTAAAGACAATGAATAAATAAAATCTTTCTTTCCATCGCGCTTTCTAAAATAGGACTGATTGATTCAGGCTTTTATTTATTTACGATTCCTTAGCTCTAAAATTCGAAAATTGTTTTGTCGTAGGGTTCTGGGTTTCAAACACAGACCATGAAAGACCGAAAACTTCAAGGATCGGATGGAATTTTTTGTGCAAAATAAAAACAGGTAATATCGAAAAACAAAAATCAAAGTTTGCTTTAAAAAGCTGTGACCAAACAACACCGATGGATCAAGGAATGATAGGATATATTGATTCAGGCTTAAAAGAAGATGGTCTTTACGTGCTTGTTGACCAAAATATTTTTTTGCGTTTCAGGCAAACATACGTCTTTGTTTACCTTTGAACATCACATCACCTTTTGTCACGTGCAAACTTTTTTGTGTCAGTAACAGACACTACTGTGAATGGTAGACCATTTTACACCCGTTTGCACTCCCTTATTTGGCCTAAACGGGTATGTGCCGCCCAACATGCAGGGTATGGTTATCATTGTCTTGTGTCTTAAACAGTATATACAATTTCACTATTTAGCGTCTTTAACAGGGTGTCTTTCTGAACCGTACCGGGAGCCATGAACAGGGTGTGAACAACGTTGGCTGTACGAAGTCTACAGTGTGGTGCCAACAACTTTTTAATCCAATTTTATAATGTTTACAAAAATGGGAAATGAAAAACAGTGCAGACAACAAACACAGTTTTGCTTCTCCACGTGTGAATTCAATTCTTTTAAAGCTCTTTAGAGTGCCGTTGCTTTAGAAAGGAGATTCTAATGTTCTTAATCTTGAACAGGGTGCATGTTATATTTGGGCCGCACTCTTGATCAGGGTCATGAAAAAAAGGTCTCTTGGGGTAGCGAAATGAACAGATTTTGCCTTTATCCCCCGGGCTTTACAAATAGCACGAGTAGCGGGAAAAACATTTCTCCAGTAACGTTTACAAACTGTGAAAAGAAACTAAAAAACAAGTCTTTGAATTCACTTGCTTGTTCAGAAAAACAACCAGTGGTTCGGAAGAAATGAAAAACAAAAAATGAGAAAAAATAAAATTCGCTGTCATTCCCGAAATTGTTGAATTGAGTTATTGAGTTGTATCACATTACTTCACATGTGTAGTTTTGCTTAATTCAAACGATCATAACATCACTTGATCATCGACGAGTTTTAGTATGTTCAATACTTGAGTTAGGTTTCGGGTTAGAGTGTTTCAAAATCGGAAAGTTCTTGTCTTTTTTCGCGATGTCAAAAAGAAAATATTGAGATGTTGGGTCGGGTCGCCAAGAAGAGACCTCCTCAGTTAGCCCAAGTAGTTCCCCTGACCAAAGCTGGCTGAGGAACTCGGCAGGAAAACGAAGAAGACACACTTCAGAGAGCCATCAAAATGAGCAAGGTACGGTCAAT
The DNA here is from genome assembly GCA_022457155.1 of Cladopsammia gracilis. Lineage (NCBI taxonomy): Eukaryota > Metazoa > Cnidaria > Anthozoa > Scleractinia > Dendrophylliidae > Cladopsammia > Cladopsammia gracilis. Next base: position 586,436 of record JAJGOT010000421.1, on the reverse strand, counting down.
TAGGGAACATAGTTATATCGGGTTGTGTAACATCATCTTCGTTTTATAGGTAGCCGAAATGCCGTTTTCACAATTACAACTATTACTGAAGCAGAAGGTATAAAAAATTAATAGTACTACAATCTGCAAAGGACCGCAAACGATAATGCTGTAAACGATACGTAGAATCTACGAAAGACCAAATCAGCCAAAAAAAGAACAAATATAACCGACAAACTGCAAGGCTGATCTGACTAGGTGAAAAAGTAGATTTTGCGAGACACCAATACGACGGAAACCGATAGAGCAGGGTAGCAACCGTGGACAGCTGTTTCGCCCTGTTTGGGGCTCGTCAGCGCGGTGTAGTTTGTAACAAACTAAGAACAACTACAAGAAAGCAGTCGCAAATAGATTGCACAATGACCCATACACAATGTCTAGTTCCATACCTTGGAACCAACTTGTCACCCGCATCACGCGTGCCACATCACGTGTTGCAGGGAACACTAAAATTAGTCGAAAAGATGCACCTCAGCCACACCTTGCGCACAATCCAGTTTACGACTGTTAGCCGGTTCATACTAGAGGCCACAATTTTTTTGTCGGGAACGGTGGTTCCGGGGATGTTACGGGGGTGTCCCGGGATGTTCCGGGTACGTTCCGGGATGTTTCGGGTCGATTCCAAGTTTTACAAAGACGCGTGGCTGCTGTAACAACATGAACGCGGCACGATGGAATGTAAAAAAATGACCACAGATTCGTTGATGCCGCATGCCGAAACCGATGGAATTTTAAGAAAAAAGGCTTTTTTGTACATTTCTTAGACTTGTTCAATCTATGGGACTCATTAAGGAGGAGAAATTCGACTTTGTTGCTTATTTGATACTATATTCCCACGTCGTGTGACAGACTTGTGCTGGTGGTGGCAGATATAAATTTTAAAGACAGGACAAGCGAATATAAAACGCGCGGGACTGGGGGAGGCCTCTCTTTCTTTTCCCATCCCAGCACGTTTTATTTCGCTGGCCCCGACTGAATTTGGTTTTGTAGTTGATGACTTTTCTGAGCTTGTGCAAAAGAACTCGGCATATTTGCTTCCCTGTCTAGCAAACCAGCCAAGTCAGCTAAGGGAGGCCATCGAAGGAATTCTATTGGACGTGAGATGTGATAAAATATTTTGGCTACCCATCGTGTATAGACAACAAATTATAAGTTAGCCAGCTGGGAACTTCAAATTAATCGTTATTCGCGCGTCCAGCAGGAGTGCGAGTGAAAAACCAGTTACGTGGAGTATTGTAAACAATTGTTGTGGCTGTCTGAATGAGGACAATGCAACATTTCCCGCTCGGGAATATAAAATTAACACTTTTTCACCCGTGAAAAGAGAACAGACGGTCTATTTTCTGTAGAAAAGATCTGGATCCTCCATTAACCACTTTTAAGTTAAAAAAATGAAAGGAACAGTAACTCAAACTCAACTCAAACTTAACTCAAACTCAACTCAAACTCAACTCAAACTCAACTCAACTCGGTCATTAGTATCTCTCTTGTCAACATCCCCCTTTTTTAAATGAAAGAAAAAGAAAACAAAATTAATGCTATACGAGTTCTATAATACTTTCCATGCGATGATCTGCAAGTCCTAAGAAAACTAAATTGTACTGTAAGCTAAAAGTTAGATTCATAGCCCTTAATAGACCATACAGGTTACTTTCTAGTTCGCTGTGGTATTGTCTGTACATGCGCTCGTGTGCTGTCATTCTTGGTGGTGTCTTGAGACTCAGACAACTGCTTAGGGTCAGGATTGGACAACACCAGTGGGCTCTGTGCATTCTCATCGGCAGGTGGTAGGGGTACCACTGATAAATCTTCAGCTGTTGTAGGACGTATGTGTACTCTGTTTCTCCTGTAGATCAGTCTTCATTTTGCTCCACCAAACATAATTTTGGCGGGACTTATGCAGGTATCTTGGCGAGGTGTGTTCCTTAGTCCAAGTAAAGCTTCAAATTAATCAGTACCATCCTGTAGTGCCTTCTTCATCGTTATCTTGGTGGACTTTAGTGCAGTTTCTGACTTTCCATTTGCCTGATGGTGAACAGGTGATGAAGTTACATGGAGAATTTACCAATCCTTTGTGAAGCTCTTGAATTCATGTGAAAGAAACGTTTGAGTAATAATCGACGGTGACTAGGTAGCTTTAGATTACTTTGATCTCGAACAAGTCAATGGCAAGCTTGTTTCTTGGTATTTGTTCTTCATCATGTTGCCTTAGTGTCCCTTTCTGGTTTCGTGGTTTGTGGTGTTGGCAAGCCTCACAGTTTCCTGCTAGTTGTCGTATATCTGTCAACATTCCAGGACAAAACACATTATCATGGGCCATGTCGCATCATCATGCTGTAATTCCCCCCGCCAACAACACAACAACCACACAGTCTGTTTTTGGCCAAGAGAGAAGTTTATTTCCTCGAATAAAGTAGACAAAACAGTAATGAACAAGGAAGCGAAATAAACCTCTCTGCCACCAAACACGGCCAAACACAAACTGCACGGCACAAGAAAAAGAGAACAAAATAAAAAGCTATGACGGCGGCAATGAAACGATGGCAGAACGGAATTGATTCGCGAGCGCGAGCTTAGATTCGAGACTAAATTCTAAATAAAGCTTGTATGAATCACTAGACCAATCACCGTATAACTGAATGAGTTCCCCCGGTACACCGCAGCTGAACGCCTAGGAGGCCGCTCCACGCCGAAAAGAATGACCGCGAAAACTATCGGCATGCGAAATGCCCGCGTCGGACAAACACTTCCGAAACAAGGAAACAAAACTGCGTTTCGTAAGAGGCGCAACATACGAGGGACCCGGTAAAAGGAAAACCGGGCAGGAGCGGCTAGCGGGAACTAACTCAATCATACGGCGATATGCGGTAACAGGACATAACGGACAACCTGGAATCCTAAGCAAAGGAATTTGAAGTAATCGTTCGCCAAACTGAATAGTTTTAGTGCACTTAAATGTGACCAACACCCCGTCAGTGGTCACAGCCACATCACCACGAGTCAGGTGACGACGGGGATCGAACTGCTTAAGTGATAATGGAACGATATTGGCCAGCCTAGCCATCAGGAAAAAGGCAAACAAAAACGCACAAAATAATGTGGACGAGCGCGGATCACTTTCCAACAAAAGAATGGAGGAAAGCCGGAGCAAAATAGAGGGAGTGACCGGGGAGGCCCTGTGAGGTGTGTGCAAGGTGTTGCGAGCAATACCACGCAAAGTGAGAGAAAGTATGAAATCTTTTGAGAATGGGTAATCTGTGCCCGACAATAAATGCAGCAATTTAACACCACTTAAATAATTCTTGATAGAAGGTGGTGTTAATGTTCGGCTTAAAAACTGTACAAAAAGGCAAACGGTATTTAGCTCAGCCGGGACCGGCGTAAATTTAAAATAAAAACAAAACAAGAAAAATGCCTTGAATTGAGTTCGTAAGTTACTATACGTCCCACAGCTGTACGCGGACCGTTGAGAATGTTTAAGGTCTCGACGAAGCCTTCGTAACTCTTGAAAACCTAAAACGAAAGAAGGCTGGATCAAAACAAACTATCAAATTGGAACATATCATCAATCACAGGAACCTCATACAAATTGACGTGTTGCGCGTGAGTTAAGAATTGATTTCTTCTCTCAGGGTCGCTCGAATCCCAGCGAGAAAGAAAGTCTGTATAACGGTTACATACACCAGGAACATGGATCGCACGAACTTCGAATTCATGAATAGCCGCGAGGTAACAAAGTTCACGCAAACACAAGTTCAGGAAAGAGTTCCGACACCGTCCAGTGTTGAGTACAGTCACGGCCACCTCATTATCACAGCAGACTGTTAAACGTAAGCCAGACCAACGAGCGCCCCATAATTTTAAGGCAACAATGATCGTCAAAAGTTCCAGGCAATTAATACCAAGATGTTGTTGCACGACGAACGACGGAAACAAAGCATGAAAATACTGCTCGTCGCAGAGGCCCCCACAGCCCATCAAACATGCGTCGGTAGTAAACACTCCACCCGGAGAAGACCCTTGTGCGGTAGAAATCATTGATACGCCATTATATGCTCGTAAAAAGCGGTGCCACCACGCGATATCCTTGCGAAATTCCGCTGTCAAATTGACATGATGATGATTGAAATGAAGCTTGCGTAAAAGAACGAGAATACGAGCGATGAATATGCGGCTCTGACGCACGCACTTGGAAATGAAAACCAATTTTCCCACTAAAGACTGAAGGGCTGTCTTAGTGGCTGTTCGCTTTCGAAACCAGTACTCTAACAACAATTCAAGTTCGCAGAGTCGCTCCTGGCTCACCGAAAGAGTAAAATTGTTCGTGTCCAGTTCAACACCTAAACAAGTCATAACGAAAGAAGGCGGGCAGGCCTTCTCCGAAGATTCCTGCAAACCGAGAGAAGACAGTAAATCACCAAGCGCCTGAAAATCCGTGTGCGCGGTCAAAGCAGGAGACACGCCGATGAAATCGTCCAAATAGTTGAACACCAAACGTCCCTGCTGTGAAACAATCCAGGCGACAGCTGAAGTTGACCTTTGACACGCCATTGCCGCGGAGCGCAACCCCATCGTGAGAACAGTATCAAAATACAAATGTTTGTTCCATGTATATCCTAGAAAAGGATAGTCTTTAGGGTCCACTGGAAACTGTTGGTAGGCCTTTTTTAGATCACGCTTGTACAGGTGACAACCACGACCCATGGTAACAACAGCATCCACAATGTCATCGATTGTAGGATAACTGAAAGAAAGCGGTTCTCCTAAAAACGAGTCGCTAGGAATGCCGTCATTAACTGAATGACCGCGCGGCCAGCTCAAATCAACAATAACCCTCCTCTCCTCCGAATCGCGCTTTTCCACTGTATTTAGAGGGGAGACAACAAACCCCTGTTGAAAAGGAACAGTGTCAAAAGGGACAATTCGGCCAAGTCTCAGTTCGTTTGACAGGTATGCATCAACTTGAGCTGGAAAGTCTAAGGCACCACGATGTGTGCGAAAGTAAAAAATCGGCAAAGTATCAGACATGTAACCAATAGGCCAACCAAATTCAAGGAAGTCGCAAATAAGACGGTCGGGATAATCCTGAAGTAGTTCCCGCCACATGGCGATATTCAATGCGGAGAAAACCGGAATTCGCGCAATTAGATAATTCGGTTGTCCAGTGAGAGCTACAGCACGATGCGCATCCAGAAAATTTGAAAATTGACTACTGAGATTCGAAGAACAACTTAAAGAGCATGAACCTTCTAATTCATCCGGATTTGAAAAACCGGAAAGTCTCAAATCGGAAGCAAAATGATCGACCGAACGTCTTGCATTGTCATGAAACTGATCAAGTCTTGTACCTAAATAAAAAATGTCACGTTCAGAAACCACAGAGACAGAGCATAAACTAGGGGAAGCACCTTCATCACGAAAATTATCATGGTGAACGAAGGTGCTCGATAAAATTAGTTTTTTTCCCCAGTGCTAGCAGAAAGGGGACACTCCTTTGAACCCTCGGGGTGCGAAGCTTGTTTTCGTGCCTTCACCCAACAGTCGGCGCAAATGTGTCGCAGCCATTTACGTTCGCCACGGAGTAAGCCATAATGATCTTGTGTGAAAGAGCAAGTAGCTCGTTGATAATCCCGGCAAAATAGAACCGGAACAGGGGTCGAAGTTGGAGCACTCACCGAAGGCTTTTTGGCTTTGTGATGACCATACAGGGTGCGGCTTTCTAAATGTAGGGACGAATCTCCCCATTTGAGTAATCCCCGTTCGATCTCTAACAGAACCGCTCCATGAAAACTCAACACAGCTTGCCACTCATAAATCTGTGCAAAATACATTAACGATACCAGATGTTGGAGACGTGAGCGACGTTCAACCTCCGATAAGTCTGGTAACTGAAGGAGTTGGCCGTAACCGGCAACAAATTCCTCGAGCGTAAGCTCCTCGTATTTGACGTCGCGGTGAGCGTGAGTGATACTGAGATAACAATGTGGCCATGAATGAGGATACAAGACGGTGCTGGTAATTTTTGCCTCCTTCCCGGACTTGAGGGACTTACCCGCGTTCGAAAGCTTGTCCTTCACGCGAACCAGACCTTTCCTGTCGCTATCTTCGCGATCAGAATCACTGCTCGACTCACTGGATTCAGCTAAACCAAGCTGGGCGACCCGACGATCAGCTTTCCTGGATAAATTGGCCATAGTACGTAGTTCTGGCAACGTAACGACACGAGCAGGCTGTGAAACCGAAGCAGAAGCACCGCCGCCATCTGAGATTGTATGGACGAGGCCGGTTTGAGGTTGCTGTTCCTGTTCGGTTGCTGTGGCACCATCCGCAAGTTTATTCTTAGTAAGGTCAGTGACCGTGGCGCGAAGATTATGTTGGTCAAGCTGCAAGACTTCAATCTGGCTTGACAAAGCTTGAATTGCTTTGAGCAAAACCGGAGCAGACGTTGTTTCCCCTTCCACAGGCAAATTTTCGTCTGGGTTACTGTCGCAATCATCGGGATCTGTTTTGTCCGGTCCCTCACAACGTTTGCCCATCACTGCAAAGTTATGCAGATCTTTAGGTGTCCCGCAACCGGGGCAATTACTTTTTCGTTTTGTTTTGTTTTTTGAAGACATAACTTGGAAACGAGCGGTCAAAAAGACTGGTTACTAAATATAAATCCCAAGAAGACGAAAATTCTTATTTTCCAAAAGAAACTTAGAAAATCTACTTTAGATAAACAACACTTTTACATTAATAGCGACAAAATAGAAATCGTTAGTAATTATACTTACCTTGGTGTCAAATTTTCAACAAATGGAAATTTCGGAGATCACAAAATAAATTTAAAGGAGAAAACTAGAAGATCTATTTTTGCAACACGCCGTTACCTAGACTTCTCAAAATTACCAATTGATATCGTTAACAAAATATTTGATTCCCTGTTTCTTCCTATTCTCATGCATGGTTCAGAAGTTTGGGGAATTTATGATAAAATTGATTATAATTCATGGGAAAAAGACATAATTGAACGAACACATATCTATTTTTCCAAACTTTTCTTAGGAGTCAATAAACAATGCCCAAATGTTGCATGTAGAAATGAACTCGGCAGATTATCGTTAAAAGGAAATATCGACATAAATATCATTAAATTTTGGTTACACTTGGAGAATTTACCAGAGGATAATATTACCAAACAATGCCTTTACCTGTCTAAAGAAATGGCAGGAAAAAATCAATTGAGCTTAATGCAAAAAGTTGATTCTTTATGTAAAGCTTCGAATCAAAATATTTCCACTTTAGATATTAAAAATCCAAATACCCTTATTACACGTATTCGATTAACTGTTAACACAACTTCAGTTAGTCATCAACTTCATTTGTTAAATTTAAATAAAAAGCTTAAATTCTATTCCTCCTTTAAAAAGGATTGCCATAAAGCCGCAGACTTCTTGGATTCGATAAAAAATCCCCTTCACAAAAGGCAAATAAATAAATTTCGCCTTGGAAACCATAAATTAAGAATTGAAACTGGCAGACACAACAAGACACCCGAATATTTAAGAATCTGTTCCTTCTGTAACTTAAATGAAATTGAGGACGAATCACATTTTCTATTCACCTGCCATCATCACAACACTTTACGCAAGAAATATTTTAGTGAAATAAATGATAGATATCAAAATTTTAATAATCTAGACAATAATTCTAAAATCTTGTTTCTCTTTAACAGCACTGATCCTTTTGTCTGTAGGACTATCGCTGCTTATATTTATAATTCAATGTTAAATCGACAATCTATGTTAATTTAATTATCAGATATACCCGTTTCTTTCTTTTTCTTTGTTGTTGTTGTTATACTTACATGTAATACTTAATACGTACTACTTGTATAGGTAATACCATGTATTTATATGGGAATACCGAAATAAATTGTTGTTGTTGTTGTTGTTGTTACTAATCAAGCTATAGACAGAGGGTGTGTCGCGTGGCGGATAGCAATTAATCCCTTTGCGCAAGGGCGCCCAAAGAGAGACCATAACCTAGGTGAGCAGAGTGGAGTCCCTTCTCTTCGTGATGGGCAACTTTCTTTTGCAGGTCACAGGTCACAAAATATAGTTGTTTAAAAATTTACAGTGGCAGTTGCAGTGTATAATGCATGACACTGGCGTTTGTAACAGAATGACATGAAAGAACTAATTTAGAAAACTAATTTTAAAGTTATTTCCAGATATGATATACATTATTTTTATGTATATAGTATGCTACCTACAATAAAGGGTTTATTTTGAGCTTGCTTAAAATGTTTAATTCGACGCCCATCAATATTATGTATTGTTATTGTGATCTATGTATATCATATTCCAGTTAACGATTAGCCGCAGCATATAAATAGTGATGTAACGCCAGAGTCGATCATTCTACGTGTGATCTCGTTACTAGATACTCCGTCCTCTGTAATACGTGATATTGTAATTTTTAATTGTTATACTTTTAACATGGCTCAATCATCTTATGGTCTTCGCCCCCGTGAACATATGGATTACGCGGTGCTTCACACTGGGAAAGCAGTGCAATTTCCAGCCTTTGGGTTTTCGCCTGCCCGATCTGAGGGAGGGCGCCCAGGGCAGAACAGCCCAGTCCTAGATTCGCCACTCAAACGGGACGAGGAGCCGATTTCCTCTGATTTTATGGAACTACAGCAACAATTGGAAAGTGCAAAGGCTGCAAATGCTTCCCTCGAGTTTAACACAAGAATGGAACAGATGCGGCGTGAGCTGGAAGGTTTACGTGCACGTAACAATGAGCTGGAGAAACGCCTTGCCCCACCTAGTTCGCAACATGGCCAAACGGGACTGCCACCCACGCTTCACGACTTGCGTGTAAAGTCTTCACTCACGTAGCGGGTGGATAAGTACCTCTCACACTTGGATAATAGCAGCTTTGACGAATGCGATGACGAGGACAAGCGAGCCTCCAGGAAAAGTAGAGGTAGGCGCAACTCCTTGAAATCGGGGAAGGCGAGTAAGATTACGAGTCGAGTGGTCACACCCCAGCTTTGGCCGCATAGTCATCTTAGCTTGTCATATATCTCGAAAGAGAAAAAATATGATGAGTTATCCCTTGCTGAGTTTGCCGGCGGCTATGCCGTGATTCTTCAAAGGCCACACCTTTCACCTGCAGAACTTCGCGCGAGAATCGACCACTTCGCTTCGCTAATGTATTTGGCGACACAATTCATCTGGTCTTCAGTTCGCGAACTCCACACTGCTGCGCTGTTCGAGATCGAGTGCGGCCGAGCGCGCTTGGAGACTCTTTTTCGTATCTCGAGAACAGAATCCTACAGTCATCAAGCAAGTCATCGAAGGCAGGGTCTACTCGCTCGGATTCTTCCGCGGCTGTTTTCTTCTGCCGAGATTACCAGCACGGAGTGTGCAAGTTTACGAAGGACCACTACGGTACTCTTTGCGGGGAACGCAAATGGTTCCAGCATATCTGTGCTCGTTGTTGGGTGGATTCGCGCGTGTCGGCGCGCCACACGGAGTATTCAAAGGATTGTCCTTCGGCGGGTGAGACGTCAAAAGCAGCTACCGCTACAGATGCATCCGCCTGACAGCTCTCTGTTTCCGAAGAATGTACTCTTCTGCCTTGTCAAGACTTTTCTGAACTAGACATTGCTGATTTCGTCTCTGATGTTGGTTCCGCGCAAGACTTTATTAACGATTCTAGACTTGTAAAAAGGGTTGTGTTTGTTCATCGTGGTGAACACACTAGTAAAGAAGTATTTTTCGTTTGTCTCACGATGTAGTCACTTCCGATGTGGATCGCGACGTTTCGACTGCATACTGCTAGTCTTCTTCAGGCGATGGGGTCGGCTGGTTACGCGTCACCTTATGAAGCACGATGCTCTGCTGTGATTGGTTGGTTTTCAACAGACTGGCGCATTTTGATCCTCGTTGTTTCGGCGAATTGTTCCCTCGGCGGTCCGTAGTCGTACGGCTCTCCTGTTGTTGTGTTTCTTGATCGTGGGCATCCATGCTTCTGGAATTTCTATTCCACTGTCCCTGTTGATGTTGTTAGGGTTAAGTCTTATGTGGATCGCCTCTTTGACCCTTTGGTTTAGAGTTTCGTAACCATAAGGGCGCTATTGATTTTCCATCCGCTGTTGACAGTTACCTGTCAACTGAGCTTACGTTCGGTTCCGTTTGTGGACCATTTGCACGGAAACCATTTTCTGCGGGACATGGCCGTATCTCCTCTAAATTCAGTGCCTAAACCTGACTCTGACGTACGTCGGTTCATTCTCGATCTCAGCTGGTCGGCGGGTTCGTCCGTTAATGACGGAATTTCTAAGGACGTTTATTTAGGTCAACCAGTCACCCTTCGTTATCCAACGGTGGATGACATTGCGGAGCGCATTGTTCAGTTCGGGTCCGGTTGTCTGTTATACAAACGCGACCTAAAACGCGCATATCGCCAGTTACCGGTTGATCCTTACGATTATCCTTTGCTAGGGTACTCGTGGCGTGATCATCTTTATTTCGATGTACGTTTACCTATGGGTCTTCGTTCCGCTGCCATGGCCTGTCAACGTGTCACAAATGCGGTTTGTTTTATGCTTTCTCAGTCCGGCTGTGACGTTTTAAGTTATTTGGACGACTTCATGGGGATTTCAGCCCCTTCGACGGCGTTCGCGCACTACGCACATTGTGGTGCTTTGCTAGATGCTTTAGGGCTTCAGGAATCTTCGCACAAGGCTTGTCCTCCATCTACTCAGATGACTTGTCTCGGTGTGCTTTTTGATACGGTCGCCTTAACGATGTCCATCACTTCCGATCGTTTAACTCACTTACAAGACGAGCTGTTGCCTATGTGGCTTTCTAAGAAGTCTGCCACTAAAACCAAGTTACAGTCTTAAATCGGAAAATTGTCTTTTGTTTCTAAATGCGTTCGTCCCGGTCGTTTGTTTTTGACGCGGATCTTAGACACCCTACGTTCCTTGCGACGTAATCATCATCGTGTTAAGCTCACTGCCGAATTTCGGAAAGACATCCGTTGGTGGCTTCGCTTTGTTAGTGTATATAACGGAGTTTCGCTTATCCCTACACAGTTGTGGTCAGCTCCAGACGGAATTTTTTCCACCGACGCTTGCTTAACGGGCTGAGGTGGCATGTCGGATACTCAGTATTTCCACGCCGTTTTTCCACAAGACGTTCTTCATCGGTTCCCGACCATTCATCTTCTCGAGGCCTTAGCTATTGTCGTGGCTTTGCGGTTGTGGGGCCATCGCTGGCGTGGTTTGCGAATCGTGGTTTACTGCGACAACCTCTGTGTTGTCACATCTATGAACTCCGGGCGTGTTTGCAATAAATTGTTGGCTGCTTGCCTGCGGGAAATTTGGTTTCTTGCAGCTACTCACGAGTTCGAGATACGTGCCTGTCATCTTTCTAGTTTAGCTAACCGCGGTGCGGACTTACTTAGTCGTTGGCATTTAAATCCTACTTATTCGCACGAGTTCCTTTCTACTTACGGTGGCCTTGGTTTGCAACCGGTAACAGTTTCCCCGGATTTGTTTCAGCTTTCGGTAAATTTTTAATGGTTTTTCTCTTTGTTATTCTTTTTTCTTAGATCCCTCGTTATCTGCGTTAATAAAGGATTTAAAGAGGACTCGCCGAGCGGCTTACGCAGAGGGCACACACAAGAATCACAGGACACAGTGGAGAGCCTATCTTTATTTTTGTTTTCATTTCGGCTTTACTCCGCTACCAGTGTCTTTAGTTACGATTTGCTTGTATTGTCAATTTCTCAGTCGTTCCATGACCAATCAGTCGGTGCGTAATTACCTCAGCGGTGTCAAGTACCTTCACGTTTCCACGGGTTTCGATTTCCCTTTCTATGAGGCACCCGAACTAAAGTTGACTCTCCGTGGACTTGATCGTATCGTAAAGCACGCGCCTTCGCGTGCACCGCCTGTCACGCCGGCGTTACTCCGCGCGTTAGTGCAGTGCTCTTCTTATGGTTCGGTGGAGGAGTCTGTTTTTTCGTGCGCATTTCTTTTTGCCTTTTTTCTTTTCGCGCGTATTTCAAATCTTGTCCCGGTGTCCTCAAAAACTTTCGACCCGACCAAGCAGTTATGCCGGGGCGACATTGTTGTGACTAGCTTCGGATTGTTGGTCACCCTCAAGTGGTCAAAAACCAATCAGTCTGGCGCACGGCCTCTCACTCTTCCATTACTTAGCATTTCTGATCCGTTTTTGTGTCCGGTTCGTGCTTACCTTCACATGTGCTCATGTTTACCGGCGCCTGCGGCGGCGCCTTCCTTCTTCACGGCGCGACATTCTGGTTCATATACCGCCGTTACAAAGACACAGTTTGTTTCGGTTTTTAGGGATCGTCTCGCACGAATCGGTGTTTCTAACCCTGCTCGGTTCAGGGGTCACTCCTTTCGGAGAGGAGGGGCTACATGGGCCTTCCGCAACGGTGTTCCGGGAGAGCTTATTCAAATATATGGCGACTGGGCCTCAGATGCCTACAAATGTTACCTCGAATTCTCTGGTGATGCAAAATTGTGCGTTACACGCGACATGGTTCGCGCGCTCGCCTCCTAGAACAACCACCTTTGTTTTGGTTTGGCGGTTTGGCGGGTGGAGAGGTTTTCTGTGGAGTGATTTTGTTATTTAGCGTTCTTAGCTGTTGTCATTTCACTCAATAAACCTCTCATTGTGCCAAACAGAACCAAAGTGTTGTTGTTCTTTGAGTGCTGGGGTAGATTATTGTTTATAGGAGAATTGGTTTATTTTGAGCTTGCTTAAAATGTTTAATTCGACGACCATCAATATTATGTATTGTTATTGTGATCTATGTATATCATATTCCAGTTAATGATTAGCCGCAGCATATAAATAGTGATGTAACGCCAGAGTCGATCATTCTACGTGTGATCTCGTTACTAGATACTCCGTCCTCTGTAATACGTGATATTGTAATTTTTACCCTCCCAACCCACCCGCTTTCGGGTCGAGAGGTTTTCTGTGGAGTGATTTCGTTATTTAGCGTTCTTAGCTGTTGTCATTTCACTCAATAAACCTCTCATTGTGCCAAACAGAACCAAAGTGTTGTTGTTCTTTGAGTGCTGGGGTAGATTATTGTTTATAGGAAAATTAAAGACTTCAGGTGGCTCGAAGTAGTTTTCTTTGGGTCACACTTCCCTTTTTGAATGCGCTTACACAATCTTACTTTAGCTCAATAAATCTGAATTTCATACCTGGTATTAGGCTTGGATGAAAGTTTTGGATGATGCTCTTTTTATGCTAATTAGCATTTCCATAGCAACGGTAAACAAATATGGTGAAAAACAGTTTTTCCTAAATATCTTCGAGTTTGGGGCTACCAGCGACAAGCGAATAAATGGGCTATAATCTACACATCGTTGCACACAAAATAGGAAAATTTTCAAACAAATTAAACTGTTCGATTTTGAATAAATCACAAAAACATTTTCTAACGTGTTTTTCATGTTTGAAATAAAATTATAAGCGGTCAAAACATTTCATAGGTCTCACAAATTATCATTAAATTGCCACAGAAAGTATCCTTGAACTTTAGTTTCATGGTTCGTACAACTTCAGACAAATAAAATTCAAGGACTTTTCAAGGACAAAAAATAGTTTTCAAGGACTACGTTTTATTTACGAAATCGAAACTCTTTGTCTCCTGGTGCATGAAATTGAGGCAAAGATTACAATTTTGCTTCATGTATTATGCCGTATTATGCCGACATTTTCGCTAGTTATTTTCGGATTTTAAAAGTCGCTGATGGCCAATTTTTTCGGAGCAAAATCATTTAATTTATCAGAAAAGTGATAGGGCGTACACAAAGTCCTAAATTTCAAGGACTTTGCAATACCTAATAAAGAAATCAAGTACTTTTCAAGGACCTTAACCAAATTAAGGACTTTTCAAGACTACTGCTAAAATTCAAGAGCTTTTCAAGATTGTACGAATCATGAGTTTGGTTTCATCTGGTGCTTCATGATTTTTACTAGCCCAAATGGCTAGTGAAAGCAAAATTCCACTTGTTGTACTAGACTTCGGCTAGTTGGCTACCATTAGTCTCGAGCCGTAGTATTTTTTCTAAGTCTCTCACAAACTGACTTTTCTTTGAGACGGGTCAACTAAGGTCGTGACAGGTCATCAGGTGTCTCAGATAACTTCCGCTTCCAAAACCACGACCTGACTTCCGGTTAGACGGGTTGTGGCGGACGTTTGACGACCCGACTCAGTTCGTGTGTATTGGACAACCCTTGATTCGGAATGCAGTTTTTCAAATAACTGCGTCTTTTTGAAATTTCTGTTAAAAAAGTTAGCCAGTAATGTGTTTGGGAAATCTCCCACCAGCCTGGCATGAACTATTCATGATTGTATTGATAATACATTCTTAATTTCCACTGTTAAAAAATAAACACAAAACACTAACTTTTCTTCTTAGTGACGGTAATAAATGGTATTGAACAAACCCCAGGGGTGGCTGTAGATTCCCTGTTCGTCCTAATATACATGTATAATTGATGTATGGGTTCGTGCTTACGCTAACCATACTTGAGACCAAAGTAGAAGAACTTTATAACTGTCCAAAAGTATGGCTTTACGACCTATGGAATTTGAAATAGTAGTGTTGAGACCTTAGCAGATGTCAAGTCGTCCTTTTTCCGCCGATGCGCAGTTTCAATTTTTCCTAATTTCACGATGATTATACCCAGGTCAATTGCGATACTGAAGATGAATGATTCATTCGTCTGAGATGTAATTTACAAATAAAAGTGTTAGGTTTCATTAAAATATTGGTATCATCCCAGAAAGCATCATAGCTTATCAAGTCTGAGAAATTTTGACTTCTTGCGTATGGAATTGTTCATACTGCTTTGAGAAACCTTGCGGATCAAACTGCCCAGAAGGTTGTCACAAAAAGACCCATAGCCACCAAAGGAGAGCAATTTCAATATCAATCCAAATGTGCTTCTCTAGATTTGTAACCAGGGACATGTGACCTGTGACCTGCAAAAGAAACCTGCCGTTTCATGATAGCTTTCAGTGATGCTGGAATGACTACTCTTTCTCCTTCAGGTGGTGTCCTGGTGGCTGGGAGTACAGTACAGTATAGACTACGAGCAGTCTCTTTTTCCCAACTTAGTCCGTCGAGCGAGAAACGAAAAAAAAAACATTGGCGAGCGGATAATGGCCGCGCGAAACTGGGGGCATTCCCACACGCCTGTCTTGTCCCCAGTTAGATACAGTACATCATTGAGTTGAGGCATCATTGAGTTGAGTTGATACTCTCATCTGATTCTCCCTTTAGGGTATTGACCTTCATCTCTCTCAAATGGGAATGAAGAACATCTAAATAAGCTCAGCTAAGTGTGTCAGCAATGACAATTTTGCTTCCCTCAATGTAGCAGAATTCAACATCAAATATTGAAGTCAAAGTACCAGCTAGTGCCTGTAGCCTCTTAGGAGCTTGGCTGATGAGGGGCTTCTTCAAGATTGATGCCAATGGCTTGTGGTCCTTTTTGACAACAATCCTTCTGCCATACATATAATGTGAACTGATCAAAACGTTCTAGACCAAACACAACTGCCAAAGTCTCCTTCGCAATTTGTCCCCAGTTTCTTTCTACAGATGTTAGGGCTCTCACAGCATATTAAATTGGCTTCCCATCCTGTAATAGGGCAGCTCCTAGTCCAATTTTACTGCTGTCTACTTGCAGGAGAGGGTTTCAGTGATCTTCTTTTTCACTTTCTGGAATGCTAATTTATTTTCACTTTAGACTTGTCTGCTTTGACTCTCATTGGTTATCATGTGGCACATGAATTTGATCTGCACTGCTTCACAACGGACTTCTTGTCATCCACATTGATGCTTCTTTGGGTGCATCTCTTACATAATTTACTGAGGTTTTGGTCATGATAAGCACGATCAGCTTCTTCTCTTGAATTGCCTTTCCCCATCACCACTAGGTCATCTGCAACACATATCACACCTTGCTTACCACTGAGTGCCTCAGTCTTAAGCTTTCGCTGATGACCTTTGATCCAAAAGGAAGTCTAGCGCGTCTAAACCTTCCGAATGAGGAATGATCATGGTCAAAGTGGACTGTTTGTTTAGTTGAACATGCCAGTAGGCCTGCTCGGCGTCATGTTTGCTGAACACTTTTGCATTGTCGAGGCTTGGTAGGGCATCACCCAGGGTCAACAGCCTGTTGGAGAGCTTATTCAAAGGATGTGGCTCAATACAGATTCTAAGAGATCCATCTGGTTCTTCATTACTTAACAGCCATTTGGCTCACCCATGCTGTAGGTTCCTCCACAGGTATCAGCACTCCAGATTCTACTAATCAGTCAAGTTACTGCTTCACATCTTGCAATGCTAGGGGTAATTTGCAGCAGGATAGTGCTTGTGGTGGGACATCTGGGTCGACATGCAGTTCAACTTCTCCCACATTTCCTAACTGGTTCTGGTTTGAGCTTACATAAGCGATGGAATTGTCATCATTGATGCTAAACAATTACATTTCCTGCACAGTTTTCAAACCTAGCAGACAACTGAAATCATTTTGTACAACAATAAAGTCAACCTCAGTACTTGTGCATTCTTAGGATTTGTGACCTGTAGGGTGGTTTCACCTAGTGGATTCAACTTTGACTTCTTCCACATACTCCGTTTCTGTGAGGTGGGTTTCACTTGGCAGTCTCCCTAACAAATTCTGAACATGCGGTGTTTACATCAGCTCCAGTATCTAGCTGAAATCAACATCACAACCATTCACTTGCATCAAGGCAGTTACTCGTTTTTTTTTTGTCACCCAATTTCACAGTATAAAGCCAGTGGGTATCAGATTCATCAGAGTCGTCCTCTACATCAACCATATGCACTTTCTTGCACTTCACTTCTCAAACTTATGAGAACACAAAGGAAATCACTACCGTGAAGAGGTTTTGATATCCTGTCTTAATTTACAGTACAATACAATGCAATGCAATGCAATGCAATGCAATGCAATATACAATATACAATATACAATATACAATATACAATATACAATATACAATATACAATATACAATATACAATATACAATATACAATATACAATATACAATACAATATACATAACTTTATTTAGGCACGGTGAAAAGAATCATCAGGCACTACTAATAACTACTGCTAATATCTACTAATGCTAATATCAAACAATAATATATATAGGTAGCCCAAGCCTAACAGCGTCGCACTTTGAACAAGCTTAACTAAGGTGAAACTTAACTAAGGTGAAAGGTTGGAAGCACAAGAATTAAGATTGACGAACGGGTTATTTTCAATTTTAGCAATTCTCAAAAACAGTATTACGCGACCGTCTGCACAGTACATTTTTATAGACCGTACAAAAGTTCACAAAAACAACTTTTCTCTGTCTAG
The DNA here is from genome assembly GCA_022457155.1 of Cladopsammia gracilis. Classification (NCBI taxonomy): domain Eukaryota; kingdom Metazoa; phylum Cnidaria; class Anthozoa; order Scleractinia; family Dendrophylliidae; genus Cladopsammia; species Cladopsammia gracilis. The sequence goes on along the minus strand of JAJGOT010000421.1, from coordinate 568,941 downwards.
AATAAATAGTACCACTAGTTTCCGAATAAAATACAGTTTATGTTTGTCAAAAATTGCCCGAGAAACTGATTTGAAAATCAAAAATTGCAAAAATACACAAACATATTTGCATAAGGCGATGCGAGTGAAGATAGAACTGTACTATAAAATCAAGTTTTGTTTTGTTTACATAAAATCGCTTTTCAATCTATCTAATGAATGAACAAACACATAAAAATGGACAACACAATCTTCATTTTTATAGACCGTACAAAAGTTCACAAAAACAACTTTTCTCTGTCTAGAATAAATAGTACCACTAGTTTCCGAATAAAATACAGTTTATGTTTGTCAAAAATTGCCCGAGAAACTGATTTGAAAATCAAAAATTGCAAAAATACACAAACATATTTGCATAAGGCGATGCGAGTGAAGATAGAACTGTACCATAAAATCAAGTCTTGTTTTGTTTACATAAAATCGCTTTTCAATCTATCTAATGAATGAACTAACACATAAAAATGGACAACACAATCTTCTTTCGAAAAAATTTATTCAAATCTCCATTAGTTTACGTTTAAAAGCAAAAGGCGTACCATGTAATTATAGGTCGAGTTCAAGCTTTCTTTGATGAAATTCAAGAGATCGATACAACTAAATTTAGGCACGTTTTAAAATCAATTCGCCAAAACTAACAATAACACTAATAACAAGTCACTCACAGATTGATATCAACATAAATTCTCATCGAAAACTGTAATCTGTTTTACCTTTAAGTTCCTCGCTTGCTTGGAAATTCAAATCTCCGCTTCTGGTTCTGAAATCATCTCCCGCATTGATAAAAACGTAATACACGAAGTTCCTCGAAGCAAGATTTTATCCCTGAAAGCTCGTCTTTTTCCACTTAAGCGGCTTCTGAGTATACCTTAATTAGTATCCCTGTCTTGAGTAGCAAACCGCGAAAAAATGCAGGAAAATAACGAGTTTAATTCTCCGCTAGGCACAAGAAAACAACTAAAGTGTTTACCGAGCTCACGGCTGTGTGGCCGCGCGAAAAACAAAATTGCTAAGATCCCGGATGTTGTCCAACACGGGCGTCGGCGGGCAGACAACGCGCCCGCGAAACATTCCGCTAGCCATGACCATGAAAAATCACGGCGTAGGTTCTATGAGTATGGAGCTGCGCAGCCAGGCCTTCGGCCTGGCAAGTGCTCCGCTACAAAATCTTCTTAACCCATTGACATGCCCCCTAGGATTTTGTGACTCCATATTTAAAGTTACCATGGAAAGTGCTGCTGTTCTTAAACAATGAAGGCTCGAGTTTACTGGAAAAGTAATTGTAAGATTGTCAGTTTGCTTTGTTGGATTGCAATAAAGTCTGAAATATTATATGTCTGCGAGTTTTGGTAAGTTCACAGCCATTTTTCACCTTTAGTAGCGGCCTGATGAGCATCATTAAGCTTGAAGGTAGTTCAGAGTCCACTTTCTCAACAAAGCGAGTTAGGTGGTGTACTTCGTTCACTTATTTGGCTCGTGACTTGCTGAACTGGAAAAATGGCCGCCAGGAAACGAAGTAGCTTTGGGACTCGACTCTGGATGAATTTTCTCTTTCTTTGGAAGTTGCGACCACAGGAGAACACAACAAGCGCGAATTCGGCGGTGGGCCGGAGCGGCTGTGGACTTAGTCTAAATATGAAATGTGTGGAGTACGGAAGGAACGCTGTCGAAAAATCTCGTTATTTCCCAGCATGCTGTGCGGTGGTGATGTTGAAAATCGAGGCAAGGTGAGTATGCACTGCCCGAGCAACGAATAAGAGCAAAAAAATTTACTGCTAAGCTAAGACTGGGACCGAATTTTGCTTGAATGTTGACGTTCGGGCTTGCCACGATGATTTGAATAAAAAAAAGTAAAGGCAAAAACGTGATTTTTGTTGTTTTTCTATGACGTTAAAAACGGTCATTTTTGTTCTTGTCCAAATTCAAATGCTGATATTCTGCAAAAATGGCTGACTTTTTGTGTTTATTGGGTATCTCAATTTGAGGGACTTTCTAGTCAATGCTCACAACTGATAGTTAAGGCAATGTTCGCGGGATTGAGAAAGTTACAATTTTTTAAAGCAGTGCATTCTTGTACGGCCGGTTTTGGCTGGTGTAGGAGCCAATGGGTTAAAACAATGCCAATAAAACTCTAATTCAGTTAATTAATAAAAAATGCCTGCTTTCCATGAAAGCCGTGAAATGCAAGGATTATTGTTCATTTTGAAGGAACTGGTGATTGGGTTAAAGGGTTAAAGATTGGTGATTTTTATTCGTTTTCTCCGCATTTTACAATCACTTTGAGAAGCTATATCAAACACTTGAAAGGGTGTTTCATCTGGTATCCAAACACCTTGAAGTGGGTTAAAAAAAACTTTCCTGCGCCTCATTTTTCAACCTACTTCGCAGTGTTTGGATGGATTGTGTTTGATACATTACTTCTCAAACTCATTAATAATTCATAAAGTGACCAGCCAATAAATGACGTTCATTTGGGTCAGGTGGATGAGTCTTGATACCCAATGAAACACCAGATCAAGATCTTAAGGGTTTTGATTTCAGTTCAAAACCGTGTTTGATCTCAAATCAAAAACTTGCATATTAATGAGTTTTGCAACAATACATGTCATTCCACTTTACATTCCTTTCTTGGTCTTCAAATGTAAACCCTCTTGTGTGCCATCTTTGGATTCCGTGTCCAATGCTCGGTGAAACAGAGTAAACCTTCAAAACAATAATCGAGTATTATACATGTAACTGGAACTTCAACACAACATCAACATTTTAATTTAAAAACAAAATGGACCATTTTTCTCACCTTCGGTCTCCATTATCAAGAGGATTTAATGCTTCAGCGCCTTTTTTCTCTTCTAGAAAGCGTCGGATACCACATACTATGCAACAAACAGTCTTCGGTGGATATCTCTCTCGCGACTTTTTGGCCACGTCCATGACAAATTTGCAAAGCCAACAATTCGAACTTAATGCGTCCGTTTCTTCAATACGAGCAGAAAGTGACATAATCTTGTGTAAATCAGTCCTTAAACGTTCCTCTCGAATCCCAGAGAACGGGAACTTGAAGCGTTCGAGAAGTTTGCCATTCGTAGAAAATAGATGTTGCCTATTTGTTTTTTATATTTCGTTGACGGGGAAATAGCTTTATCGACTAGATTTCCTTCTTCGCCAACTGTTTTAGCCTCCCAAAACCGAGACGCTTTTGCTTCGCACATGGTCTTATACCAAATGGTGAAACACAACAAGCTCAATAAAATTATGCATGTTACGGCATTTGAAAAGGACAAAGCCAAAAAAACTAACACTGGATAATTCTGTATTGTTTCATTTGAGAAGCCAGATCAAAAACTCATGCTTCGGGTTTGATCGGGGCATCCATTCCAAACACCTTGAAACAAACATAGGCACGCATTGCGTGCATGAGCTGTTTTGAAAATTACCTAAATGCTATGAAATGGTGAAAGCAACAAAACAGCGGAAGTAAACTCGCGCAAATAACCGCTTGCAGATATACGTTTTGGAAATCCTCCGGCCCACCACCTACCCCCCCTCCCCAAAAAAAAAAACCGAGATCACGAACTGGGTCCCGTTTCTCAAAAGTCCCGATAGCTATCTTATGTGCGCAGTGTATTCATTAAAGATTAAAATTTTGTTGGTTTTGAAAGCTAAGCAATAAAATTCTAAATTGACGAAACAAGTTGAGCTGGTTTGAGGGCTAAAAAATGCATCACCATTTTATATATTCTGATTTTAATATAGTTCCGGGCCCGAAAAGTTATCAGGACTTTCGAGAAAGGGGCTCTCTGGGACCAAAACTCTATTAAGGTGGAAAAATGCAAATACCTAGCCTAAAGGGTTAGGTATAAAAATAGGTGGGAACAAAATCACAAGTTTTGGCTAGCTTTTTTCACCAGATTTCCGGAGTTATTTTATGACCAACTACGGCCCCAGTGAAATAAGCAACTTGTTTCAGTAATCTGTGTATTAAATGACAACCAGAAAAGTCCTGCACAGAAATTTGATGCAATAGTAATTTGCAACTAATATTTTTCTAAACAGGCGTTTTTTAACGCACAAAATTAATTAATTACATTACGTTTTCTCGAAAACATGTTGAATTCCATCACGTACCAGTTTCTATAAGGACAAAGTTCAACATTTGCACGTGCACACAACGTGACTGCTCATACAAAATAGTCGCTACTCGATTATAGTAATCGCTTGAGGCATACTATTAATAACCTACACATTTGCTCACATTAATTCAAAGAAAGATAAACGTTTTAAATACTGTAAATTGTATATTAATTGCATTAAGTTTTCTCTGTTGAACTCCATGCATCACGGACAAGTTTCTATCAGGACAAAGTTCAACATTTTCACGTGCAGACAGCATGACTGACAAAAAATACCATTTTAAATAGTAATCGCTTGAAACAAGCTTGAAACATACAATTCATGTTCCGCATCACATTATTTGAAATCCGCTGCCGTTTTTGCAATAAAACTATACTTTCTTACTTCAGTACAAGCTCACCTATTAATGAACCGCAGTCCACATTTTTTAACTTCTCATCCCCCCGCAGACCATTCTACCATTCATGCATAGAGCACATTATAGGCTACACTCCTCCCACCCAGATGTTGGTGAGTATCAGGTAAGTATTCCATTTGTTCCATCAGTGTGACAGTGCCTGGTGGTTGATGATCACATGGTTGCCATGGTTACCTCAACAGCCATGCCACCGCCATCCTGTAAGGCACCAGCTCCCAAGCTCATAATTTGTATAAAACATGTAAAACCATGTAAAATGTATAAAATAAAATTGGCCTCCCGAAATTAGGGGTGGTTCATGTTTTGTGTTAGTTCCAGGGAGTGACAATCAACTATTGTAAGTAACATCAAATTCATACCTCTTGAGCTTCATGTTGAGGTTGCAAGGAGCAAAGACTCTGACTTTTCACAACTGTAACTCCTAAAAACATATTAAAACAACATAAAAACTCTAAAAAAGACACTTGCTGTATAACACTAGCACTGCGGGTCACCTGTTATCACATTAGTGCATGTATGTCTTCAGTACCAATAACTATTTAATAAATATTATTGCACAAGCAAGACTAGTGATAAAAGGGTTTCATTCTAATGATCCATGCTGTGCAATCTCGGCTTCTGAACACCCTTATTAGGTGGCTATTGAAGGCTTATCCCCATCTGCCCACTGAAACACAAAAGGTCAATTATTTTAACTAAAAGCCAAAGTTCATTTTAACCCTTTCCTGCCTATTTAGTTTATTGCCCCTATGGGTTAATAGTTGAATTGACCTATTAACCTGTTTAAAAGCACTCTATATGTCGCGTGGTGCTTGATGATTGATACTGATATTTGGCATCTTGACACTAAACACGTTCAGGTTGACCTGAGTTTGAGTTTGATCAAATCATTTAACCATACTTTTGTTAAACCCCATTTACACTTTAGTTAATAAATTGATTAGAAAATCAGCCCTTTATGTCTCTGATGAGAAAGCAAAAGCATGTATATGGCACTGGTTGATATCAATGGGAACTATAAATAGATAAAGGTCATTAGCATATGTACAGTCATTCACACTTTATGATAACATGTATTTACCACCTGCTTCTCTAATTAAGAAACTCTTCCAAGGAAGAGTTATGCAAACAATCATGGATTAAATTTAATTCTTAAATTGCTAACTGTTTCTAGTCTAAAAAAATTCGAAAATATGTGCCAACATTACAGCAATGCCACAAATGCCTACTGAACAAGAGCAATTTAGCAGTGAATGGACTGGTTATTATACAACAACAACAACAACAACAAACAAAACTTTATTAGACATAAACTTAAATACAGTTGCCCTGCAAATTACCAAAAACGCTATTCGAGGCAGGGAAAACTAATGTTATCATGGGCAATACCGTACCCTGGTGCTGCAAGTTGTTGGGCTGTGTAAGAAAAGAGTTCCATGGTAAGGATTCCTGTGTGTGCACCACAAAAGTAAAGATGAAGAATGTATGAAGGACTCAAGGCTTGTCTGCCCTGTGGTGAAGTTGTCTCCTTGAACGTACGTAACAGTGCTGGAAATGTCACAAAATGCTGAAATGTTTTATTGGCTGTTTTGAATTTTCTATTAATGAACACTCGAGATACATTTACATGTAGTTATCAATAATAATGAATTTTCAAATGTCAAAGATGCATAAATAGGTTCCAAATGATCCAGAATATGTTTTTGATACAAATACCATTTACGACCTGCATTTATACGAGGAAAGCAGAACAAAAGGTCCTGAAGATGACAATGCAAGTTTGATTTTGTGCAAAAATCCTGTCTTTGCATATAATTCTAAGGGATACTGAAAGAGTATGGAGTCAAAAGGCTGCAGCTTGATAATAAGAGAGTGCTTCAGTATTCTTTAGTATTTGTTCAACGGCCGCATAAACAGCATAAGATAAGATAAGATAAGAACTTTATTAACGTGCCAAAATCGCTAGCATACGATGTACACTAATTGGGGACACCTAACTACACTGTAACTACAATAATAATCTAATAATTAATAAAATATAAAAAAAACGTATCCTTTCAGTGCGGCAATGGACAGATATCATTTATTTTCATCATCATTGAAATCTGACTTTTTTTCTCATGGACCACTTTACCGCTTGGTTCTATATGCTATGTTTCTAACGGCTCAGCTGTATAACATGTGTACTGTTCCACGGCGGATGGCAACACAATATCACTCGATTCACTCAGAACTCAACATGTTTAATAATGCTCGCCATGTGATACAAAGATGGCCGCCAACAACTCTATCCATGCATAATGCTTTACGGTTTAAAACATACGCATGCATGAAGTATTAGTATAGGAACACTACATCCCTTCCTTTCCGCTATAACTGTATAAATGTTTTGACACTATTATGGTTTTAAGTATACCACTGGTTAAACAAATAAAATGTCAACAAGAGTTCCTAACGTCAACAACAATTTCTCACAGATGCATGAAGTTGTCTCTTAAGGTTTACTCAAAACATAATCTTTAAGTCTCTCCGGTAGTTTGATTGTCCTCTTTGGCCTTGAACACTCTAAGTCAGCAGACTTTAAGTTGGACGTGTCTGTGTCTTTGCCCTTAGTGTCCATGTCTTCAATCTCAGTGTCCCCTGGGTCAAGTTCTACTTCATCAGATGAAATATATGGTTTTACCCAAGAACTGTCTCTTCTGTACACAGCTCCTTCACTGGATTTCACAGTTACTTGATGTTTATCCTTTGCTAACACAGTGTATGGCTCTGGCTCAAAGTTTGGCGCTAGTTTTCCAGTACTCTTAGTGTTCTTTAGCAGTACCCGATCTCCTGGAACTATCGAACTCGGTAACGCACCACGCTTTCCATCAGCATAGGCTTTCTGTGTTAATTTGTGACTCCAGTCTCTGTCCCTAATACTGTCATTAATCACTGACTTGTCTGGTCTTAACTCTGGTAATTTGGTTTTGATCTCCCTGCCAAACATCAGAAGGGCAGTTTCACCTGTACTGACTTGAGGTGTTGACTTGTATGCCAGGAGGAATTTCGGCAGTTCTTCCGTCCACCTCTTTCCTTCTACCTCTGCAATCTTTAGGGTCTTCAATAGAGTCCTGTTCTGCCATTCCACTTCGCCGTTGGCTTGTGGCCAAAGCGGTGGTGATCTCCTGTGCTCAATTCCACACTCGTGTAAGAACTCCTCGAATTCTTTACTCACAAATTGTGGACCGTTATCCGTCTTGAGTAAATAGGGGTATCCAAATCTAGAGAAGACTCCTGTCAAGGCCTCAACTATCTTGGGTGTGGTAGTTGACCGCATAACTACCACCTCGTAATAACGACTATAATAATCAATCACGACTAGTAAGTTTTCTCCGCTGGGCATTGGCCCCATAAGGTCTGCTGCGACATCTTGCCAAGGTCCAGTAGGCGGTTCGGTTCTCTGCATTGGTTCAGGAGGTGAAAAGTGACCCACCACCTGACATCCATGACAGCCTTTGCACATCTGCTCTGTGTCAATGTCCATTTTTGGCCACCACACCTTGGTCCTCAGCCTACTCTTCATTTTGACGATGCCCTGGTGTCCTTCGTGGGCTGCTTCCAATACAGATTTCCTGAGACTCTGGGGTATCACGATCCTATCTCCCCGGAGCACTAGTTTTCCTATGGTACACAGTTCGTTCTTCACACATACATAGCCTGGCATCTTGCACTGCGACCAATCGCCTGTGTGGATGTACTGGCGCACCATTCCTAATTCTGGATCGTTCTAAGACTCCCTCTCAATCTCCCTTGGAGTCAAGGTAGCCGGCGTACTTTCTTCGGCAAGAAATCTGACGATATCCTCTTTCTCACTGCTGGGATCCTTTGGATTGGCCTGGTTCAGACGGGACAACGCATCTGCAATGTTTGTCTTTCCGGGGCGGTACACCACTCAGTAGTTGTAACACTGTAGGCGAAGTACCCAACGTTCGATCCTCACGGATGGTTTGGATGTTCTGCTGAAGATGCACTCCAGGGGTTTGTGGTCTGTTTCTAGCTCAAAATCGCGCCCATACACGTAGAGGTTCATCCTCTCGCATGCCCAGACTAGAGCCAGCGCCTCCTCGGTTTGTGCATAACGCCTTTCAACCTCTGTAAGATTTCTCGAAGCATATGACATTGCTCTCCATTCACCATCTTGCAATTGCAGCAACACCGCTCCCAGCCCATCTGGCCCCGCATCCGCCATGATTCTTGTCTTGCAGTCACCCCTAAAGTAGGCAGGCGCATTTGCTGATGTCATCAGTTGTTTCAGCTTCTCAAATGCGACCTGCTGTTCATTGCCCCAGACAAAGGGCTCTTCTTTCCTGAGTAATTTCCGTAGAGGTTCTGCCACTTGTGAAAAGTTGGGGATGAACTTTGATGAGTACTGCACAAGCTGTACAAACGACCGTACCTCTGACGTATTCTTCGGAGCCTGCGCATTCACAACTGCAGCAACCTTCTCCTCGCTTGGTGCAACCCCTTCACCACTAAGGTCATGCCCAAAAAAAGGTCAATCTATGCAGTCTGAACCCACTTTTCGCACCATTCAGAGTCAGTCCACTCTCCCTCAGACACTGTAGAATTGCGTGCAAATTCCGATCATGTTCTTCCAGGTTTGCTCCATGTACAATCAGATCATCTGCAATATTCGCTACTCCACGGCATCCTCCTATTACATCCGATATGACTTTCTGGTACTTTTCTGGCGCAGACGAGATCCCGAACATGAGCCTTTTGTAGCGGTGTAGGCCTCGGTGGGTAACAAATGTTGTTATTTTCCTCGACTCTTCTTCTAGCTCGACTTAGTGGAACCCCCACTTAAGATCCAACTTGCTGAATACTTTGGATCCATTGAGATCGTACAGAATTTCCTGAATGGTGGGGATCGGATGTTGCTCATGCTCTATTGCTTCGTTGGCCCTCCTCATGTCTACGCACACTCTATTGTCCCCGTCCGGTTTCGGAGCTACCACCAACAGTGATACCCATGCAGTAGGAGTGTCCGGTACCTCCTCGATAATATCCTTGTCTAGCAAATCATCTAATTTCTGGTCGACCTTTTCCCTGAGTCCAAAGGGAAGTCTCCGCACTTGCTGAGCAACAGGTTTGACATCCTTGTTGATGTGTAATTTAAGCTGATAATTCTTCAACTTTCCAACACCAGTGAGTATATCTGCGTACTCCTCACGAATACCTTCATCACTCCCCTCTGTCACCACTGAACACACTCGGGGCTAACTCAAAGTTCCCACTAGTAATACTTTAAGCTTCTCCGCTGTGTTCCTTCCAAGTAACGGCTTTCCGGTACTTTTGACGACCGTGAATTCATCCATGCACCCCTCTCCACTAGCTTCACAAGCTATTTCTGCGACAAATGTTCCTACCACCTCCATTGGTTCCCTCTGACCATAAGCAAACAGTTTCTTGTCTGTCACTTTGGATTCACACTTGATATGTTTCTGTTTCAGATTGTTCCAGGTCTCAAAATCAATCACGTTACACGATGCACCCGAATCAATTAACACCCTCTGTAATTCCACTCCTCCGACCTTTAGTGTAATTTCTCCAGTTTCCTGCTGTCCTCCGATAGCAAATGCATATCCATCTTCTGGGCCAGCTTCTCCCTCTGCTACGTGATAAGCTTTCCTGTTCCTAGACCGGAAGTCTTCCTGATCGACACTGGGTGGTGGTTTTGTAGCTTCCGGTTTTGTAGTTTTGTCTTAAATTCGCTTAAGGTTACAGAGTACCTTGAGATCGAAAATTTATTGAATTTTTTTTTTGGTGTCAAAATAAAGTTTACAGAATGAACTTTCATCCAAAAAAAATTATCGAAAAATAGTGAAAATTGACGGAGAAATGACGGTATAACTTTTGTGGGCGGAGTTTGTTTATGAAGCGATATGTTTTTTTAAGCGCTGTTTTCTCAAAGTTAATTTTTCGCTTGTTGGGGACACTTTAAAGAGCTACAACTCAAAGGGAATTTGTTCCATTTTCCTCAAATTTGGACAGAAGCTAGGCTAACATATAATCAACAAAAACCTGTCGGCGAATTTCTTATTTCCGAAAACTTTTTCATCAAGAGCCATTTCCGTGCGATCATTCCAATTTTTTCTCCCTTTTTCGGAAATATTCTGTAACTTTTCACTGCAATTGAATATGGGAAATCGCCGACACGTTTCTTTAGCGCTTCGCGTACGGAAACCCGAGAATAAATCAAATTAGCAAAATACAATAATCGCTTTGAGTTATAGCGTTTTAAAACTGATTGAGGCGTTCGAATTTAGATGTCATAAAAAATTCAACAATTCATTTTATTACCAAATGATTTCCATATTTAGAAAGCCAGCTCTATAAGCTTTAATTTGATATCTGGGTTTAGGTATATTAAGTGTAATCTTAAGACGCTAGAGCTGTTATACTGGAGACACCCCCGAAGGTACACTGTAACCTTAAGGAAGACGCTAGTCTTAATTCTGTGGGTAAGTTGTTCCAAAACTGAGCTCCAATGTATGAAAAACTTCTTTTCAGATAATCAGTGCAAGGTTGTGGAAGAACTAGTTTGTTTGTCTTCTAGGTCAGCCATGTCGTCTGTACATAGTTTTGACTCCTTTCACAATGGGTCTTCAGTTAGTGTTTTTCTGTTACAGATGCGTTCTTCTCATGTTTCAGTTTCTCAGCACAAGGACTGCCATTCAAAATTACCAATCAACCCCTACCATTGTCCTCCCCGGGGATCTCCTCCAGGATAACAACCAACCCTGTGGTAGCATGTCCTTTGAGACCAGTTTACCAGCTCACTTCCATTTTCGTGGACACATTGCAGCATGAACTCCATCATCACCCTGACCTGGACAAAGTTGCTTATGTGGTCCAAGGTCTGCATCATGGCTTTCAGCTGGGTTTTAATCACAGTATTTCCTTGAAGTCTGCATCGGGAATATGTCCTCTGCCCTCCTCAATCCCCAGGTCATCGACGACTACCTGCAGTCCAAAGTTCAAATGGGCAGGGTGGCAGGCCCATTTCCTCAGTTCCCTGTCCCTAGTATCCATGTGAGCCATTTTGGGGACATCCCCAAATGCAATCAGCCAGGAAAATGGCGTCTCATCTTGGATTAGTCCAGCCCTGTTGGCCACAGTGTCAATGATGGTATTTTTAGCACAGACTACTCCCTGCAGTACATGAAGGTAGACGACATCATTGAGGGCATCATGCATTTCAGACGGGGTTCCCTGATGGCAAAATTTGATGTCCAAAGTGCATATCGCATTGTGCCAGTTCATCCAGAGGATCGTCAGTTATTGGGTATGAATTGGCGTGGCACCTTCTATGTGGACATGGTCCGTCCATTTGGTGTCAGGTCAGCGCCATATATCTTCACCTGCATAGCAGACTTAGTTGAGTGGATTACAAAACAGAATCACAATGTCACCTTTCTGATGACTTCCACATTCTTGGTCCTCCTGGCTCTTCTATTTGTCAGTGCATTCTGGACAAGTCTATTCAGACTGCTTCTCTAAGCTCCGCATCCCTCTCCACCCAGACAAACTGGAAGGGCCATCTACATGCCTGACTATTCTTGGTATTGAACTGGACTCGATAAACCTACAGGCGCATCTACCTAAGGACAAGTTTAACAGAACAACTGCTTTGCTAGAAGAGTGGTCACACAAGCATTCTTGTAAACGGAACAAATTGGAGTCTCTAATAGGTCATCTTCAACATGCATCCAAGGTCATACCCCAAGGTTGCTCTTTCTCGTGATGCTATCCAATTCGTCTCAACCGTAAGTTCTCTTGACCTAACCTGGTGGCAAGAGTTTTTCCAATCATGGAATGATTGCAGCTTTCTTCAGTACTTACAATGGGCCTCATTGCCCTATTTCCAGGTCACATCCAATGCTTCTGGGGCACTGGGCTATGGAGCCATGTTTCAGTGTCACTGGTTCTCAGGCTCATGGCTCCCATCTCAAGTCTCCCAGTCAATTGAGGACAAAGAATGTTTCTCCATCGTGGTGGCAGCCTACATTTGGGTGGGCATTACGGTTACATTACGGTGGGCGTCAAAACGGGTCAACTTCTTATCAGATAACAGCTTAGTGGTAGCAATCCTGCAGTCAGGCACTTCAAGAGCCCCTACCATCATGGCCCTGGTTTGTTATCTCTGCCTTCTAGCAGCACGTTACTCCTTTTCTTTCACTGCCTCTTCAGTTAGTGGAAAGTGTAACACCATTGCTGACTCATTCAGGGTTCTCAATAGAAGACAGCACCCGGCGATTGATCGCCGCATACTTTCAGTTTTATAACCACTTACTTTGCATTTCACTTCTCTCTTCTTAGTTTGTTCTCATGTCTTCAACTACTCTTCCTTCATTTGCTTTTGAGTATTTTTTTTTGTTATATCTTGCACAAAATATTCCAAAAACAGATAAACTTGCTTGTGCTTCTGTACTCAACAACCGCCATGATTTCAACCACATACACATCCGAGTATGCCACATTCACTACAGCCCAGCCCTTCATGGTAAAACATTATAACGAGTCACTCAAGTCCAGGCCTACATAGTCTGTTTTTTTTTTTCAAAGTGGCAGCCAAGCGTCCCAACGTGCAGTAAACGCTAAGTTTTTTTGGTTTTGAAGAAAGTGCTTCAAAGAGGGCTAAAGGTACATTTTGAATGTTACTGTGCCTTGATATTGAAACATATTTTTTGATGATTTAAGTGGCAAGATGAATTTCAAATTATTTGACAAAGCATACTCAATGAATACTACAACGTTTAATATGGTCAAGTCATCAAGACCCAAAGTTGTTCTGTGTTTGTTCACTCTTTATAAAATATCAGTCTGTCGCTTCCTGTACAATAAGTCTGTCTGCATTTAAATTTCCATGCAGGCATGGAATCTGAGCTCCAAAGCCCAAGTTTGAGTATTTCCAGTCCTCCTTGTGCAACTGAGTCTTCACCAAGCGGTAACAATTCTTCTTTAAACACTACTGAACCTCCAAGCAAGAGCAGTTCTTCCTCAAGCATTTCCGAGCATCGTGGATGTCATTTGTCAAACCCACCTTTGCCCAAGCCTGATGTAGACCCATGTGATATGAAAAAATTATTCACTGATACTTTTGACTTTGTTGATGACAGTTCTTGTGCACATCATTCACATTATCACTGTCTTGAACAAAACTGTCAACGTATTCGCAATGTAGATGCAAGTTCATTTCAAAGAAAGAAAGATAAATTCCAGCACAAGTGGCTTTCTGATAAAGAACTCACATACTACCACCAGACTGGAACTTTTTGGCTTTTATATGTAGAAGGAAAGGGAATGTATTGTATTCTCTGTTCCAAGCACAAAACAAAAAAATAAACAAAACCAGTCTGATATCTTCACTGGTAAACCTGGATCTAGGTATAAGAAATCTGCATTAAAATCACATGCTGACTCTGATCGACACAAGGCAGCAATTGAAGCAGAGCTACTGCAGAAAAATTCTCAGTTTGCTAAGGAAGTGGCAGATAGAGCTGCCACTGAAGACAAAACTATGTTTTCTGCATGAAGTCGCCAACTCCAAACTGTTGTCTCTTTTAAAACTTCTTGAAGCATCTGGAGTAGAGCATACGAAATATTTTTTATACAAAGGCGAGGCAACATTGTGTGAAATTATTCTAACAATTGGTGACGTGATCCAGGATACTGTTATCAAACAAGCAACTGATGCTGGGTGCTATGGAATCTTAATGAATGAAGTAACTGATATTTCAGTTTTGGAATTATTAGTAACTTTCATGCAATATGTTTATGATGGGGAGGTGAAAACAAATTTTCTTTTTGTTGAAGACCTCCTTCAGGCCTCCAGCTCAGCAGATGCAGAAACAATCTACACAATTCTAACAACAAAGCTTGTGTTTATGAAACTTACATGTACATTGAACAGATTGACATCTGTTGTAACTGATGGAGCAAGTGTGATGATGGGACAAAAATCCGGTGTGGCTGCACTGTTAAAGGAAAGAGTTAACAAGTCCCTCATCAATGTTCATTGCTTAGCTCTCTATATATATAGAGCGAACAGCCATCATAGAGAACCCGCATGGTGTATGTACTGATGTTTTGGTTGTGCTGCTTTCTTTTGGGTCTGGCTTGCAAGTGTCGATTTTTGTAACGAGACTTTCGAAGTCAGCGTAGATAATGTAAGGCACTTTCATCTGGTTCTGGTAGTCCTCGAAACGCAGAATGTTTTCACCATCTTTGGGCATTTCAGTTCGAACCGGCCTGCCTTTAATACCTCTGCAGTCAGTCAGATGTTTGTTGAGAACATCTTACGATGAAAACCCTTGAAGGCATCTTTCGCAGAAATGAATCCTTCGGCCTGCCTCATAGTTGCTATGAAGAAGCCTGCTTAGGCTTTTTATGTAGCAGTAGTGTGTGTTATTTTCATTGGTTATCAGCATCAGGTTGATTCGTCTTATATCAGGATCTTCTACTTAACTAATTCTAAGGACTGTTGTGTTACCGTTTTGCCAGCCAAAGACGTTTATTGCGACATTATTGAGTTTTTCTACTTCAGAGATTTGATGTAAGGGTGTGGGGAAAGAGATGCCGGTGAAGTTTAAGCCATCCTCTGTCGGATACTTGGTTGGCCTGTCTGAATGCTTCGTATCTCGAGTTGGGAATAGTGCAGCTCGCAAACCCCATCGAAAGCATTGACTATCTCTGTTTTTGATGTTTATGATGGCCTGTTTTGCTTTGAGCTTTGGAGGAAGAGGGATATAAGAACCGCCTCTGATAGCTTGATATCTTCCGAAATCAAGAAAGACGTACTCAACTCTGTCGATAACCCAGCCTGAACCCATGTTTACCCATCTGGCTACTTCTTCCTTGTTTGAGTTGATAACAGCTTGTAATTGCCCGTTGACTGCTGCTTGATAAAAGTGTGTTATTATGAGAGGGTTCTCTTGCTCAAAGTAGTGTGTGATTCTTTGTGTCCCGTCGGCTCCTTCCTTTGAAAAGTGAACTAAGAATGAAAAATTCACTTTGACTGGGCCGAGGTCTGTAATCTCCCTAACTATAGTTCGAACTATAGCAGGTTTGTTCTCTTGATAGAACAAATCGAGATCATGTATTGGATAGTCGACAGGAACAGTCATTTTGTAGCTGTGAAGCCAGTCACGCCAACCCTGATTTCTCCGAATGAAGCGAAGTGGTGCATCCATGGAGGTGAATATACAAAGGGGTTTACATTTCTTCAATTGGCAACACCGACCCCCAGTTCACACAGGAGGCGTTAAATCATGTAATCTAACGCTTATTTGAGGTGTGTCCGTATCGCAAAGGCATCGTTAAGTGGGGTCGTATAGAATTGATCACTATGTAGTATAGGGAGTGGGTGCATCCGGCCCCAGCTCCAAAGGCCCGAATAACCGCTTATTTTGGGAACTCCCGAACGCCCGAGTTACCTGGCCCCCAGGGCGAATGCAATGAGCCCTGGCTATGAGCAATGAGCCCTAGCTATGACGCGGATGCCAACTGCCTAATTAGACAACTCGATTGGAAAGATTTGAGCACACAGTTTCAAATACAGAAAATCGTAATGGTTTACAAGTGTTTAAATGGTCTTGCTCCTGAATACCTGTCCTCTAAATTTGTTATACGAAATGGAATGCCCTATTTCCTGAGGGACTCTGATAACAAACTAGTCGTCCCGTTCCCACAAACTAATTACACGAAAAATAGCTTTAGTTATAGCGGAGCAGTTCTCTGGTACAGCCTACCCTGTGGTATGAGAGAAATGAAATCTCTAAGTCAATTTAAACGTTCAGCTTATCTGAATTTTTAATTTAAACTACACACGGCATTCATGAAAAACAGGTTATTTGGATTAATTGTAGTTAGCTTTGTAATTTGTTTAGGCTAGTTAGTTTAGCTAGGTTAGGTTCCTGATGATTTTGCCGTGTTTAAATAAAGATTTACAATTACAATTACAATTTCTCCATTGAAGGGATGGGTCGGGTAGAAAGGGAACCGGTGGTTTCATCCAGGGGGTATCTTTGAGCGTATTTGTCTGTCATGACGACAAGGCATCTAGTCCGGCTTGCAAAAAGGGTTTTTCTCCTCCTACTCTTCTTAAGGGCCTCCTTCTTTCGTGCAAAGGCGTCGTCAGTGCACTGATGCATCAAATCGCATTCCTGTTACCCAGGAGAGGGGTTTTGATGTACGCGGGTACTTGGATGACGTTGTTGTAGAGATTACGTATCAGATCGATCAGAGCTCGCAACTGTTCATTGCTGGTTCTTTTTATGTCCTCAGAAGACGTCCTGCGATCCGTCAACCCTCATAACCAGTCGGCTTGTTCTTGCATGCGTCACTCCCTTGATCCTTTGCCTGCACCTTGTTGTTCTTGCTTCTTCTTTTTCGAGAGTTGACTTGCAAGCACACCACCTAAAGTGGCCGCTAAAATCGCTCCCGCTGCCGCCGCATTGGCTGTCTTGAATCCTTTTTTCAATGCAATACTGGCTTTCACAGCTCAGTTGGGTTTCCTAAAACGATTGGTGGTGGCCTTCTTTCTAGGGGCATTGAATCCTGAGTTCAGTTGTCGAGTCGCAGCAGAACTGGCCAAAAAATTTGAATTGGCAGGAAAAGCATGCCAAGTGCCTTTAGGTGGGGTCATCACAAAAAACTGTGTGTTCAGCAGTTTCCCTTTCTTATATCCTCCACCTGCCTATACCGAGGTTGTGGAATTTTCAAGTTGAAAATGCACATGTCACGGTAAATGAATTGGTAGACCTACGAGTTTGGACAGACCGGGTTCTTGAGCGCAACGGGGCAAGGATGTTCTTTTTCTCTACCACCCTTATGGCATTTTTTCCTCAAACGGTTGAAGCGTTTCAAGATCCACTTTACACCGCGTTTGCCACTCTCGACTACCTTGCCGAGTACCTCTGTTGTCTGGTAATCCCTCGTGAAATGTGGATTGGAATTGGTTAAAAATCGGTTGCCACCCGGATCCATAATAATACATGATTTTTTGAAAACAAGAGGATCCATCGTCTTCCTAAAAGTAGCATGGAGCATCTTTGACCTAATTATACAAGAAGGTCGTCTTGCCACTCAACGAAGGACCCACGATCTGCATGTAATTCTATCCAACTTTTCTGGACTCATACAGACCAGAGGGAAAGGCACGAACGGGACTCAGGTCCCATGCGAGGTGCCATCCCTTCCAATCCCACAATTCCCCGGGACACTGAAACGTGGATCATAACAACAGGGAGTATCTTCCATTTCCATTTTTTTAACCTGTCACCCAGTAAAAAGCATGGTTCTTTTTATGCCTTTTCTTGCAAAGAGTCAACTGTTTGATCTGACACATCTGGTTGGGGTGTCTATCCCCGTCATATAGTCCCCCTGCCAGTTGTTGGTGTTGTAAACTCGGGAATTTGTCCCATACTCGTTCCACCATGGCCGTATCATTGTAGACACGGCCATGTGTGAGAAGGATCAAACAATTTGGGTCATGGGCTTGCCGCGGCAACGATGAAATAAGTAGTACAAACAATAATCTCCGCACACATCGGTGTTGGTTCCTTGTAGTTCTTGCGGAATGTGACGGAAAAGGTCAAAACAGCGCCACGCTGCATTGTAAATGGATGGCGCTCCGCACGTAACTATCGAAGAATTCCCAGCAGTCTTGACTCGCCCACAACACCGCTATCCAATGTTGGCCGGGTAAGCGTATGGGGTCCATGTTCCATATGGCGCACTTGGGGTACTCGACCGGTTGACAGGCTCCTTCATCTGCCGCAAACACGTCCCAAAAGTATTTTGAAATGTCGTCATCACCTCGACACGCTTTTCTCAATGGCAATGTATCGTGCATTTTTACTGCAGGCAACAGTCATCGCTTTTCTTGACGTAACCTTTGTCGCGGGCCCAACGCATGTACCCTTGTTTCCACCGCGTTTTTCTAAGACTGATACTCGGCTTTGTACCTAGCATGTCTCGTTTGGCCTTGTCCATGTTTGCATGGCCTCGATGGCATCCCGTGTGACTTGGACCCCTTTCTTAAAATCGACCACAATGGGGATGAAACCTCCTTGTTGAATACTTCCCCGCCTTATTTCTTCGTCTTCGTGTAGTATTGTCTCGTACGGGATGACATTGATGACCGTCAGTAGGTATCGGGTGCGTTTGTTTTGGGCAATGAGTTTGGGATCCTGCATTTCCGCAAGATCCGCCTGCCAGGTATAATCCACTTGTGGAGGCACGACTGTCTTGCAGTGTGGAAATCGTACCTGACAAGGACGGTGTAACGTGAAAGTGGGTTCTCCTTGTAAATACGTTTGTGCCTGGCTGGGTGAGACGTCCAACGTGTCGTGGGCCACCTTGCTCAATTCCTTGAAATTTCCACTCAACGCATAAGGACCCTCCAGCTCCAAATACAAGTCTTACAAAGGACTCATCTGCTCGGCCTTCTTCATTTTTTTTAGATGGGGAACAAACAGGTGTGCACCACCAATGGGATCAATCGCCGGGTCAGACTCACAGTAAATTGAGCCACAAAACGTCCAAAACTAGGTATGTATGCTTGTTGTTGTTGCTTAAATGTCTAACGACGATGTTGACGGTAAGCGTCCGCGGCAAACATTGACGCATAACGCTTAAATAAGCCATCAAATGAAGCAAAGTATAAAACAGTTCGTTCTTCTCTTTGTTTCTGGTCACCAGTTGCAAAACGCTACATCCGGCTCTAGCTCTTGTAACTCATCATCACTCAAGTCCAAAAAAAAATGGGGGTTGACTCTTTCTAAAAAGAGAATTGCACATCCCAACCAATCTTTTAAAGCGATCTGGACATCAGACGTTCTTGACATTTGTTTTTATCTCACGCACTTAAGTGTTCTTTGTTAACGTGTTAAAATTTGTTTTGATACCTTGTCGTTTCTTAGGACTGACAGTTCGCGTTTTCTATATAAGGATAACGTTTAGTCTTTTTTACACCAAACATGACTTCTCCTTTTACGAGTCAAGGGGTAGTGGACTCTCAGAGTGAGTTTACGCAGAGTCTGAATGCTTGCAACATCAACATCATCAACATCAATATCATGCGG
Organism: Cladopsammia gracilis; assembly: GCA_022457155.1. NCBI lineage: Eukaryota > Metazoa > Cnidaria > Anthozoa > Scleractinia > Dendrophylliidae > Cladopsammia > Cladopsammia gracilis. The sequence goes on along the minus strand of JAJGOT010000421.1, from coordinate 549,225 downwards.
TATTGAAACCGCCTGATAACCCCATTTGGTCACCCGAGGCCTTGTTCTTACATGATCTACGAGTTAACATTAGTAGGGCTCTTCGACAAGTCACCTTTCCATATGTGTACGACGAATGGGTGCATCAGTTGCATGAAAATGGCATTGTACACTCCATCTGGACCCCTGACAACTGTCAATTTGACGCAACATGTCAACTGATGTGGTCACCGTACGCATTTGGAATAAATTTTATCCTTCCGGCATCAAGATCTGTTCTTTACCTATGAACTATTAGGATTGACACATGTCAACATAGACGAAGTGTTTGACTGGCAGTGCCTGAAATTAGGCCATAATTGCACGGCCGCTGAAGTTTGCATGGGAGGGCAAACGACCCATGAGCCTCAGGCTCAATGAAAAAAAAAACCATCGATCAATGCTTTTTGCCATTGTTGTCGATCGCAAGCCATGTTTTCTTCTCTTCACTTTTTTGTTGAGTAAAACGTTGGTGCAATGTGAATGAAACCTCTGTTGTCTTAGACTTGGTTTTAAAAGTGATGTGGGATAACAAAACATGGTGGACATCAAACATGTTTAAATTTTTGTGGATGTTGTTGTAACAATTGTTTGGCTCGACCCAGCAGAATTCCCTGGGAGGATGCAAATCACGCCACTCCTAAACTGCCTATAGCTTTGGGATCATTGTATTGCAATAACAATTGTTTGTCAGTGGAACATCTTCTGTTGGAATAGGTTTCAATCCTTCTTAATATTGTCTATACAAAGAGGAACATACCTACGGCATGACTTGCCATCGACCCCAATTCCACAAGAGATCCCACAATCTTTTTTCTCGGTTTCATTTTTATTCAACATTCAAGCAATTGCAACCTTTTCTAGCAATAATGATAAGTTTTTTCAAACGGTTTTTTTTTTCAAAAAAGAGTAGTATATTTTGGTTGACTTGGCTGACTGGAGCCAAAAGTGTTTGTAAAGGCTTCTTGGATCACTCAATCTCGCTGATTCTGTCTTCTCTGCACATACGTTTCTTTTCCTCTTCTTGTTTCCTTAAGTCAGGAAAACAATTAGGGTGGTGCTTCTTCGTTTCTTCACGATACACCCTCAACTTTTCATTGCTTTCTTTCTCCTTCCCGAGCGTTTGCTTGTAAAACAATCCAGCCAGCTCCGCAGGACTGCCAATGGTGGTTCTTCCATCATCCACCACATAGATTTTGGCAGGATAGCTCCCATCATCAAAGAAATAAGGCTCCTGGATGTAATACCCTCTTGGTTTGGCAGTGAACAGCAACATATTTTTCTGCAACTGGTCTATCACCTGCTTGGGAAGGGTCTTGAGAAATTTAGGATCAGCAATAATTTGTTCAAAACTTCTTTGTTTTGAAGCGCCACATGCATCTCTGATCAAGGTTTTGCTTGCATACTCTTTGATGGGGAGAGGGAATGGATCAAGGTTTTGATTAAAGTGATGTTCTCCGTTTTTCTCCTTCAAAGGGAGATCGCCCCATTGGAAGTATTAACACTCTCTCTTTCTGCAAGCAAGATAGATTCAACCTGGATTCTTCTCAGAATTGCTTTGCTTCAGGGTCACGACTTCATTGCAGAAACAACGCAAAGGCTTCCAGTTTTCCTTAATGTCCCTATTCAACTGCATGTAAAGCTCTGCCTTGTCTTTTGCGCAGATCGCACAATCTTGATAAGGGCATTTCAGATAACAAAAATCGTTTGGGGAGACTCTGTTCCAAATGTCCAAGATGAATGGGTCAGAATAAAACAATGTTCTTGTTGGAAGCTACATCTTCAATTTGCATCGGGGTGATGTGACTAATGCTGCCAACAATTGCATTGACAGCATTTTGTTGTTCCACGTTTAGATCCACATCTTGAATAAGAGGTTCATTCACTTGTGTGAGCGTCAGGTATAAACGGGGCGATTGATGCCATTGGTGCCTCATTTGCTCTTCCTTCTGCTTCAATTGTGATGTACTCCGCAACATCTTTAGCCTTGTTAATGATATCTTTAATGTTTTCTTTCTTTCTTTCTTTTCTTTCACGCAGGAACTTTCGCAGGTTTGGTGGATTTCCGCTTCGGGGATGCGTAATCTTCTTCTTCAAATGGCATCTTCTTCGGCATCTTCTTTTCTTCTTCTTGTTCTTCAGCTGGAGAATGAGTGAAAATGAACTTGGGGAGCGATTTTTATAATGAAGAAGTGGCGTCAGCCACTCAACCGGTTTTCAAGATGGCGTCAGCACTCACCGTTTTTTTAAAATAACAATTAAACAAAAAAGTAATAAAAAAAACAATCTGCGTGGTTAATTGTCTGATGAACCAAATGAAACAAGGCAAGACTCCTTTGTGGCCACAAGTAACGAGAAAAGGCCCACTGGTAGTGTAGACCACCCAACACCCGAGGCTCTCGCCAAGGTCACAGGTTCGATTCCTGTTGGGGTCCCAAAAAACTCAACAAGAACATTCGAAAACAAGAAAACGAAAAAGAAGCAAGAAAAAAAAGCACTCATTTTCTGGAAACGCTTGGTTGACAAAACAAATTTCCCTTCAAAGACAAGAGGCATCAGCGAAGGGCTTCCTCATGACTGGTGTAGCCTGAGGGGTGGCATCAGCTTTTTTTCCTTTATTAAGTCCCACACTTTGTTCTTTTTTCATTCTTCTCTCATTCACTTACAACGCAAAGCCAGACGAGCTGCTCGGCAGAAGAAAAAAGAAATGAGATGCAAGATTATCGCAAAACAGTGGTACGAGAAGATTTCAATTAAAAGTCTTTTATCGTCGAGCCAGGTCCCACAGGTGGTTCGCGCGTGGTCTCGAACCGAGTGATGGTGTAAGCCGGGTTTTTCCAGGAAAACACTGTTCTCAGAAAGACAAGAAAGATCTTTTCACAGTGTGAAACAAAGATGGTTCATCGCTAAAAAACCAGACAACTCTCTTCGTGGAAGGTTTAAGAGGTGGCATTGGAAAAAGTACATTAAACCTTTTCGGGGAAAGAAAGGGATTTTTTACTGCATGCAAAATCCTTCCGCAGGTTCGTAGTTTGTTTGTTTGTCTCAAAGTTTGCTCGATTGGTCATGCGACGAAAATTTTCTTTGTTAAAAATACTTTGACATTTCTTCTTTCAAACGAGTTTTCTGCCAGCATTGAATTCAAACTATTTTTTTCATTCACGGATTGTCCTGAGAGGCAAGTCAAGATGATTTTCACTCTAACACGCGATGGAATCGAAAGAGAAAGAGAACCTGATTTATGACACGTCTTCGTGGAAAATTTCTGCCTGTGAATTTTTTGCCCTGAAGGTTTTTAAGTGGTCTAATTACCAAGTGATTGCTTGTATTATTTTCTGCAAAAAGAATTATTCAGCCTTGAACTTAGAAACGCTTGTCAAATACTTAAGTTTTGCTCGAACGCCAAGCAGTAAGTTGTTGACTAAAGAAGAAAGCGTTGAACACATTGTAAAACTTCTTTTTGAGATTTTTCATTAAAAAATTTGTTGAACCGGATTTTCTTGTGTGGCCTCCTTTTTTCCAAAGGGGACTTATTCCCTCTATTTTTCCCACTGAACTTTTCCCTGCGTAACTTTTTCCCCACTGGAACTTTTTCCCCACTGGAACTTTTAGATAGAGGATTTTGACCACTCCCTATATTTAAAAATTGATGACATCGCCTATTGGGAAATTTGACCATCCCCTATATTTTAAAATAATGGGCGTGGTTAGGGAAATTTGACCATTCCCTACCGAGACCATTCCCTACCTAGACCCCGCTTACTACTGATCCTACAGCTGAAGGTCTTCTTCGTGAAGTAAGAACTACCAAATTCTTCAGAACACTTTACATTTTGAAAGAAGTTCTCCCTGAGCTGTCAAAACTGAGTAAAACCATTCCAGTAATACCAATTTCTTAACTGTGCAATCATCTGTTGACTACACAACTGACAGGTTGAAGAAAATTGAGAAAGAGATGGCTCCAATCAAGAATGTCAAAGCTGATTTGGACCCTGTTCAGGGAAGACTGAAACTCATCTCTGGCATGAAAAAAGGGACAAGCAATCAACCAAGTACTTCAAGTTGTGACAATTCTAAGCCATCAGTCATACAGAAGTTGTCAGAGCTTAGACCACGCACTAGAGATAAGCCAAGGAACAGAGAAGGAACTGTCAGCACTGTTATCCAAGTACATTACAAGCTTAATATCTAACATCAATGACCGATTCCAAGAATCTATTCCAGTTGTCAGTACATTTCAAGTCTTTGATCCATTGCTTATTCCAAATATTGGAGGTGCTGGTTTTTCTGAGTATGGTGAAGCTGAGGTGAAGACAATGGCAGACCACTTTTATTCAGAATCTGATGTGAAAGCTATCCAATTGAAAGACAAGTGGAGAAAATTCAAATACGACCTTGCACACTGGAAGAAGAAAGTCCCAGAGGAACTTAAGCCGAAGGCAAAGGTAGCTCATGGACAATTGACATCCTGTACAGAAGAGACAGGCAGGCAGCAGCAGAAAAAGCAGGCCGTGAAAAAGCAAGAGGTTAAGAAAAGAAACCCATTGCCAACATGGTGTATGGTGTTGAAACAAGAACTCCAGTTTGAATTACTACCATAGATAGCAGAGATAGCAAGCTCTTTGCCCATGTCAAATGTGCAGCCTTCGAGAGGGGCAAGCTGTTTAAAGAGACCTAAGACAAGGCTCAGAAGTCGAATAAAGGTTGACACGCTCAATACTTTGATGCTAATTTCAATTTCTCTGGAGTTAGAAGAAAAATAGACGGAAACTCCCTCCTAAAGTTTCGGTGGAAACTGAGTCAACAGCTTTGGCAGTTCCACTTTCAGTTGAATCAGCTTGCCAGACAGACGCTTGTAAGAACACTGTGCAGCATTCAGATTCCGTTTTTCTCGATTCTTCGTCCCCTGACGCTATGGATACAAGTATCGATGTTATATCGGCACTGGGACTATCCCTCGAAGACAGTGAATGTGGATGTGATTTTGACTTCTATTCAGACCCTAAATTTCACTAACCTCACTTGGTCAAATGCAGTACAGCAACGTGTACTGTGTATTGTGTGCAGACCCCAATCAGACCCAGATCCCACAGCAGCTGCTTTTGGATTTGGACCTACTCTGACAGATAAATGCCATTTCTATCTGACTCGTGGTCTTGCTCCTTCTACTCAGAAAGTTTATTCTTTAGCCCAACGTCTCTTCTAAGTATTTTGCAATCAGGACAATCGTCTCTCCCCATCCAAACCAGTTCTTCCAGCCAGTGAAGAGACGCTCATACGTTTCTGCTCCCATCTTGCAGATACCCTTCACCACTCATCCATAAAGGTTTACCTTTCAGCAGTTCAATCACTTCACATTGACGAGGGCCTGCCTGACCCTTTGGTTGGTTGCCTCCAGCTACAAGGCATACTGCAGGGTATCAAACGCCACTAGGCTCAAATCAGACAAAGCACCAACCCACCACAAGTGATTGTAACAATAACTTGTTATTACGTCATCTCGATGTCGCTTGATCTAGGCAGTAGTGATCGCAAGTAGGACTAGCCCTTGTCGACCCGTGTGTATCCACTCAGAGCTTATTAAAAGTTCCTCCTGTATAGACTCGCTTGTTATCTACATCTTGTTACATGGTGTCAGAATGCCTGGAGGAGATACAACCGAGTCATTAGGAAGCCAGCAAGCTCCAAGCCCGTCGCCAGTGACTTCAAACGAAAGAATCTCACAGCTAAAACTGCCAGGATTAGATTTCAATTCGATGGACCTCTCGCAAGCATGGAAGCGCTGGAGCGAGGAGATCAAAAGTTCCTCCTGTATAGACTCGCTTGTTGTCTACATCTTGTTACAGTGATCTGATGCAGATTATTTGCAGTGCTTTGGAATTTTCTAACTATGACCATACGATGCTGTGGGCTGCCTGCTGTCTAGGGTTCTTTGGTTTCCTACGAGCGGGGGAGTTTACTGTCAACTCTCCATTTAATCCCGACATTCATATGACTGTCAGTGATATCCAAGCAAATTCCTCGATTAATCCTCGCAGCTTCAGGATCTATATTAAATACTCAAAGGCAGACCCCTTCCGCAAAGGTTGCTATAATTTTATCTACATGTACATTGGCACTGGAAAACCTTACTTCTGCCCTGTGCGTGTCCTAACACAGTATTTACATCTCTGTGGCTCTACTCCTGGTCCACTTTTTCTCTTTGCAGATGGCACCCCATTAAACCGCCAATGGCTGTCATCCACCATTCAGTCTATTCTCTCTTCTGCTGGAGTGCCTGGTTGTTTTACCGGCCATAGCTTCCGTATTGGCACGGCCACTTCTGCAGCCTCTTGGGGTCTACCAGATCATCTCATCAAAACTCTGGGTAGATGGTCTAGTGATGCATACCAGATATACATTCCAGTTGCACTCCAGTCAGCACCATTGTAGGCGTAGCAAGCCAGCTCACTTAACAGGTATCTTTGCATTAGGACTTCAACACGGTCAAAGTGTGTAATTCATTAAATATTCCTCGCATGCGCAGTTTAGAGTTAATACTACCGCGGGAGACTTGGATCTAGCTAGTATCTTAGCAACCAAATGCGGACTTTCCGTCGATCAAAACCTGTTTGAATGAGCGAAAACGAACGAGAATGGCTTTCGAAAACTTTGAACCTGACTGTAAAGCAGAAGCGATCGATGATTATGGAGTTTGACCTGTCTGCACCATTGTTTCTTCAATCTGAGAGGCCGAGTGATGGTTTCATTTGATGGCTGGAGTTCCGAGTGAGATGAGCGCGAGATTCGCAAAGAAACGATCGCAATAAAAGATGGCGTCAAAAGAAAACGTTCAACCTTTCGAGCAAAAATACTGAATGAAGCTTGTTTCTAGTTCCTGCTCCAGTGGTAAATAAATTATATCTCTTGAGTAAATGCCATGGTTTATAAAATGTTACAAGGCAACTTCAGTCTTCCAGAAATTTATCCAAATAATAAACACAGAAACATGACAATACGCATCACTGATCACTGATCGCTTGATCGATCATGGCCGGGCCCGGCTCAGGATACCAGAACGAAATAAAACCAGTCAATTTACACCACTCGCATGGAAATTGTCTTAATGTTAAAGTCCTTCCGAATATATTTCGCTTTGAAATGGAAAACTTTCGTGCAAGGACGGCTCGCTTTCTACTTGTAAACAAAGAGCTCAAATTACGGGAAGAGCTTAAAATTTGCATAAAATCCTACACGAACGAGATGTGATCAGATCTCTCTGAATAGCGAAGATTACAACATCTTTTGACCTCTGAATGAAAAGAATCGTATTTGTATTAATACTATCGCAGTGGCTATTCGTACGGCAGCCGTACGCGGACTTCGATTTGCTATTCGTACGGGAGTATTCTTTGATGCGAAATATGTGTCACGATGAGTCGCTCGCGTGAGTATACAGAGAGTCAGCAAAGCAAATCAACATCGTTTACCAGAAGCGCTTCGTAAAGCTAAACGAACATTAATATTGTGGACCCACAAAAGTGAAGAATAACATCGAAAATTGTCGAAAGTTTTGGACTCCCGTACGAATAGCAAATTGAAGTCCCCGTACGGACAGTACGGGTGCCGTATGAATTGCACTTCGTAAAAATATATGTCAGCTTCAGATAATCGAAACCTCAAGAAACCGGTTTTCTTTTACGGCCAGCATTTGAGACTCTCAATTGGATGTGACGTAAAAAACGTCAACCGTTACTAAGAAACAAGGCTCATAAATATGTACGAACCCCACTCAAGTGGGGTTCGCATAATTACACACTTTGACCGTGTTGAAGTCGTCATGGTTTTGGGTCTATCTCCTCCTGGTTTATTTTTTTTATTTATTTATTTTATTTTTTTAGGGTGCCTCGGGACTTTGGTAGTAGGGTCATGGCTTCCCCAAGCCATGAGCCCCTTTTTCTCTCCGACCTGAACCTGCGGTCAGCTCGGAGAGTCCCTCAGCTTGGAATGGGGGCTCATGGCAGGGTTGCGGGGATTTGCCAGCCATGGGGGCAGTATTTTATCTAAGGGTTGGCTGACCAGTGGAAGCCCCTGGATACCCCAGGCATCCACCCTCCATTAAAGTGCCCCTATGATCAAATTTTTGATTTTGATTTTTTTACATTTTCGTGTACTATTAGACTTTCTTACTCATCTTGCCAATAATTTTAATCCATTACCAACATACATACATACATACATACATACATACATACTTTATTACCACGTCCCCAAAGGGGATTTTCAGAGGCAATGATAAAATGATAAAATACAATGATGAAATACAATGATAAAATACAATGATAAAATATAATACAAAATACTATAAAATTCTAATCACATAGAATTGTAAAAATTATTTAAAAGCTGAGATTTAAGGCGACGCTTAAAATTGATAACCGATTCACAAAGTTTAAAATCGTTCGATAGAGTATTCCATAAAGTGACTGCCCTATTAAATTAAGGGACATGTTCCGCAGAAATATTGAACTTTCGCTTACCCAATTTCCAACATACCTCACGAGTTAAAATTAGAAGTAATTTTATTTCAGAAGTAATTTTATTTTAACATTTATTTCCGAGAATTTACGGCCGCCATTAATCAACCTTGTTTCACGGCTTGGTTGCGAATGGGAGAAAGTGACGTTTAAGACTCAAACATACCTTACGGGTTGAAATTATAATAACAATCAGCATAGAAAATTGCATGAAGAACAAGTCCAAAGTTTTTGTTGCTTTTCGCGTGATTTTCAATACTTATTGTTATAATTTATAATTTTAACTCGTGAGGTATGTTGGAAATTGGGTAAGCGAAAGTTCAATATTTCTGCGGAACATGTCCCTTAATTTAAGATGGCAGTTAAATTAACTGTATGAACATGTTTACAGTGGCAGATACTGTACAGTCCAACTATTTCGGTCTTAAAAAGTTTCATTGCATTGCAACACGGTCACTGGTACCTTTCTTTGATATGATGACTTGGGCATGTAAATCTTCTTGGGAATGCCTCCTGAAGGAAATCTAACAAGAAAAACAATTCAACTTATATTGAAGAAACCTCATCAGTTTTGTCAGCATAATAAAAACCTACATGTGCAAGGAAAGAAAATGTAAACACATAAAGGGCTTGTAGCTGTTACATTAACTTTGCTTAACCTTAACTCGCTTGGATGGTCGGTGACCCCTATTTTTTTGGATAGATAATTTTCTTGACTGTTAAAAAATGAACAAAAAAAAACAATGTAGGAAGTTTAAAATTAAATCCCATTTTTCCACCCACATAACATCAAATTCTGCCTACTTGTGGCTGTCAGGGATATGCAAATGCTAGCTGTTGTATTAAACTACAGCCAAACCTCCGGTAAGGGGACACCCTCAGGACCAAGGATAAGTGTCCGCTTACTGTATGAGAGGTGTCCACTTACAGGAGGTTGAAAAAGAAAATGTGCACCAGTACATGTCTTTTAAAGCTTTCAAGACCACTTGTAATTGTATTATCCATCACAGGGTTGCTGGATGTTGCTTTTTATATCGCACATAAATTTAACACTAATTTAAAAACAGCGGTTCAAGATTAAACGACTTGCCGCTAAATAAATGCACATATCTGTGAAGCTCTCGCACTGCCGTCACACAAACTGATGTGTGCCATTTTTTACATTAAAAAAAAAGACAGTAACATACTCAATCTGCTATGTTTCAGAGGAGAACAGACCAGAAGAAGTAAATATTTTACTGAAATATTTACTTCTTCTGTTCTGTACAGATGTACATTGCATGTAGTTATTTTCTTAAATGTAAAGTGTCCTTATAAGGTACATAAAAAGAAACTATCAATAAGTGTCTGCTTTCGCCATTCCCTGATCTCTAAGGTCTCTTAAGATGTCTGACATCCTGGAATCAAAATGACTACCTAGTTGCCTAACTGTACTGTTCAGACCGTTTCACACTTTGCTTTTGTTTAGGTCAAGCACAATTAAAAGCATTAAAAAAGGTTATTTTAGACTCTGTGGACCCCGAATAGGTGTCCGTGTCTACTTACGGGAGGTTAAAAATGTAGTGTTGGAGAGGAAAAATTGCCGAGACCGGGTTTGGTGTTAGCTTAAGGGAGATGTCCATTTATAGTGGAGGTTTAACTGTTTCCAGATTTCCTTTTAAGGATGTCACCAGTTGAAAGAATTTGCTTAATGTTTGCTTAATGCACCCACTCCTATAAACTGTGGCACAGAACGTTGCATTTTAGAGATTCACAATATTTTCGGACTAACAGACTTTGGGGCCATATCGAGTAAGGAAGACTGATTTTTTTTTTTTAAATTAGGGTCACCTTTTAATTTGCGATACCTCATCTCCAAAATGAAGTTGGTGCCCCCCAAGGTTTTTTTTGTAACTGATCATTACCTAATTGTAAACGTTTTATAAAAAAATCAATTTAAAAAGATTTTTGCGCTAACGTCCTTAATTACTTCCAAATACAATCCCAGACAAGTTAAGTTGGGCCACCTCATGCAACACTCTTGAATATTCTGATTTATGGTCCATCTTTCCCCCTCCCAATGTTGAATTTTGTGATTCTGTGATCCAATCTTGAAAACCAACATTGAGAGGGGAGAGATCAGATCTGTCCCAACAAAATTAATGTCTTGAATTGTGGGTGTTATTTTCAGTGTGCTGGGAAACAACAGACAAAATCTTACTAGCCCAAAAGAAATGACCTGTACTACCCATGGGCTACTGGATGCACTAAATGTTTTGCATACTTTACAGTTTAATATAATTATGACAGTCACTGATGAGCAAATCACCTTGCTGTATTGGCGTAATTGATTGACGTCCTTGTCTTGTAATGGATTCTTAACATTACCAATAATGGGCTCTTTCCTATATAAAGCAATTGAATGAAAGCCATATGTTAACTACCGTAACATAAAGATTGTAGGTAAGTCACAGGTAGCCCAAACAGTCTGTTCCTATAAACCCATGGCCATTTTGTGTAGTTACCCCCAGCATTATGGGTGGGTACAAAACGAAGACCGAAGACCGAAGACCCAAAAACGAAGACCCCTTCAAAATCGTCTTGAAATCACTTGAAAAAGACTGGAACATGATTCTCGAGCGAAGCAGAAACAAGGAGCAACAAAATGTGCGGTAATTAACGAATTTGACCAGGGTCTTCGTTTTGTACAAAACCCTACTAAAAGTACAAAACGAAGATCCCGTGAAAATCGTCTTGAAATCACTTGAAAAAGGCTGGAACATGATTCTCGAGCGAAGCAGAAACAAGGAGCAACAAAATGTGCGGCAATTAACGAATTTGACCGGGGTCTTCGTTTTGTACAAAACCCCACCAAAAGTACAAAACGAAGACCCCTTCAAAATCGTCTTGAAATCACTTGAAAAAGGCTGGAATATGATTCTCGACCGAAGCATCGACCGAAGCATACACTTATGTCTAGGATTGCAGATAATAAAAATTGAAATTCGATGCGCCCGCGACAGACATGAAAATCTCATTTTTTCCTTGCCTTGCGGGAAGGGGGGGGGGGGGGGGGACGGGTCGGCCTGTTTTGTACTTTTCAGGGTTTATTTAATGAAACTGAAGGGTTTACAGATCTTTACGGAAAATTAATTTCACACGAAGCCGAGACAGCCAGACTAACAGTCGCGCTACGTTATTACGGATCGCTGTTGTTTCTGTGGTTTTATTCCGATGGTTTATCAAAGCAAAGAAATTTTTGATAACTTTTCTGCAGAAGGGTTTAATCTGCGTCAGTTAAAAATACTGTAAGGAGTTATGGCCTCGGAAAAAAATATTTATCGCCCTTTGAAACCGGAAGCCATCCAACTAATCAAAAACTTGTCAAGAATATAGAAGATGTCACAAACTTAGTCTGGTCTGGTGGCCACAGTTGGACGCACTTGACTGTAATAGAACGAAGACCCCACGGCGCTCTTAATAACAAAGTATCGCTAAATGTTATTCCCTCGTTAATAAGCCAGAGAATCATGTTTGGAGACGTTTTTTTGGAGATGTTTCAAGACGATTTTAAAGGGGTCTTCGTTTTGTACTTTTGGTGGGGTTTTGTACAAAACGAAGACCCTGGTCACTGAATTTGTTAATTACCGCAAATTTTGTTGCTCCTTGTTTCTCCTTCGGTCGAGAATCATGTTCTAGCCTTTTTCAAGTGATTTCAAGACGATTTTGAAGGGGTCTTCGTTTTGTACTTTTGGTGGGGTTTTGTACAAAACGAAGACCCCGGTCAAATTCGTTAATTACCGCACATTTTGTTGCTCCTTGTTTCTGCTTCGCTCAAGAATCATGTTCCAGCCTTTTTCAAGTGATTTCAAGACGATTTTGACGGGGTCTTCGTTTTGTACTTTTGGTAGGGTTTTGTACAAAACGAAGACCCTGGTCAAATTCGTTAATTACCGCACATTTTGTTGCTCCTTGTTTCTGCTTCGCTCGAGAATCATGTTCCAGTCTTTTTCAAGTGATTTCAAGACGATTTTGAAGGGGTCTTCGTTTTTGGGTCTTCGGTCTTCGGTCTTCGTTTTGTACCCACCCCCAGCATTATATTACCAGTGTATATGTACATGTATACACCTGGATGGAGAAAGAGAGAGAGAGAGACAATTAATGATTTGAAGCAAAGTTTCTTGTCTAGGAAAAGTTTCATACAGACTTTATAACTTTTTATTCAAGGACTTTGCCAAGACCTGTCAACAATATTCGGATTTGTTTTCCTCAGAAACACATTATTATAATTGTACTGTTTGAGAATGGATGGCAACCAAAACCGCTTGATTAACTCAAAACACAACTTAAATAACAACAGCTCGCCATGCTGCCAAGATGGCCACCGACAACCCATGGGGCTTTGACGTTACAACATGTGCATAATAATCATGTTAACACTAATAAATGTATTCTTTCCTTATCACTATTTAACATTAGTGTTCTCAGAACTATTACAGTTTTATTTACATATTCTTTCCTAAATGACTCAAATGTCAAAAGTATAAGTTTTCTTTCAGACACACTCTGTAGTCTCTTCGGGTTTCCATAGAACATAGTCTTTTAATTAGTATCTCTGGTTGTTTGATGGTATGTCTACAATCTCGGACAGAACTGTTGAGACACTTAGGCAAATTGTGTGCATTTCTTAGCATTCAAAAGGAATTATCATATCTACCTCCCCCTACCCCCCACAAAACAATGTTGTACATACTCAAAAAAGTGTCCCTTGTCTCTGAGCAACCCTTCTAAAGCAACATTGAACGGAGGGGGGAGAGGAGGGCTTTGATAAATGTGATTTTTGACAGGATATTAGACTAACGGTTGTCTTGAGCGCGGAAACACTACTGTCTCAACGAGTTCTGTCCGAGATTGTAGGTCTCGAACACCCTACCCCAACAGGCTTTGAGTCTGAAGTGTCTGTGTCCTTAATCTTAGTTAGTGTTCTCTGGGGCTAGTTCTGCCTCACTGGATTAAACATATGGCTTAATTAACCCAAGAACTGTCTCTCCTATAAACATCTCTGGATTTCACAGTTACTTGATGCACCTCCTTTGCTAGCACAGTGTAGGGTACTGGTTCAAAGTTTGGTGCTAGTTCTTTAACAGCGCCTTGTCACCTGGAACTATCAGAATCCATATAGCACCTCGCCTGTCATCTGCATAGGCTTTCTTTGCCAACTTATGATTCCAGTCTCCATCCCTCGTACTCTCATCAATCACTGACTTGTCTTGCCTTAACTGTGGTAATTTGGTCTAGATTTTCCTTCCAAACATTAGAAAGGCAGGCATGGCACCCGTAGAGACTTGAGGTGTTGACTAATTATTAGATCAAAGTTCATCTCGATCTTATCAACAAGAGCAATCTTTTTGTTGAACAATAATGAAACTCTTTTTACAAATGCGATGTTTGAGTAAACACCTATCACATCAGATGTTGTTTGCAGATTTCTAAGAAAGCTTAAAACAAACAAGACTACTGGCTTAGATAACATTCCTGCTCGCCTACTTAAAGATGGAGCCCCGATTGTTTTGGAGTGTTAGACTCACATAATCAACCTTTTGCTTGCCTCTGATGTAGTACCAGATGACTGGAAAATGTCTCGAGTTGTTCCATTATTCAAGCCCGGTAAAAGGGAAGAAAGAAATGGATAATTATCGACCAATTTCTATTCTTCCTATGATCTCCAAAATCGCTGAGAAAACAGTTTACCATCAGCTGTTCAAGTATCTGGATGCTAACAACCTTCTGTTACCATGCCAATCTGGTTTCCGAAAGCACTTCTCCACGGAAACTGCTGTCACCTTTTTTGTAGATAACATTCGCAGCAATATGGACAATGGTCTTCTAACAGGGGCCATCTTCATTGACCTGAAGAAGGCATTCGATGCTATAGATCATTATCTTCTCCTGAACAAACTTCGGAGATATGGCGCGAGTGACAGCACTCTTCATTGGTTTTCCAGTTACTTGAAAGGTCGTTTCCAATGTGTGGAAGTTGACAAAGTCCTCTTGTCCCCTCTGGAGACAGTCTCTGGTGTCCCACATGGGTCAATTTTTGGACCGCTCCTTTTTATATTATATATAAATGATATGCCCTCTTGCGTTTGGTTTTCTAACGTCATGATGTATGCCGATGATACTGCGCTGATTTTCGCCGGTAAAACAGCTATTGAATTAGAAACATCCCTGAACACCGATATAAACAACATTTCTTCTTGGATGAAAGAGAACAAGCGACCGTATTTCTTAACATGAGCAAGACTGAATACGTCATTTATGGCTCACACCCATGGTTGACGAAGGAGGAGAGCATAAGTCTGTCTTGTAACAGATCACGGTTAACAAAATCTGACTCTTTCAAGTATCTTGGTGTAATAAGTGATCAGCACCTATCTTTTAACAATCATATTGACTTTTTAGTCAGCAAAGTCTCAAAGAAGTTAGATGTTTTCAGGTGCTTGAAAATTTCTATCACCATCGCGGCCGCTGAACATCTCTGCAAGACTGATTCTACCTATCTTTGACTACTGCAATGTCGCTTGGCACGGGTGGGGTAAGGTTAACTCTGATGCCCTCAAGAGCTTACAGCATAGAGCTGCCAAGTTCTGGTCTTGACACTAAAGTGCTAAATAATTCTTTAGGTCTTGTGCTGCTGACCACATTGTAATGTTAGTTAGGAAATGCCTTGATGGCTTAATACCACCTTATTTAAGTAATTATTTGAATTTAAATTCTTATGTGCATGCAGTTGCAATGAGGCAAGCTAATGATATTCACATCCCAAAGGTCCACCTCGAAGTTGCCAAAAGATCTTTTTACTTTACTGGAGCCACTGAATTCAACAATCTACCTTTTCATATTAAGTCTAAGAAATCTTTTATTGAGTTCTTAGAAGGTTCCAACACATTTTTCTTAATACTGAATGTTAACATTATCTGTAACTATGTTACCATGTAAATAGTCTTTTAATATTTTATATACTTTTTAAGGACTTTTAGGGACTTTTTATTCTAGTAGTTTTAAATATTTTTATATCTTGTAGGGACTTTTTATTCAAGCATTATTGTATTTTAGTAATTAACAGGACCCCCTTTGATACCAGTGTTTTTACACTGACCGGGTTTTCCTGTATAAATATTGTTATTATTATTATTATTATTATTATTATTATTATTATTATTATTATTATTATTCCGCCCACCTCTTCTTCCCTTTTACTTGTGCTACCTTAATAAATGTTTTTGCCATAGAACTAAACTATAGTTAATGTTTAGCTCATTTGAACCTTGAGCTCATAGCATTTGTTTTCCTGGCTAATCGATTTCTTGTACTTTGCCTTACTTTCACACACATTCAAACTGCCACATATTTTCAGGGTGTTCATTAGGCATCGGAGATCGGAGAATTCTCCGCCTACTACGCAGAATTCTCCGGCTAAATTTCGATGGCAATATGAGCTATCTTCGCTCTTTCATAATATTCTCCTGTTATTTTACACTATTCTCCTGCTATAACAATTCTTACTGAAAACCCTGTATTTTAAGCAGCCAATTACACTATTGGCATGCACATGCCTCAGTCCGTTGGCCAATTAGATTAAAGGCCCTCTCACTATGGTCGCTTTTGGTAATGTACATCGCTCTTGGATTATTTGGCATTCACTTCAGTTTCATTGTACAAGGCAACTATTTAATATTTAGCTCAGTTTCGCTGCAAAACTCAAAGCGTTTTTTTCGTCGACTACTCTTCCAGGGGGTTTCTCTCTGCTTTGAACAAGGCAATTAATCCATTCCACATTCAAATTGGTTTCACTGTATGAATCGAGTGTGAAGTTTTTCATGCTCTGGGAAGTTCAGTCAAGCATGTCTTATGCTTTTATTCCAGTGGATGGTGTTTTGTCGAGACTCCAGGTGGGTTGATGATCTTGCAAAAACGAATTCATGTAGCGTAACAAGCCTTAGCTACAAATCAATAAATCTGTTGGAATACCAAAACATGGCAACCATGACTGACCTGGATCCTTGTCTGCAGCTTTCTGTCCCTGCATATTTGTTGATCCTGGCATAAAAACCGCCTTATTCTGGTCGTGTGCCGGACAATCCCTCGCCCCGGAGAAACTTGGTCGAAGAGGAATATTGAATCATTGGCTCCGTGCTCAACATCCCCTTACATGAGGTCGTGACTTAAGCTATAAGTTAAGCTTTATGTTTTTTTATTTTTTTTATCAGCAACTGTACATGAAGCAAGCTTGCCTATCGTGTCTCAATGTGATTTCAGTTTTTAGTTAGTTATCTGCTGTGGCATTTTACTTGGCATTGTTTTTGAGTGGTTCTTTTTACCACAGGCATCACACATGTATTATTTTGTTTATTATTTCCATTAATTTTTCTCCCACAAGTATCATTTGAAGAAGCTTTGCCGCTCGCTTTTTCGTCTTAGTTTTAAATTATTGTTGACACTTACTGAAAAATTCTCAAATGCAAGTGACTCGGATATTTGAAAGAAGAACCAGTTGTATTTATATTTGTTGATGCCACGGTTAATCCTCATGTGGGTGTGTCTACAAAGTGAAGACACAAGTGAGGGCCACATTTCAGACCATATTTCTCGTCAGTTTACCTAGGACTCTTCAATATTTGTTGCCTTCACACTGAACTGTTAACTTATGGGGTTAAAAACAGGCAAATAACTCTTCTTCTAGAGATCAGCATTCTGGATGCTCTACTCTCCTCGTCGGCTTGACGGTTCCCTCCACTTCACACAGAGCCCATTTGCTCAGCTGCATCTTCACGGTCTCAATGCTTTACAGCTTCAATACATACATGTACCACCAGAACTTTGTTTTACATATTCAATTATCAATTGCATGTTTTCCTCTGCTCCCTGATTGCCCCATCTCAGGGGTTGTGAGCCTGCAGTCTCCTGTAGTCTAGTGGCCAAACCAGTATTTTTTTTAAGTTGGTTGCACCCCATAGGTGGCAAGCTGTTCTTGGTATCATTTTAAAGCTCAGAGCCTGCTGATCACAAATCTGCTTGTTAACATGTAGAACAAGTGTCCAAAAGGCCTTGTAACCTGGCCTAAACAACCCATACTCCTTTGCACCAAAATTTCATTGGTTTATTTTGAGCTTCGCTTAAAATGTTTATTACGACACACGCAACCATATTGTAAATATTTGTCGGTATAGGTTGTATTTCAGTTAATTGTTAACGTAGGGCTATATATAAGTTAAGTCAGTTCTATTCTCGTTGTTGCAAAGTTACTTTTATTCAACATGTCCGAATCTAAGTACAGCCTTTGTCAAAGGCCTACCCTCCCACCACAGGAACTTCGTGCACACATTGTTCATCTCTCTTCGCTAATGTATTTGGCAACCCAGTTTACTTGGTCTTTGGTCCGGGATCTTCATGCGGCAGTACTTTTCGAAATTGAATGTGGTCGGGCGGACTGGGGAGATTCCTTTACCCATTTGGAGTCTAGGATCCTACAGGCTCCAGTTAAGCAATCATCTCGGGCGGGGGGCTTCGCGCACATAAAGCACGACTGCGGTTTTCTTTTGCCGGGATTTCCAGCATGGCGCCTGTAAATCATCCAAGGACCATTACGGTACTATTCGCGGAGAAAGAAAATGGCTGCAGCACATTTGCACTCGGTGCTGGGTGGACACGTGTGTCACCGCTCACCATACAGAATTTTCCAAAGAATGTCCTTTGACGGGGGAGAAGGCTTCCACAACTTCCGAAACGACCGCACCCTGACTGCAAGAATTTACAGAGTCAACGCTTCACGACTCCAGTTGTTATCAAGACTCAAAACATCATCTGCCAGACATTAATCATGACTCTAGCCTTTCCTTTTTAGCCTTAAATCCAGACTCTAGAATTTGTTCAAGTTTTCAAAACTCAATATCTTCTGTGGAAGATAAGCATTTTCTAGACTCTAGACTTTGCGGGGTGGCTTCCTCCGATTCCGGCAGTGCGAGTGACACACCCTTGCTCTCTTCAAAAGTTCCTTTAGTTAGTAATGATGTTTTGAATTATGTTTGCTCACCACTGCATCTTGCGCAGCATAGTGTTAGTTCTAGCATGGGTAGTTCCCAGAATTCATTTGTTACATTGCATAATCGAGTGTATGCTATGGGGCAATCAAATTTTTTAGGCGCGCTTTTATCTGTGCCCACAACATTAAATCTTTCCTTGTGGCGGTCGTTACTGACCGAGTATTCCGATGCAGTAGTTTGTGACTATTTAGAATTTGGGTGGCCGATCGGTTATGATTATAGTGGTTTTCTTCCTTCTAGTGATTTCCGCAATCACAAAGGTGCGCTAGACTTTCCGTCTGCAGTTGATAGTTACCTGTCAACTGAACTATGTAGGTTCCGTTTGCGGTCCATTTGCACACAATCCTTTTGTGGCGCCTATTGCTTTGTCTCCGTTGAATTCAGTTCCTAAGCCGGACAGCAACGAGCATCGGTTTATTCTTGATCTCAGCTGGCCAGCCGGTTTGTCTGTGAATGACAGTATTTCTAAGGATTTCTTTTTGGGCGAACCGGTGTCGTTAACTTATCCTACAGTTGACGATATCGCGGAGCGTATCGTTCAGCTAGGGCCAGGTTGTTTGTTGTTCAAACGTGACCTTAAACATGCTTATCGTCAGTTACCGGTCGATCCTTTGTTGGGATATTCGTGGCGTGACAAGTTGTTTTTTGATGTTCGTTGGTCTCCTGCCATGGCTTGTCAACGAGTTAAAAACGCGGTATGTTTCATGCTTTCGCAGGCCGGTTGCAACGTCTTGAGTTATTTAGACGATTTTATGGGGATCTCTGCACCTCGCACCGCCTTCGAACATTATGCACTCAGTGGTTCATTATTAGAGGCCTTAGGGTTACAAGAGTCGTCTCATAAAGCTTGTCCTCCGTCGACTCAGGTTACTTGTCTTGGCGTTCCTTTCGACACAATTAATATTACTATGTCTGTTACGTCGGACCGACTATTGGAATTAAAAAATGTTTTGTTACCCAGGTGGCTCACCAAAAAGTCCGCAACCAAGACCGAGCTACAAAAATCATTGATAGGGAAACTCACCTTTGTTTCAAAATGCGTGCGTCCCGGTCCTTTGTTTTTAAGTCACATTTTGGATACTTTGCGTTCGTTACGGCGTAATCATCATCGGGTAAAATTATCTGCCGAATTTCGGAAGGATATCCGCTGGTGGATGCAGTTTATTAGCATTTACAATGGTGTATCTCTTATTCCTACGCAATTGTGGTCGTTACCAGATAGTATTTTTTCCACGGACGCGTACTTGACCGGTTGCAGTGGTATGTCCTCGGAGCAGTATTTTCATGTAGAATTTCCATCCACAGTGCTCCTTCGATTCACAGCTATTCATCTTCTCGAGGCCTTAGCTATCGTTATAGCTCTTCGACTGTGGGGTCATCATTGGCGAGGGCTACGAATCTTGGTTTTCTGTGATAATTTTTCCGTGGTCAGTTCGTTAAACTCCAGTCGAGTTCAGGACAAATTGTTAGCAGCTTGTTTGCGGGAAATTTGGTTTCTCGCCACTGTACACGAGTTCGAAATCTGCGCTTGTCATCTTTCGAGTTCCCAAAATCGTGGGGCCGATTTACTTAGTCGTTGGCACTTGAACTCTTCCTTTCAGAACGAGTTCCTGTCGACGTATGGCGCTCTCGGTCTGCAATCGGTTTCAGTTCCTGTGGCCATTGTTTCAATTGTTGGATACTATTTAACTTGTTTTGGTTTTGGTTTTTTTTTTTTAACTTCATAATAGTTTGCTTTCTTGCCTTTTGTCTTTCTAGATACCTTATTAACTACGCTGCACAGAGATCTTAAGAAAACGCGACGAGCGGCGTATGCGGACGGTACGCACAAGAACCACAAGACACAGTGGAGATCTTATCTCTCCTCCTGTTTTTCCTTTGGTCTTGAGCCTCTTCCGGCAACTCTAGATACCGTGTGTTTGTATTGTCAGTTTCTTAGCCGTTCCATGACTCCCCAGTCGATTCGTAATTATCTTAGTGGGGTCAAGCTTCTTCACGTTTTCACAGGGTTCGAGTTCCCCTTTTACGAGAAGCCCAAGCTCAAATTAACTTTACGAGGTCTCGATCGTATACTCAAACATGCTCCGTCGCGCGCTCCGCCCATCACGCCTGAGTTGCTGCACGAGTTAGTCAAGTGTGCAACTAGTTCTCTCAATGATTTAGTTTTTTCCTGTGCGTTTTTATTGGCCTTTTTTCTTTTTGCGCATATTTCTAATTTAGCGCCAGTGTCTGTCAGTTCCTTCGATCCATCTAAACAACTTTGCAGGGGAGACATTGTTGTTACTAGGTTTGGATTACTAATTTCATTTAAATGGTCAAAAACAAATCATACAGGTACTAAGTTGTTACAACTTCCATTATTGTATACTCCAGATCCTTATTTGTGTCCGGTTCGTGCATATCTTTTAATGTGTTCTCGCTTGCCTGCGCCCGCTTCGGCGCCAGCGTTTTTCACGGCTCACCGTTCAGGTTCTTACATTGTTATCACAAAAACACAATTTGTTTCGGTTTTCCGAGCTCCTCTGGCACGCGTGGGTGTTTCCAATCCTTCGCGGTTTAGGGGGCATTCCTTTCGTCGAGGGGGGCTACATGGGCCTTTCACACCGGTGTCCTAAGTGAAGTTATTCAAATTTACGGTGACTGGGCTTCAGACGCCTACAAATGCTATCTTGAATTTTCTGAAGACGCAAAGCTTAGTGTCGCCCGGGAGATGGTTGGTGCACTTCCTTGCCTTTTCATTTCACTGAATAAACCTCTCATTGTGCCAAACCAAAGGAAATGTGGTTGTTCTCTGTGTTTATAGCATTATAATTATAGCTAGGCGAATTGGTTTATTTTGAGCTTCGCTTAAAATGTTTAATTCGACGAGCGCAACCTTATTGTAAATATTTGTCGGAATAGGTTGTATTTCAGTTAATTATTAACGTAGGGCTATATATATCGCTTTGCGTGTGGTGGCAGAGAAGTTAATTTATTTGCGATTCGCAACGTGTCAAGTTCAGTCAGTTCTATTCTCGTTGTTGTAAAGTTACTTTTACCCTCCCTGCCCACCCGCTTTCGGGTCGAGAGGTTTGTCTGTGGAGTGATTATGTAGTCTTTCCGTCATTTGCCTTTTCATTTCACTGAATAAACCTCTCATTGTGCCAAACCAAAGGAAAATAATGTGGTTGTTCTCTGTGTTTATAGCATTATAATTATAGCTAGGAGAATTTAACTGCAGGTTTTTCCATTCTATTGAATTTTCAAGTCAAAACGTAGTCAAAACCTAGTCATTTCTACGCTGTTAGCCCTCCGCAAGAATTTCAACTTTTAAAAAGCAGTACATTTTACAACTTTTAGTAAAGGCCCCACAAATATAAACTGTATCCCTTGAATCTTACAGTTCAAAAGAGTTAGATAACAATGTTATTGCGATTGCTGTAAGCTTAGAAAGAGCTTATAAAAATCTTCAAAAACTCATTAATAATTCATAAGCCCATTACCCAATCAAATGGTAGATAACACATCACATGCAGTGACTTTACATCGATAAACCTCATCCTTATTAGTATGCGGTGTTTTATCAGATATAAAGACACTGCACGTGACTTATGAATATTAATTAATTATCAACACAGAAACTGACACGACAAATAAGGACTTTAATATTTTTGTGCAGTACTGTTTTACGAAATCTGGTCTTTCGCCATTCTATTTGGAATCTTCTCAACAAAATAAACAACCAATAGTTTAACAAGTGAGCCGTTATTTGAATGACACCGGCGCCCTCGTGTAAATTGCCAGGTAAGCGGCTGGTTCGCAGATGCAAGCTGCTTATTTCTACTCGTTCTCTACCTCTGAAAAAAAAAATTGTCAGCCGTTTTATCTACCGTACCTGACAACTTTAGTATAGCATTTTTTAGTAGATGTTTTCCCTCAGAACTATGAAATCCCAAAACTTCCGACAGGAGCCGGGAAGCAATGGTCACTTCGTCGAAGACGTGGCACATGTGTTGTATGCTTATCAGTCTAGTCTACTTGTTTTTCTCGTATGCTAATTTCCTCTTTACACAAAAGCGCAATTGTTTTAATTCCCAAGGGACACGCTTTTGAAAGAACGTTTTTGAAGCCGTTCAATAAACTCGCAGCACGTGTATTATCAGGTGTAAAAACTCTCGGCTTCGCCTCGAGTTTTTAAACGTGATAATACACTACTGCTCATTTTTTAAACATTACATAATTTTGAGCAATTGCTGAGACTGCAAGATTTGCATTTTTGCAGATACTTATGCGCCTTTCAGTCCTTTACTGCAGATGACATTTTTCTGTCAAAAACTAAAAGTTAACTTTATTCCCACCTGAATCCTTTTTATTCCCACCTGAATCCTTAAGGGAAACATTCAAGTTCATCTATCATTAAAGTGGCTAAGAGGAACTACAAGTAATCTAGTATGTAAGCTGCTTTCTATATTTCCTGAACCAACCTAAATATTCCACCATTTTGTTTGTTTTGACAAAATTATTCACCAATTAGTGAGTTAATTGACCAGTCACTAAGTGGATTAAATTTAACCCTTAAGTTTATCCCTTGATTATCGCTAATCATGTTTCCAGGAACAGAATCTAATTGAAGGATACATTTTTATCCCTTGATTACAATGTAGGCTGACATAATTGTGGGTGTAATGATAATCGGCTTTCCAGGAACCCGGGGGCCAGAGAGTAAGTGTGCATAACAGTGTTTACCGAGTTAGTATTAACATCTGACCTACCATTCAGCTGTGGCCTTTTTATTCAGAACTCCTGATAGTTGATGATCCCTTCTGGCCACATGTTCATCCCAGTCCTTTTAAACAAACAGGTAATGAATGATACATAAATTAAAGCATTTATAAACAATATTAAGTGCACTTACTATACTTGGGACAAGTTTATTTTTTTGTGAGTAATGGAAACAATCATTATGTCTGTGATAATCATTAATATTATATAATTTATCATATATACTGGTCATTAACACAGCCAATCAGCCGTTGCATATTATTTTGTATGCAACATACAGGTTGTATTCAACAGTATTAAATTGAACTAACTAGAGGTCTCAACTAGATATAATCAATGTAAGTGGGCTATAAAATTTTGAAGCATCTTCATATCATCATCAGTAATCTTCGAAAGTCTTCAGTGATCTTTCTTGACTAATGTAAATACTTCGGAAAATTTTGCACAATGAGATAAATACAATGTACATATCTCTTCACAAACACAGAGGTGAATAGTTTTCTAAAATTGTTTTTAAATATGTTGTAGTTCAATTTTATCCTTGGTTCAATTTCATTTTGCTTTGTTTTATACTCATTATCATAATTATATTTATTTAAGCCTAGAAAAGAATGAAAAAAAAATTGAACCAAGTATACAACTCAGAACTACAACAAATACATTATATTGTAAGCAAAAATATCGCCAGCCTCAAATGATCACTTTAGTTCTGACACATTGAGAAAAAACATGCGCATGAAATCTACAATGCCAGAAAGTGAATAGCAAATTAATACTCTGGTAATAGTGCTTTCAAGTGTTTGTGTTTGTACAAGTCTAACAAAGATTTTTGGTCATGATCAGTGTCAAGACAGGTCATCTAACCTCATAGTTAATAGTCAGATCTATGTTAAAATGCTGATGTTAGTGTTTTAGAGCATGCCAAATATATAGAGTATGAGACTAAAGGTCATCTAACCTAGTGGATAACTGTCAGATTCATAGGTCCAATAATTTTAGTGTGCTAGTGTGTGCTGAATATATAGAGTACGAGGAGAAAGGTCATCTAACCTCTAGTTAATAGACAGATCGATGGGAAAAATCTGTTAATGTTAGCATTTTAGTGCGAGCCAAATAGAGTACGAGACTAACTTTAGGTCATCTAACCTAGGGGATAATTGTCAGATCTAATGGAAAAAATACTGATTATGTAAGTGTTCTAGTAATGTGCCGAATAGAGTACGAGACAACATCATCTAACCTTATATACTTAGGTAATAGTCAGATCTATGTAAACATACCAATGTTAGTATTCTAGTGCGTGCTGAATAGCATAGAGACTAAAGGTCAACTAACCTAGTGGATCATTGTCAGATCTATAGCAAAAAAACACCGATAATGTCAGCTAATGTTAGTGTTCAGAAAACCAGCTCTGTAATCGCCTTCATCTTTGGCTCACCAACTGCAGGGGCCGCGGAGGGGGAAGGGCTGGTAGGACCGCGGCCCCACCACTTTTTGCGCCCCCACCCCCACTTTTTTTTTATTTTCAATATGAAAAAATTATTTTCAATTGTCAGCCCTCCCACTTTTCACCTTGCTCCGCAGTCCCTGAACTGTATGTGCTAAGTAGCGGTAGTTTCTTGGTGTTGTGGATGGTGTGGTCACCAAATGACGTGAAACAAAAGATTCAAAAGACACTGAACAATATCTACACCACAACACAAAAGCTAACCAACAATGGCTTCTGCAACACCAAGAAACACCCTCAGTAGCCTAACTCTACATTACATTAGACCAGTGTACAAATGTACATACAGAAGGTCATAGGTTCCATTATATTTGACCAGTGTACAAATGTACGTACAGAGGGTCATAGGTTCCATCACATTTGACCAGTGTACAAATGTACATACAGAAGGTCATAGGTTCCATCACATTTGACCAGTGTACAAATGTACATACAGAAGGTCATAGGATCCATTACATTTGACAGGTGTACAAATGTACGTACAGAAGGTCATAGGTTCCATCACATTTGACAGGTGTACAAATGTACGTACAGAAGGTCATAGGTTCCATCACATTTGACCAGTGTACAAATGTACGTACAGAAGGTCATAGGTTCCATTACATTTGACAGGTGTACAAATGTACGTACAGAAGGTCATAGGATCCATTACATTTGACAGGTGTACAAATGTACATACAGAAGGTCATAGGATCCATTACATTTGACAGGTGTACAAATGTACGTACAGAAGGTCATAGGTTCCATTACATTTGACCAGTGTACAAATGTACGTACAGAAGGTCATAGGTTCCATTACATTTGACAGGTGTACAAATGTACGTACAGAAGGTCATAGGTTCCATTACATTTGACCAGTGTACAAATGTACATACAGAAGGTCATAGGTTCCATTACATTTGACCAGTGTACAAATGTACGTACAGAGGGTCATAGGATCCATTACATTTGACCAGTGTACAAATGTACGTACAGAAGGTCATAGGTTCCATTACATTTGACCGGTGTACAAATGTACATACAGAAGGTCATAGGTTCCATTACATTTGACCAGTGTACAAATGTACATACAGAAGGTCATAGGTTCCATTACATTTGACAGGTGTACAAATGTACGTACAGAAGGTCATAGGTTCCATTACATTTGACAGGTGTACAAATGTATGTACAGAAGGTCATAGGTTCCATTACATTTGACCGGTGTACAAATGTACATACAGAGGGTCATAGGATCCATTACATTTGACAGGTGTACAAATGTACGTACAGAAGGTCATAGGATCCATTACATTTGACCAGTGTACAAATGTACGTACAGAAGATCATAGGTTCCATTACATTTGACCAGTGTACAAATGTACATACAGAAGGTCATAGGTTCCATTACATTTGACAGGTGTACAAATGTACATACAGAAGGTCATAGGTTCCATTACATTTGACCAGTGTACAAATGTACATACAGAAGGTCATAGGTTCCATTACATTTGACAGGTGTACAAATGTATGTACAGAAGGTCATAGGTTCCATTACATTTGACCAGTGTACAAATGTACATACAGAAGGTCATAGGTTCCATTACATTTGACCGGTGTACAAATGTACGTACAGAAGATCATAGGTTCCATTACATTTGACAGGTGTACAAATGTACGTACAGAAGGTCATAGGTTCCATTACATTTGACAGGTGTACAAATGTATGTACAGAAGGTCATAGGTTCCATTACATTTGACCAGTGTACAAATGTACGTACAGAAGGTCATAGGATCCATTTCATTTGACAGGTGTACAAATGTACATACAGAAGGTCATAGGTTTTATTTCTGTCAGGCACTCAGATGCTTTCTTTATCTCATGCTCATCACATGATGAACATTACATCTTTCCATTTTACTACAGGGCTTGAAAAAATTACCATCTTTATCTATTTATCAGTCTTAAATGCGGGGACGCAGTATAAAATGGAGACATCCCTTAGGAAGATTTTGATTAGTTGTCAATTAACCAGCAAAGATGGCAGAGGACATTTTGAATTCTCCCGCGTGTCACGAGAATTCAGCGTGAAGTAGTGTAAAACGGCTGAGCCAGAAAGGCTCCGAAAAAATGAAGAGTAAAAATACCCAGCAGTCGGATTACACAACATTTTGCTAAATAGTTTATTACACAACACTCACCTTCTCCTAAGTGTTTTTCACTGGCCAGTCCGACACTGAGGTGAATACTTAGTTGTTTTAGTACATACTAAAACAGTGAGATAATATAGCACTAAAAAGATGATTGTTAGTAATTTTGCATTTTGAAGGAAAGTGAAAAAGACAGCTCCTGCAATTTTGTATCTTGGGGAGAAAAAATGTAAAAACTATTATTAAAATGGAATAAGGGAAAAGAAACAATAGAAAGTAATAGAGGAAAAGAGAAAAATTATTGTGTTGTGTTACAGTGTTTCTTGGTGAAGCTGAATGAAAGCTGCTTCAAAGTTTCAACTGCTTGACACGAAGTGAATGAAACAGATGACAGAGCACATTTTTTGGAAAATGCTTTTCAGTAATCAGCTCTGGAATATGATATAGACTTGATACTTCCTCAGAAACGTTTCTGGTTGTTTTAAGCAGATTGAAGCTGAAAGATCTCACCATTATGGCTATAGGATCGAAAACAAGCAAGTTTACTTAACAACAGCGGATAATTCAGCTTGTACTTCAATGTTAGCTTAAGGCTTGTTTTGAAGATTTGGTGATGGAAGGGACTCAAAATTGAAAGTCACATCAACTACAGTCACACCTCCCATAAGCAGACACCCTTCGGATCAAGGGTAAGTGTCCGCTTACAGGTGTCCGTTTAACAGGAGGTTGGAAAAAAAAAGATAGTGCACTAGAGGGAGCATAATATAATGCAACAGCACGTCTTTTAAAGCTTTTAAGACCACTTGTAATTGTATCACCCATCACAGGACCATCACAGGATCATCACAGGGTTGTTAGATGTTGCTTTTCATATCACACATAAATTTAACACTAATTTAAACACTACGGTTCAAGATTAAAAGACCTGCCACTAAATAAATGCACATATCTGTGAAGCTCTCGCATTGCCGTCGCACAAACTGATGTAAGCCTTTTAAAAACAGTAACATAGCCAATGCACCATGTTTCGGAGGTGAAGAGAACAAGTGCATATTTTATGTACAATGCATGTAGTTATTTTCTAAAATGCAAAAAGTGTCCTTAGGTACGTAAAAAGAAACTTTTGATGAGTGTCTGCTTCGAGGTGGTTTCCTGATCTTGAGATAGCTGACACCTTGGAATCGAAATGACTAGTTACCTACATGTACATGTAACTGTAATATTCAGACTCACACTTCGCTTTTGCCATTAAAACCAAACCTGTTTTGTTAATTAATGATACATTTTGAGAACAGCTCTTTTCAGTTTGCCATGAGTTTGTACAATTTTTTTTATTCTGAATTGAACTTTTTTAAGAAATTCCCTGCCATTTTACTGGCACAGTGTTTTAATTTGTGAAGTCAATACTCTATTGTTCTTTACTGCATAGATGAAAGCTCTCCATATAAAAACTCTCAATTTGTAAACCCTAAAGTTTACAATATAAATTTAACATGGCAAAATTTTCATTTGTGACTTATTGTATAATAAATGGAGCAAGGTAAAATATTGTAGCAATTTATAGCCTTTTTACTGAATAAAATTTTGTATTATCTCAATTTTTTTTCAAAACTGTTTTGTTATCAATGTGTTGATAAGGGGGCGCAAAATTGCCTGATTTTAGTTGACAAGGCCTACGGCTAAGTATCAGGCAATATTGTGTGTGATTTTGCACTATAACTGTTAAATATTTGCACTCGTTTTGATGCATAATATATTGCACTCCAGGATGCTATGCAGAACAAGTAGCTGGTTACAGGTTCACAAGTGGGCGAATTTTATTCGTTTCTCAAACAATGTGTGACATAAATATGCATTGTGTGAAATGAAAGTCTTGAATTGGATGATGCTATTTGTTAAATTTGGTGACCTTTAGGGGACTGTCTTGTGCAAGAATGTTGTTTTTTCAAACCCATATTTTCAAACGTGTATGGTTGACCATTCAAATCCTTTCGATAAGAAAACTTTCTTTACATTGTACAATTTAAAACAAGCAGTGATGACTGCTATTAAAAACACAGGTATTGAGAAAAATCTGCAATAAAATGTAAGATAAATTCACAATATGCTTATCAACACGATCAATAAATCTTTAACTTTGCAAGAACTCTATACAGAAAATAACTCTAACATGTACCGGTACATGTACAGTATGTTGCCCAGTATCCAACTGGTACCAGTATCCGACCAGTTAAAAAATAATTTCAATTTCTGTGACACGCTTATTAATTTCCAGCAAACAAAGTATTCCAAAAGGAAAATGAACATTGCAGCTTTGAAATGCAAGTTTTGGCAGGCTTTTAGCTTGAGAAACACTTGCAGAAGGTGCTGTTCTGTTCAGGTGATTGAAATTTTTATGGCTAATATTTACGCTATTCACTGTGCAGTAAAACTATCACTGTTCAACTAAGGGTCTGTAAAATGTGATATTTTCAAAGGAACTGTTGGATATTTGAAGTGACGATACTCAAAAAATAAATATATGCATTAAAAATCAACACTTAAAAGCATTTTGTAAGAAAACAAAGAGAAATAAATTGTTTTTGTTGGCATATTTTTTATCTTTTCCCTCCACAGCCCCAGTGTACATGTACCTTTGACCAGCCGCTCGCATAGCTCTCTCCACCCTACCCTAGTCATTTGTAATGTTTTGTTTCACGATGCTCATTTCCTAAGTCTATTTATATTTTCAGAATCAAATGCCAGACTACTTTGCAATGGCAAGAGGATCCTATACGTCACTTGCCTGCCAAAAGTTACATTTAATTATGTTGCTATTGTTGTGGTCGGATACTGGGCAACAAAGGAGCTATGCAGAAATGCAAATTTCACAATGGATACAAAGGTAAAAACATAAACCTGTTTTTCATCATATTACAGACTAAATGGATTGTCTCAGGGCCAAACTTCAGAACTCTAGCGACCGAGGAAGGAAAGTTATAGCAGTTTTAAACTGAAGTGGTCAGATACTGGGCAAGATACCGTATTTGTGAACAATCTCAACCTATCTGGCAAGTGACACGGGAAAAAACTTGCATTTTATAAAGTGGCGCAATGCCATGTATGGCAACGACCCACTTAATAACAAAATGCAGTACGTATTGTTTTCTCCATATCTCAATTAGTTTATAACACAACTTAATAGTTAAAAAGCTTCTACAGAGCAAAACAGAAGCAGTACATGTAGTTTGGAGATAAAGTGCGGGATTGCAACAATGAAAGTGGATTGCAGTTCATCAAATTTGATTTCGTGACAGGGCTTTCATAACTTTTTGGAACGTTTTCGAAACGCTCACACTTGTTGTATTCAGTATTACGTCGAATACATGTATGCGCACATATCTGTATCTGTATCTACATGTAACTTACTTCTTTATTTTATTGAGTCGGTATAATCATAACAATAAGAATTACTGAGTTAAGCTTACCAAATCTAAATTGCATCAATATTGCAGATCGTTTATTTTTTAAAAAAGCTTTGTTTTATTTTATAAGGTTAAATCTTACTTTCCCAAACTTTAATTTCATACTTCTTTTGTAAACAATTTTCAGCTTTAAGCTTAATTTAGTTTGACACTACTTCGGTTTAATTAAGGTTGTACTCTAGAAAACTCGTAAACGAACAGCAACGTTAATTTTAGTGGGTTTGTTTGCCGCCTTTTTGTTGCGCCACCGCTTTGCTTGTGGTTGCCACCTACCTTGACTTCAGACGTGGGATAAACCGCTTTCTTGACTTTGCAATTTCTTAAACGACGATCATCCGTCCACCTGTATCGTGACTGAGCCCAATCATAGTAAAAGAAACCAACATCGCAACCATTACCCTTACTTTCCTTTCTTTTTTCTGCCATTTTTGAAATCGGAGGTCAATGGAGACAATGCCCAAATATGGCGAGGGACCTCGACCAATTATAAACCAGGAAGCTGAACCCTTCGCAAACCAGGGAACAGCCCTCGGGGAACACAACAAACAAACCCAACAGGATCCAACATGGCGGAAAATTTCCGTTTAAATACGGTGGAACTTATTAATCAGGTCAGTTCGTATCTTTTCGTGTTTCTGCTGACATTCTCTTTCTAGTTATTTTTTAATTTCAAATAAGCTTACTTTATAGGACCCGTAAACTCGCCCTCTACGAACTTCTGCTCTTATAAACTAAGGCTTAAACATTACTTAAGCTTAACTAAGTTTATAAGAAGTGTATAAGCTTACTCGTTTACGGCTAAACTAGTGGTTTCCATTGGAAAGTGAAGTGCTGCGAGTAAAGCTTATGCAGAAGAAGAGTTGTTTTGCGCTATCTCGTTAATTGAATAGATACAGTA
The DNA here is from genome assembly GCA_022457155.1 of Cladopsammia gracilis. Classification (NCBI taxonomy): domain Eukaryota; kingdom Metazoa; phylum Cnidaria; class Anthozoa; order Scleractinia; family Dendrophylliidae; genus Cladopsammia; species Cladopsammia gracilis. The sequence continues at coordinate 517,852 of JAJGOT010000421.1, read as the reverse complement.
TGTGGACCCTGGTCCGGCACACCTGAATCGACACTTCATGAGCCAATATTTTGCCTGGAGATAGCTTTTATGGTTCTCTGTTACACCTGAACCTAAAAACTTCCTTCCTCGTATACTTTTCTCCTAATTCGAAAAATAGTGGTCTTGCTCGCGGGCCCGTGGCCCCTGGTCTGGCACTCGTATAAGGCGTTTCTAAAATATCGTTTTCGATTAAATAACAAAAATATTCATTGTAGTTAATAATTAAGCTTAAGCTTACATTTAACTTCCAGTCAACTTTAGGCGAAAAATTGTCAATAAGCACACTTAAATTTTCTCAAGCGACGTTAGTGCCAGACCAGGGGCCACCAAGCGAGAGTTGTTGACATTTTTCAAAAGACGATATTTAAAACGAAACATTCAAATGCTACAGCGAATTCATTTTCATCAATAGAAAACTTATTCTTTCCGACTTTATTCGACAAAAAACGTAGGTTTACTATTGCGTTTTAACTACTATTTACTAGCATAATAAATATAGCTATGCTGTTTACGGACCCTTGAAATGGAAAGCGTGAAAAAAGACAACCAGACATCCCTGTCAACAAACTGGAATTTCGCGCCTTCGGCAACAGCAGGAAAGCCAAAAGTAGCTCATGTTAAAGAAGACTTATCGATAAATCATCGGACGCTTTTATTTTTTTGTTGTATTTTATTTACCGAAGAAAAATTACATTGCGTTCATGCAAGTGCCGCTCCAAGGTCCTGCCAGTCTAAGGTCCACATACTGTAGTGAACAGATAAGCAACTTGATCTAGGGTGCATTCAATTGGGAAATCTGGATTTCAAAATCTAAATCCGGATTTCGGATTTCCATTGTACATGGAAATCCTCGCAAAGAAGGATTTTGGAAATTGGAAATCCGTTTTTGGATTTTTGGGTTTTTTGGGAAATGCGGAATGAAATGCACCCCTAGTTTTGCTCACCAAATTACAGCTGATAAACGGCAAGCACAATGTTTGAAAGGCTCAAACGGATAGCCGTTAGTATCGTTTTCGTGTGAGAGGTCACCAGGGGTTTCAATAAAATTTGAAGTAGCCAGCTGGTTTGAGTAGAGTAAGTGTCTGCGGCCGTCGGTGCTTATTGAAAGCACTGGGTCACGTATAATACATGTACACAGGCTGGTCTAACTGCGGAGCTCGTAAATCCAATGTTTATCCCCGGTGTTTATGGTGACTTGTGGACGATATGAATGATTATGAGCAAAGTTTGACACACGTACACATATTTTCCACAAAAGCTCTCAATAACTGCAGTATTCTATCAATTAAATAAATACAACATAGTTAATCTATAATAAAACATTGAATTTATTTTACCATAGAGTTCCAGTATTCTGAGAAACGTATATTGCCTCAATTCACAGGAATTTATCTTCATTTGCCTTCAAACTCTTTGCATTCGCAAAACCGTGGCTTTCTACACGAAACAGAATTTCTCCGCTATAAGTTTTCCGCATCCCACTTTATCAACGATCAAGTGTTCTTTAGGGTATTTTCTTTTCATTTCCAACGATAAAACGGTGTATTATTTCTGAATCGATTGACTGCGTGTGGAATAGAAACAATGAAGGACCTCAATTTGAGGCAATGAAATAGAGGCAAAGGTGGTGATATACATATATACATACCGGTACATCTGAGAAATCTCAAACGGGACTGGCTTCATGCACAGTCAATCCAGGCTGGTCACGTACGCAGCCTGGTGCTACAGTATATATGGGCCCACTTTTGTCAAAGTATTACCTTACTATTGGGTCGGCAGCTCGGCAGTCGACTCGACTGACGATGGAGCCGGCGAGCCACCAAATATATAAGCTTGAATAGTACAAACTGGTTAGCGGTAGATGTTATCAGAGTGATTCTCCGAAAGTCAAATTGTGTTCAGTTCATATGTCAAAAATTGAAGTTTTCCAGCATGTGTTGCTAAAAACTGATTATGGTTGGACTTCTCTTCAAAAAGTCACTTGAATTGATATCTTCCTCTTGACAATGGAAGTGTTGAGAATAACTTCAGAATAACTTTGATTAGTACAATATAGCTAGCCTGGCGTATACATTTCGTCCCTGCCAAGGGACTCTTCCGAGACCTCTCTTGCTTCGCAAACTCGCTGAGCATCACGCTCAAAGTCCTATTCACAACCAGAATGATGACAGCAATCTCGCCTTATGTCGCATAAGGATTCTCGATCACACTAAATCGTGAAGTAAATCATAATGACAATGGAACTGTTGAGAATAACTTAAGAATAACTTTGATTAGTGGCTAGCCTGACGTATACCGGTTTTTCGTCCCTGCCAAGGGACTCTTCAGGGACCTCTCTTGCTTCTTGTTGTTTAATAATCTGTATAATCACTTCGTGTTTTGAGCCAGAAACATCACAATCCCCATGACATACCGTACTTTTTTGCCTACAAGCCAAGCTACATTGTGTATCGATAATTGTCAGAAATACATATTTGGAAGTCCAAATTCTAAAAATTACACGAACACCTTTATTAAAAGTTAGAATTCAAGATGTTACATACCAAAAGCTTAATTAGACTGAATTTGGTCATGTTTTATAAACATTTCTCAAAACCTTAAGATAACATAAAGAAATAGTCAATAAAACATTTAGATTGACATACATTCACAGTGTGATTTCTTTTACTGTATTGTTCCTAGGATGCTCAAAAATTCTTTAAACTTGGTAGTGCGCAAAATGAAAAATTGGTTTGTGGAGCAGAGGCTCTTTAAAATATAAGGAAACACCAGAAACTATAAGAGTATAAAAACAAACACCGCAGCTGAGTTAAGGATGGTGCCTCCTATTGTCATTGCGCATCCATTCTGCACATTGCACGTTAGTTGCACAAGACATTGGTTATACCTCGTGTGAATGTGCCAGGTATAAAAGCTAAGTTCCGCCCACTTTTCATGGCAAACCGTCAACTCCCAGTGGCTCAGTTAATTTTAAATTACAAGATACTGTAAGTTAAGTTCTCAATAATCTATGAAAAGGTTTTTATAGACCTTCTTCAGCCTAAAAGTGCTAAATTCTTTCTCTCTTTTGCAAATGACAGAGCCTTGGTAATGAAACTATTTTGAGCTATTATGCAATGCAGCCTCGATCAACAGAACCTTGTTTATATTGGCTCAGGCTCCTTTTTTCCTTTCAAAATTTCAACAAAACTTCAAGTCAACCCAGAGTAGTATTTTTTCTTACATAAAAACAAGCATCATCTAGGCATAAAATCCAAGGAAAGGCCAGCATGTTGTTATTTCCAGTCAGCATAAGTTTTTGTTTAGCGGCCAAACTCGCGTTGTTTAATTTTTTTTTTACCTGCGAAAATCTTTTGTCAGTGGCCATTTTTGCGAAGAAAAAAGTCTATAACAAAGGCAGAAAAAACAGCTGTTTGAGTCAAATCAAACAAATGTCAGGGCAAAAAACTTCTACTCGTCCGCTTATCTGAGACAAGTACCGTAAACACCGGTGTATAAGCCGCACTCGTACATGTTGTAGTTAATTTTTTATTTCAGGTAATTTTTGTTTTTCCTTTGTTTCAAATTCATTAGCATATATTACCATACCCTAAAACAATGGAAAAATAAAAATTACCTGAAATAAAAAATTAACTACAACATAGATGAGCCGCACCCCAAGTTTTGAAGCTCAAATATTTGAAAAAAAGTTTTTTTTTAAATAAAAACGTAAGTCAGGAATTGGCTCCACAAAACGTGAGCTAGGCTTTGCTTCTATCCGTCAAATCATCGTGTATTGCAAAAAAAAAAACCTCACAGTTTTAGCAGTTTTTAGTGCAGCTACATTCGTTTGCCCGCCAAACATGCACACTTTTCTTTGGCTTCTTTCGTTCATCTTTGGTGCCCCTTCATTGCTAAAAGCTTCAAAATGTCTGACAAAGATAGTGAGCACTGTTTTAACACAGGTATTTTGACAATTTGAGGCTAAATTTTACAATTTATAAACTTAATGTATCACAGGAAAGTATGATAACCTTTGCAGATGTTCTCGTAGATAAGCCGCACCCTCGATTATGAGCAAAAATTGTGGGCAAAAAAGTGCGGCTTATACACCGGTGTTTACTACAGTACTTCTTGATCTCGAGTGCATTACGAGAATATGCGTTTCATGCGGATCCTGGCTCATGGCTGGTATACGATGACTGTATTGTATTGTGTTAGGTTGTATTGTATTGTATTAGGCTTTATGACGTCAGACAGGTCATCGTACACCAGCCATGAGCCCAGATCCTTATTCTTCAATTTGATTTTTTATCTCGGAAGCACTCTGGCAGCTCTGTTAGAGAAACAAGACTCACTTTTCTACACCATCTAAAGTTAAAGAATTATGTTTGATCCATGTTGTACACCTCAAATAAATAGAATGTTCAATTTCAAGGCTCAAAAAGTCTCGTCAACTGGAAAGTATAATCTATTGCAGATGTTCCCGCAGATAAGCTGCACCCCCAATTTTGAGCAAAAAGTTTGGGCAAATGTGGCTTATACGCCAGTTTTTACGGTACACTATAAATTTGTTTTACCACTACATTTTGTTAGTTTATTCATTTTTGGACAAGTGAATTTCACTTTTGGACAACCAAAATTTGAGTGGCACTTGTCCAATGGACAAATGGAAAGAAAAAAAGTTTTTTGCCCTGAATGTCAAGAAGGAGATTAGAGAGGAGCAAAGAGTTCCAAAAAGACCATTTTTGTCAGTAATTTTGATGAAGATATAAAAACAAGGCCAAAGCCAGCAACTAGAAAAAACTTACTGGTTGCATCAAAACCAGGAAGCATCCAACTAAAGTCTTCCCAACCTCAATTACTAAGTGCAATTACTGGCAAGTATCGTTTTTAGTGTAATCTTTCGTAAACAAATTCGCACATTTATAGGCAACTGATGTTTTTTGAAGTCATAGTGTGTCAGTTCTCAACTTCTTTGCATTAGAATAAATTTTGATAGGGGAAGAAGGTGCTGAAAAGAAATCATATCTTTTTATTCAAAAAAGTGTGTTTTATTAAAGTTATCAGAGAAGCCATGAAAACTAGCTTCACAAGAAATAAACACCGGCAAAATGAAATGACAAAACTCAAGCACTTTTTGAAAAATATGTCTTTACATTTTGATGCAAATAACCTCTAAAAGACTAACCTGCCAATCTAGAGTTTCCTGGCAGCTGACCAGTCACCTCAATATAGCACTGATGTTTTCAAGTTGATAATGGATCAGAAAGAAGATGCACACAATGCAAAGTCTTTGTGCCTGAAGGAAAACAAATCCATTGATCCGCTGCAGTGGTGGATCCAGGGGGAGGGTCTGGGGGGTCTGGACCCCCCCTTTCAGAACTCTGTCTCCTTTATGATTCATAAAAATAATAGAATAAAATAAATTATTGTTATATACGTAGTTGTTTCGCTTCCACCAAGTGACTGTTTGTCAATTTTTTTACTTAAACACTTTTCGAGTTTCAGAAATGGTGGAAATGGTGTTTCAGAGGGTAAAATCGGAAAAATTTTCCGGGGAGGCATGCACCCAGAAATTCCTGGATCCACCCCTGCGCTGTAGATCCATGGAAGTGAACTGATTTTTGCAGTTTTACTCCATTACTGTGCTGCTTGACCTTGAAATCCCTGAAAAACATTTCTCAATAGAGCAACTAACAGCTACAAATAGAATTAACTTTGAACTCTACAAGGTTTGTCTGAAAGTGAAAGTTTTGAACAGTAAGCTGTCAAGTGAACATCTCAGCATGTCGCAAAGAGAGACGCAAATATTTAACTTACAAGGGAGGGGATACAAAAAAATTTAGCAGACCCTGAAAGCCATTCCATATAACTTATAAAAACAAGTGGTGACCCCTTGCTTTTTGTGTTACTAAATGAAGGTGGTAGGCCTATTAAGCACACAACCAATTTTTTTGTTGTGGGCAGAAGTTATTTAATAGACTGTATTTTTTGGTGAACATGGGAGAGCTGTCAGGGCCGATAATGGCTCTGTTGTGATGATTTTGTAATTAAAAACCCAAACAGTAGTTGCTATGTTACCATTTGTTATGTGTTTTAGAGATTTTTAGAATTATTGTTGCTTTTGTGTATGGAAAGGCAAATTCTAAGAAAATCTGCAAAGAAAGATCTATTTTTCCTTTTTTCGAAAACAATGCCGAGGTCATCATTTTTTTACACATTGAAGCTAAATTATCTCTGAAAAATGTGAGATTGTGATCGTGATGTTTGGACAAAATAAAGTAACGCCATAAATTTTTAAACACTTTACGATTTCTTTATGGATATAAAGAAAAGCAACTTTTTAGAAAACTGATTTAAGCTGTCCAGTTTCAGTCTAAAAATCTACAACGACGGTCTACAACGTGAATGCTGGTAACCGTCGTTACGCTTCTGTGAGTTGTGTTTGCGAAGGCGCGAAAACCTATTAAATAGCCAATCAGAAGCGCAGTTATATTGAAAATTACGTTAACATTATTTATGCGTTAGGTTCGGCACATGTGAAGTTCGACGTATGAATCGAAGTCGATCTTTTGTCGCTCTGTTCGACAAGCTCAGTTGAATAGAACGGCAGAGTCGACCCAAATACAAAAGCGCTGTTCCTAATTCATTCATACGTCGAACTTTACATGTGCCGAACCTAATTATTAGGTTCGGCACATGTAAAGTTCAACGTTTGAACCGGGCCTTAGCCCCTCACACTTTATTTATATACACACAGTAAAAATATCAGTACAATATGAGCTTATACTGAGGGTCCCCGATTCCCCTTTGTAAAAATAAATCACAAAACATTGCATTCACAAGCAGGTTAAAAGATCTTGAAATCAGAAATAATGTAAAAGCCTCAACTATGCTTCACGGGAAAAGAAATAGCTCCAATCAGGCTTTACAAAAAAGTGTAGTAGACCCTCAATAACTGAGGTATTGTAAATGTCATTTTCGTTCTTTCGCAATTAAAATGACTGCAGTCAGTCTCCTAATTCCAAGTCAGTCTCTGAAGTGACAGTATTTTGAATCAAAGGCTCCTTGATCCTGCAAGCAACTCATAAATACAAAACAACCTTCAGACCCTCGATCCCCTCTCCTCTGCATTTTGCTCCACCAACCCCAACTCCCCCACCACCCTCTGTATCCAAACTCCCCACCCACCCCTCCCTCACAAGCTGTCCCCATGGGTAAGGCAGGTGACCATTACCTATTGCATTTGGAACAGTCAAACCTTATGTAATGGTCAGCGGAATTACCAAGAAAAGTTAACAGTCGAGTGATGGAAGGAAGGAAGGAAGGAGTGAACATATGTATATTTGTCCCTGTCTACTATAACACCTTCAGCGCTTTGCGTATTCATGACTTAAAAGTAGTAACTTTATATAGCAAAGGGAGTTGGTCACTGAGGAGCAGTGTTCTCTCAGAAGGAGGTTCAAATTTAGTTGTTACATACTATGGAAACTGGTGATAAACCTCAATCTGATGGACCACATAGTTTATAAAAGTACCTTGCTTTCAGCAGAAGAATAGCTGGGTGCTTTTAGTAGCTTGCACTCCTTCAGGTGACAAAATAGTGGCTGAGGTTATTTGCTGTCTTTGTTCTGATGGGGAGGCAGCTACAGGTACCTGTACCTTCTGCTGTCACTGACACTTTGTATTTCATACTATGTTCTTGACAGATAGGAGTGCTGGCCTTCCTTAATGGTGGAGAAGAGGGAAAAGCTCTTTACAATGCATTTGTTTGTGGTGAAGTTTGTTATGAAGTGTACAAAAGACTCACAGTATCCCAAGCTGATGTTCTCAGGGTATGTCTTACCTTGCTTCAGTTGCTTCTCTCCTCAGTTTTCAAGTATAGTATGTAACTGTCACATTCACTTTAAGTAATGTTGTAGTTAACATGATTTGGATAAAGTCTAAAGCTTAGCTGATCTGCTGTTTCCAGCACCTCAATCTGAACAAAGGATATATTAAGTGATTAATTAAAGGGGCATTGTTACTGTATGAGTTGTGTCATGTATCAAGACAGATCACTATTCTTGTGCCAGGTTTTTAAACATCTCATTGTTAAAACTGTTTTTTCTTCTGATTCTCCAAACTCATGTTTTATTCAAGGAGTCACTTGAAAGCTAAGAGATAATGGATTTCTTGATTTTTATTTTTATTTTTCTGTTAGATATATTACCTAGTAATTAACTGAGTTGTTGTCATACATGGCAACATGCCCACTTCATAAAATGCAAGTGTTTTTTTCTTCCTGGGTTACTCCTCCAGGACCTTTTTGTGCAGTGAACACAAGTGTCACACTGCCTTCACAAAGGATTGATGGTTTTCCTTTGGAGCCTTTGTTATAGAACAATTAAAAGTACAATTTCTACAAATGTAATTAGTTCTTGTATTTCGAATATTTTTTCAATTATTGTTGTAACTAACTTTTATATGGAGGTCCCTCATGAAAACCACCCATGGGTGATGTGGTTTCCTCCTGAAATAAATCTTTCATTCATTCAAAGATTAACGTAGTTTACACAAATGTGGGCTAAGGAATAATTGAAGGGCCGAGAGCATAACCAACCAAAGTTGTCTTTTAGACCTTTTTTTATTTTTTTCTCGCTCAGATTTGCCTCATTTTATCGTACAATGAATAATATCACAAACCCTTGTCGAATTTGCACTAACCCTAAGGAATTTGACTAATTTCACCTGATAAAAGCAGAGTTCTGGCCCTCCAGTGCTTTGACTGTACATTTAGAGCGCAATTTCGACGCCATTTCAAAGCAGATTGGCCGTGAGAATACACGACTGCAATACTCCTGACCACTGGCAACAATCTGAACTAAAATACCGTTATTTATGCACGCCTGGCTCGCTTATCTATCATGAGCTCACTACGATAGCACATCGTCAATAGCGTGTGTATAAGCAAACATGTTTAAGGTCTGTTCGGTGATTGAAAGACATCATTAAGTCTGGAAATCCTTAATTCTCTGGCACGTCTCAAAGAAACAAGTAGTGTTTCTTCTCGTACCTTGTGTCTGAAGCGACATTTAGCGCTCAAGGTGAGATATGCGTTTTGATGCGTATCTACCTTTAAATAATAAAACTTAGTCTTATTTCTCGATGGTCTCTCGGCTCATGGGTTGGGTCCAGGATTTGCACTTGGACGGCCCCGAATTCGATTCGCGCTCAGCATCCTTTTTTTCGAACTGGACATTATGAAAGTGATTTTTTTTTTTGCGTTTGTCAAAAATCCTTACGTTTAATTTTAAAAAATATTGAACCGTGTCAGGGTGAAAACATAAGCTTACCGCAATATTGCGTTACAATAGGAGCCGGTATTTCTCGAAAACAACGGAAAATAAAAAAACAACAGAAAAAACTTCTGAACAATGTTTTGTAACTAGTTTGTAGTTCACATGCCAAAAATGGACAAACCTGAGCGAGAAAAAATAAAAAAAGGCATGAAATTCAATATAGGTTGGTTATGCTCTCGGCCCTTCAATATTATTGGCCACATTGGGCTTCTTAACATTATCATTTTTGCTTTACACAAATTGCTACTGTTCTTATACGTAGTACATAAAAATGTAGCATTTGTTACTTCATCCTAAATTTCATCGCTGATTCCTCATAACACCTGTGTTTCAAGCCCAGGGTTCTCCCTAAATTTCAGCTCAGCAGGTAAGGGATTTTTGCTAAGCGGTAAAGGGAAAACTGTGCGTCTTAAAAATTTTCCAGGGGCAAGCGGTTACAGGCGGTAATAAGTGTTGCTTCGAGCGGTAAATTTTACCGGTTACCACCTGATAAGGAGAACCCTGTAAGCCTACCATACATTTTTGCATAGTATAATTTAAAACTTGTCACCGAATTTGTTGAGATGTTTAAGAATAGGGGTTATTTTTTTTTGAAGAGTTCTTGCAAGAATAAGGTGAGTAAATGATTTATTCTTCATGTTGATAAGCATATTGTTAATTTATTTTAAATTTTATTGCCGACTCTTCTCAATACCTGCTTGTTTTAAATTGCAAGACAAAGAACATTAATTTTTCCTATTGACAGGATTTGAATAGTCAACCATAATGCTTTTGAAAGTACAAGTTTGAAAAGACAACATTCTGTTTTATCTTGTTATTTATTTCTTAGGAAGTGTTTACTATTTGTTATTTTTAATTTTTCTTTTTTAATTATTGTAAAGTGCCATGAACTGTTGGAAATGTGCACTATATAAGCACTTGCTTATTATTATTATTATTATTATTATTATTATTATTATTATTATTATTATTATTATCTTCATAAATGAACTGGATGATCTTTTTCCGAATTGTTTCCTAAGGGAGCGGGTCATAGCCCATGACCAAAGGTCCCCTAGGGTTTTCTCTTTACTCTAAAGCTCCAACACCTTTCTCAAAATCCTTGCTGTTCCCAGTAATGTAGTCTTCTGTGTATTATTATTATTATTATTATTATTATTATTATTATTATTATTATTATTATTATTATTATTATTATTATTATCATGTGTTCTCTATATAATTATGTGTTCTCCATGGGGGCCGGGTCCAAACCATGGACCTAGGGCACCCATGAGGCGCTGTGTGGAGGCCACACTACTTAGCATTGCAGAGAAAGGGTCTTGCGCAGGATGTTGGTTGTCCCAAGTATTATTATTATTATTATTATTATTATTATTATTATTATTATTAGAGGTTACAGATTGTAATGATAATGCTGCGAGCAGATGCTGGGTAGTGAAACATAACAGAAACAGTAATGTACATACAGATTTTGATAATTTCATTCTATTTATTGGGTCAATTACCATCATTTTAGAATTACATAGCATAGCATAGCATAGTTCTTTGTGATTGTGAAGTGAAAAATGCAAATATTTTGAACAGTAAATGTACTAAGGGCAGTGGTGGATCCAGACTTGGAGGAAAGAGGGTGGTGGGTTGTGATAATTAAGTGAAGAGCCTGGTGTTGGAAATATTATTTTTGGTCCTTTGGGGCTTGTTTTGGTGGGGGGAAATAAGATTAGTCTTGGCCTCCCCTGGATACACCTTTGGAAATATTATTTGGGATCAAACCTCAAATTTAAGCTGATCATTTGCTTGCACTTCAGCCCACATAAGCGAATCATGTGTTTGCGCCCCAACAAGCAAATCGTTTAAATTGTTAGTCTCAATAGACCAACACTGCACATTGGGCAGTTAATCCAGGGACAAGGTCTCTGTGTCAGCGATGGATCTACTTTCAAGAGCATCCAAATAGAGTTGATTTCCTTTTGTAAGTTTCTGATCTACGGTGGAGGCGGTCCATTGTTCAATCAGCAAACTCTGAGCACGTAACAATGCTGAAAAACTCATAAAAGAACATTGTCTTCCCCGTGAAATGTCACTAAATCGTTTGTGACCTTGATGAATGCTTCTAGCAATAAATAAGTTAGAATTTGGCGTGATACATTTGCAAATGGAAACACACTTAACTTGAAATCGAAGAAGCAAAGCAAGAGAAGTTATGATGACACTGCTGGATGTACGCTTGCTCAAAATCATAGTGACAAGCAAAAATCGAGACTGCCTGCATGAGATAAGGTGCAGGGACCCAAACAACCACAGGCAAACCAAAGATAAGTGTGCTGCCCGCAGCAATTATTATTACTAGTTGCGTCGACGAAGGAGACGCTTCCTAATCTTGTCGGCTAGGCGGAACGAATCGAGAAAAGTGTCGGTACCAAATCTGCGCCATCTTGAAACGTCACAATATCCAGCATGCTTAGCGCGTCGTCTATAGCGGAACGAATCGAGAAAAGTGTCGGTACCAAATCTGCGCCATCTTGAAACGTCACAATAGTATCCAGCATTCCCAGCTCGTGGAAATCAGGCATCATCCTGGGGGGCTGGGGTTGTGAATAATCTATTTGTCTTGATTTAGTTTCGGATATTTTCCCGATTTTGGAATCGTACGGCTCAATATTTCAATGCCTACTACTACTGGTATGTTTTGAATGTTCTATCTTGATTTTGCTGTGGTTCTCTGCCTGATTTGGGAAGCTTTCACCTAAATACCGACGTCGTTCTTCGCGATGTTCTACGGTACGGTGCAATTCGCGGTATGTCTTGTAGCAATAATTCACTGACCGGCCGCGCCAGACGAACGCAGATGAACTTTACAGTGCTCGAAATTGCGCCTGCATCGGGCGCATTTGCGACTAAAGATTTCGCAGTTTTGTGACTAAATTTGTCTAGCTAACAAAGGAATTATATTCAACAGTCTTGTGTCTTACTTGCAACTGGTAGTTGTAATTTTATCCGAAAAATCCTGCGAAATACACGTTGAATGTTGCGTGACTTAATCGTCGATTTCATGCTCCATTAATGCGGTGTCCAAGAAGTTTTCACGGGAGCACTTTTTCAGGCTTTCTCAGAAATTTCTCATTTCCGGTTCCAGTATTAGTACATGTACTGAGGAGTATGATTTCAGAAATCAAGACAAATGAGTGTTTCTTGGTGTTGCGGAAGCCATTGTTGGTTAGCTTTTGTGTTGTGGTGTGGGTATTGTTCAGTGTCTTTTGAATCTTTTATTTTACGTCATTTGGTGATCACACCATCCGCAACACCAAGAAACTACCAGACAAATAGACTACTTATATGTCGGAAAAATCTGAGACCTTTCGGAGTACACAGCATGGCAGGATTTTGCCCGATCCCACGGCGATAGCGTGAATTTGTTTGATGTCGGCCCGACGTTTTTGCCTGCGTGACATATCTCGCGACTTAGCCCTTTTAAACAGTGGCTGAATTAATTCATGAAACTGAGGTACTAGGTCAAGACGAAGTGTCACGGGATAAGGAGACGCACTATAATCTATGATTACTACTAGTAGTAATCATAGATTATAGTGCGTCTCCTTATCCCGTGGCACCTCGTCTTGACCTAATACCTCAGTTTCATGAATTAATTCAGCCACTGTTTAAAGGGCTATGTCGCGAGATATGTCACACAGGCAAAAACGTCGGGCCGACATCAAACAAATTCACGCTGTCGCCGTGGGATCGGGCAAAATCCTGCCGTGCTGTGTACTCCGAAAGGAGGTCTCAGATTTTTCCGACATATAAATAGTATATCAGTTGTCTTGATTTCATTTCGGTTATTTCTCCGATTCTGAAATCATACTCCTCAGTACATGCACTAATACCGGAACCGGAAATGAGAAATTTCTGAGAAAGCCTGAAAAAGTGCTCCCGTGATAAACTTCTTGGACACCGCGTTAATGGAGCATGAAATCGACGATTAAGTCACGCAACACAGGGGTCGAACTTAATTTTTTAGTCCACTAGCAAAGTTTTGCTAGTGAGATTTTTTTCTACTAGCAAAACTAGTAAGGTCACTAGCTATTTTTTTGCAGTCATTTTCTCTTTGATGACTCCGAAAAAAAGGTAAAAATACCTTAATAGTATGCTGTTAATTTTGTAGTCTTCTTTGCCGGCGTTGTCCTGTTGTTTCTTTGGCGGCTCCGGGTTGTCGGGCAAGACGTTGGTTGTTTACCATTTACCCAAAAATTCAGGAAATTTTGGTCAGAATGTAAATGGTAAGACAATTTTGGCTCGACGGACCGGAAAATTTTCGAAATGAACGGAACGTCTTGAAAGGTAGTCTAAAATTTCCAACCGAAATTTCCGAACGGAAATGTGACCTTGCGCCAGTTTTGATGCGTAAGCGTGGTTACTCAGCTCGTTTCTGGTGTCAGTGGTAAATGGTACTCGACAATCTCAAACGGAATTTCCTTTTTTGGAGTTTTGCTTACCATTTACACAAACCGTGGACCAACCGGTGTTCCCTTGTAAATGGTAAACAACGTTATCATCGTCGGTCACGTTACCGGTAGTCTTGGAGGTCGAGGGTCTCTTGAAGAAAGCGGTTATTTTAGACATCTGCAACAAAAGTGGCTCACAAAGCGTGAAATTCATTCTTTTCTGCATGTCACGTTGCTGATTCCAACAAAATGTGAATGCGTAGAAAAAGTGTGCACAGGTTCTGTGTAAAACCACGCTTATTTTCTCCCGTAAATGACGTTCGATGATGTCTGAATTTTGCCACAAAATTCTCCAGGAACGTTCACTTTTTCCCTCCAACTTTTATTAGAGAAATGCTTACTCGCAAAAGATTGCTAGAGGATATTTTTCAGACTCGCAACTAACAAAAACCACTCGCATTTTGCGAGTTTGCGAGTGTTAATTTCGAGCCCTGCAACATTCAACGTGAATTTCGCAGGATTTTTCGGATAAAATTACAACTACCAGTTGCAAGTAAGACACAAGACTGTTGAATATAATTCCTTTATTAGCTAGGCAAATTTTAGTCACAAAACTGCGAAATCTTTAGTCGCAAATGCGCCCGATACAGCTGCAATTTCGAGCACTGTTAAAGTTAATCAGCGTTCGCCTCGCGCGGCCGGTCAGTGAATTCATGCCACAAGACATACAGCGAATTGCACCGTACCGTAGAACATCGCGAAGAACGACGTCGGTATTTAGGTTAAAGCTTCCCAAATCAGGCAGAGAACCACAGCAAAATCAAGATAGAACATTCAAAACATACCAGAACGGTAGCGAAGAAAATCTGATAGCTTCTTGCTTGATTCCAAAGAGACTCAACAACTTACTTGGTCCGGAGAAGAACCTTCGTCCAATTTTTCCACTGCGTACTTTTAGTAGGCATTGAAATATTAAGCCGTACGATTTCAAAATCGTGAAAATATCCGAAACTAAATCAAGACAAATAGATTATTCACATGTGGCATTTCGGAACCCCAGCTCCCCAGGATGATGTCTGATTTCCACGCGCTGGGAATGCTGGATACTATTTTGACGTTTCAAGATGGCGCAGATTTGACTTTTCTCGATTCGCTCCGCCTAGACGACGCGCTAAGCATGCTGGATATTATTGTGACGTTTCAAGATGGCGCAGATTTGGTACCGACACTTTTCTCGATTCGTTCCGCCTAGCCGAAAAGATTAGGAAGCGTCTCCTTCGTCGACGCAAGTCGACGCAATTATGCAATATATGAGATTTCCTTCTTTAGATCATCAAATTTAATGCATTACATCATCCAGTTCTCTTTCATTTCACACAATGCATATTTATGTTACGCATCGTTTTCGAAATAACGGCCTACTTGTGAAGCCGTAACCAGCGACTTGTATTTGAAACAACTGTATTCCCTGTTTTTGTTTTTCAATGAAAAAAAATTCCATTAAAAAAAATCTATTGAGAAAATCTTGCCACTTTTTCCTGAGGATTGGGGCACTTAATTGCCAGCCGATATACCATCTGCTGTAAATCAAAGGATTTCAAAATTTTACGTCATTTGAAAGCTAAGAGATCGTGAATTTCTCAAAGTGAAATCTATTTCATCTAAAGAAAGATTATAATGAGAAAACTGCTGCTTTTACTTAACATTGCGGTGCCTGGTAATATGACAGTTTCAAGTAATATATCAAACACGAGGAACAGTGTTTCATCAGATTTCCAAACACCGAGAAGTGGATTGGAAAAACGAGGCGCAGCCGAGTTTTTTTAAACCACTTCAAGGTGTTTGGAAATCTGATGAAACACTGTTTCGAGTGTTTGATATAGCTTCTCAACCTCCTTCACGGTAGTGATTTCCTTTGTGTTCTCGTCATGAATTATTAATAAGTTTGAGAAGTAAAATTAACCCAAACCTTTTCCGTATTTTTTTTCTTCAGTACTTCTTGACGGAATTCAAAGTTTAAAATTGTCAGAAACACGAGAGCTGTAAATTCCCGACATATAATATTGGATCCCGGCACACCCCTGTGTAGGCTATATAATATAGGAGTACCCCCACCCCACCCTACTTGGGTACAGGATCCACATTGTGATCTATGGGTGCCAAATTTGTCAGGAGGTATTTGACAGAAAACTATATGCATAGATGGCTGCAAGATGCAATTTATTACACAATGATAATAAAAGTCAAACTTTCCTATTAATTTGATGCCCCTATTCTTTTACATAAATTTGCAATTTTTAAAGGGGAAGTAGGGCTCGAAAAAAAAAATGAAATTTTAACTTGCCCACCCTTTGGGCTTAATACAAGAAATATGTTACCATTCAACTATTCAATATACAAAGAGTTAATTCTGAAAATATCTTTCTAGGAGTGATAGGAACTTTAATTCACGAGCAGATTGTCCATATCCAAGTGAGTTGGGAAAGTTACTTGCCCAACACAAAAATCTACTACTTGTCCCGGACGACTGGACGGGACTTTTTTCGAGCCCTGGGAAGCATCTAACATACTTGCACAGATGATGAGTTTGAAAAAATCCCTGCAGCGAGTCTGCCTGGGTGTCTGCAATCTTTATCGACCTTGTATGATTTGAGTATTGTTCTATTGTAGGCCGAGACTATAATGCGCATCAGCGAGTATGTTAAGAATCATCCACGAGCCACTGAAGCACAGTTAAAAAGTGAGGTGGAAAAAGAAATCAAACTCTTTGCACAGAAGGTTGCTCAGCTCGAGGGAATGGCATAGGAATAATAATCTGATGTCCATGGAAGGGGACAAGCACTACCACAACCAGTGTACTTAAATAATTTCATACACTTTTTATATATGTAAGAACGTCTAATTTTTGAGTATAGACTGAGCTAAGACTAATTAAATACAGCCTGTACGGACATCTCCTGTTTTCTTTTTTCGCGTGTAGCAAAGGAAATAGGAGACGTGGACAGGCAGGCTAAATCAAATTGAAAATTTACTCAGACCACAAACTAATAAGAGATTTCCGTAATAAGCTTCTGCTCAAACCAAATTGTTGCATTATTTCTATTTAGCTCATTGTAGGAACAAGTGGAGACAAAGTCGTTCTTCATTAAATCTTAGCATGGGAATCCTACGTTATTATATAGAAAAAAAGTTCTTATAAAAAAAGTGTAGTAGAATAGAATGTAATGTAACCAAAAGCAGCGTCCTCTCTGCTTCTATTTCATAACAATAATGCAGAGCAACTTACTTTCTGACAGTTCGAACCCGCGGTTTTTTTGCTTGCACAGGCCAAGGCGCAGTGAAAATCGTGCATGTAACGAGCCATACTTTGGAGCGACTTTTGACTGTCACGTTACCTGTGTAAAGGTGGATTTCCACTGTCGCGTAAATTTCGACGTGCGTAAATAAAACGCACATAAACAATTTCCACCGTCGCGTAATTTTTTCGTGCGTTTTACGTGCGTAAATAAAATTGGAGACGATGTGCGAACGGCTTGCGTAAACGTAAAAGTTCAGCACGGTTCAACTTTTTACTTTTACGGAAGCCGTTCAAACATCGTCTCTTATTTTAGTTGTCTACGTGCCTTTTATTTACGACCGTTTTACGCAAGTAAAAATTTACGCGACAGTGGAAATCCACTCTATACGTTTGCGTTCGTAAACGCATATTTTTTTATACGTTTAGGCCTCCCGTCCACACGTAAACGATGAAAACGGTCACCCCAAACGGATATTTTCGAAAACGCTCTCCAAAGTGGATATTTTCGAAAACGCTGTTTACGTGTGGGCAGCGTAAACGGATATTTTCGTAAACGCTGATGTCACATATTTGGACCCAGTCCACAAATTAAGAAAATAGAGCAGATATCCAATATGGCGGACGGTCAAGTACTTATGTACGCATGCTTAATGCAGATTTGAAGCGTTTACGTATCGTTTTAACGTTTACGTGTGGACAGGTGGAAACGAATCGTAAACGATGGCTGGCTTCGTGTGGACGGGAGCGTTTCAGATTAAAAAATATGCGTTTACGATCGTAAACGTATACGATGGGGCCAAAAGGTCGATTTCCACTGTCGCATAAATTTTTACGTGCGTAAATGAAACACACATAAACAATTTCCACTGTTGCGTTATTTTTACGTGCGTTTTACGTTCGTAAATAAAATGGGAGTCTATGTATAAACGGCTTGCGCAAACGTAAAAAGTTGAGCACGTTACGTTTACGCAAGCCGTTCATAAATCGTCTATTATTTTATTTACGCACGGAGTGCAAAGAGAGCATATTTGGCACGCGCAAAGCGCGTGGAGAAAGCGCGGAGTGCAAAGGGAGGGGGAGGGAGGATGTTTGGCACACGCAAAGCGCGTGGAGAGAGTGCAAAGGGAGGGGAAGGGAGGATGTTTGGCGCGCGCAAAGCGCGTGGAGAAAGTGCGGAGTGCATAGGGAGGGGAAGGAAGGATATTTGGCGCACGCAAAGCGCGTGGAGAGAGTGCGGAGTACAAAGGGAGGGGAAGGGAGGATATTTGGCGCACGCAAAGCGCGTGGACAGAATGCGGAGTTCAAAGGTGTGGGGGAACTTCCTTCCCCTCCCTTCACAATCTGCGCGCCCTTCGCCACCACAAAATAATATTTACTTCAATCGTGTATTATCACAAAGGCGTACTATAAAAGGACTTTACGTATCTCCTTTCAACACCATTAAGATGTATGCGTGTATGCATGCATGCATGTTTGTATGTATGTATGTATGTATGTATGTATGTATGTATGTATGTATGTATGTATGTATGTATGTATGTATGTATGTATGTATGTATGTATGTATGTATGTAGTATGTATGTATGTATGTATGTGAATTATCTCGTATTGAATTGTAAACTAATTACGCCATATAGTATTAACTGGGATTACTGTCAATAAAAATCACGCTAGGAATAAACTTTCCGGCATTCCTTTCTGGCGAACATTGTGCAGTTCGTGACGATGTTTATTTTTTCTTTCGAAAGTGTTTTCTTGTCGTGCCTAAAAGTGAAACCTTGTTTGTTTATTTTACATTCTATTTGAACAGTTTTGGAAGGAGAAACTTCAAACGATAGAGTGATTTTACTTCAACTATGAAATAGATAGTAGGATTTTACGCCGTAGTACTTCGTATCAGTTTCTATTATCCTCAAATATTAGAGTGGTTTTACTTCATCTGTGAAATAGATAGTAGGATTTTAAGGCGCTGTTACACCAGGCAGTGTTTCGTGCAACTTGTCTTGCAATTTTGTTGCGACACAAGTTGCATGAAAAATTGCCCAGTGTAACATACCCCGCAACAAACATTTCTCGCGATTTTTTTGTTGCCGCAATCGTTGCGAGAAGTAGAAGTCGGTTCTACTTTTCGCAACGATTCTCGCCACGCCGCAACGAATTTTTCAAGCGTTGCGTAGTGTAACGTTTCCTGCAACTTGTGTCGCAACGTTTTGTGACTTTAGCCAATGAAATTGCTCCTTTCACCGTCGGGCGAGACAAATTGCAAGAAACATTGCCTAGTGTAACACCCTCCAGGCAACTTGTCTCGCAGCATCGCAACGCACGGTTTTCAGTTGTTGCGAGACAAGTTGCACGAAATATTGCCTAGTGTAACAGCGCCTTTACGCCGTAGTGCTTCGTATAAGTTTCTGTTATCCTCGAATATTAGAGCGATTACAATTAACCCGTGAAATAGTTAGTAGAATAGTACGCACTATTGGACAATAATTCCATTGTTTTCTTTTGTTTAATTTGGGCTATCACACACTAATTGTTAGATTGTGAATCACTCTATCAAGGTCTAGCGCTAGTGTAATAGATAGTGATAGATATTGTTACACACTAACTAATAGTTTCTGTTTCACAGTTGAAGTAAAATCACTCTAGAGCGATTACGATTAACCCGTGAAATAGTAGAATAGTACGCACTATTAGACAATAATTCCATTGTTTTCTTTTGTTTAATTGGGACTATCACACACTAATTGTTAGATTGTGTTTCACGGGTTAGACTAACTGTCCATCAAGGTCTAGCGCTAGTGTAATAGATAGTGATAGTGTTACACACTAACTAATAGTTTCTGTTTCAAGTTGAAGTAAAATCACTCTAACTTGGGTCTGTGTAGCGTTACATGTATGTATGGCTATATGAGCCTGTACAGGGTTATAAATGACAACAACATGGGCCTGTGCAGCATTATCTATGACAACAACATGGGCCTTTGTAGCATTATGTAGGACAAGATGGCCCAGTGTAGCGTTATGTTCAGTATGACAACAACGTGGGCCTGTGTAGCATTACGTAGCACAACAACATGGGTTGTGTAGCGTTACGTATGACAACAACATGTGCCTGTGTAGCGTTATGAATGACAACATGGACCTGTGTAGCACTGTGTATGACAACGTGGGCCTGTGTAGCGTTATGTATGACGACATGGCCTGTGCAGCATTATGTATGACAGCATGGGCCTGTGTAGTGTTATGTATGACAACAACACGGGCCAGTGAAGCGTTATGTATGACAACATAGGCCTGTGTAGCGTTATGTATATGACAATGTGAGCCTGTTTAGCGTTACGTATGACAATGCGAGCCGGTGTGGCCGATTCGATTGTTTTGTTTTTACTAATTTTGGCTAATTTTGATTAATTGCTAGATACTGTTTCACGGTCTGAGTAAAATCACCCTGACAATGTGGGCCTGTAAACGTATTGTGTAAAAATGTGAGCCTATGTAGCGTTGCGCATGACAACTATGAGCCTATCATACTCATGTAATATTCGTTATCCCGCGCGATGACGTAATTGGCATTATAAAAGGTAGAATAATATATGCAAATGTATCAGTTCGCAAAGATTTCCATGGAGGAACGTCAGAGTGATTCTGCTTCAGCATGGCCGTGCTCCCTCTTCAACCACAAATGCAAGGTTCTTCAAACGAAGTTCTTGGTTTTAGTAGCGCTTCGATGAGTGCGTCAGTCGCGGAACAAGCACATTCGCCGAGCCACGTGGCGGGGCTCCTAGTTCATCGTTAACCACAGCGGAGCAGTTACAGGTTCGCTTCTTGATTCTGTGTATTTTGACGTTATTTCGGGAATAGCTATGGTTTGGTTCGTTGGGGCGAGCGAGATATTTATTTCTCCGGTTTCCGTTTCACTTTTTCTTTCGGATCCTTGTTTGTTGTAGTTTAGGCGGCGTTTTTATTTCGGTTGTGTTTGTAGGAATTTTGCACGTGTGAATTCCTAATTAGATTCGGTAGATTTTTTGTATTTAGCCTTTGTTCGCGGGGGTGTTAAGACATTTTTTGCTCGCCGAATATTGACGGTATACTAGGGTATCTAAAAGATAGTAATGGCCCATTTCACACTAGAAGACGGACAAATCGTCTGGACGGACAAGTTGTCCGACGATTTGTTCGTGTAATGTGAATTCTAGACGGACAACTCACCTTGTGTTGGTCATCGTAAATTCATATCTAAACGAACAAACAGACGATTTTGAAAGCGAGTACTGTCGAGATACAACCATTTGTTCTTCTGCTGTGAATTTAAGTCGGACTTTGGACGACTTATCCGTCTAGAAGAACATAATTTTTATTGTCCTCGAAAAATCGTCTTAATAGACGGCCAAATCGACGGACAAAATCAGACGACTTTTACGTCCAAAATTTTGTTCGTCCCGTTTTCACACTAAGACGACTTGTCCGTCTGAGACGACTTGTCCGTCCAGACGATTTGTCCGTCTCTAGTGTGGAAACGGCCAATGCTGCGGCTCATTCTGTTGATGTTGACATTAGCTATCTGCTTGCGTGAGACTCTTAAAATAGTCACAAATTACAGTGACAAACATGACAATAAAACGCATGTTGGAAAACAAAATATTAACTTGACGTTTCGTATGTTACAACATACATCCTCAGAAGTGACCGTTTAGAATACAAGTAACTAAATTTAAATGAATAATAAGTAACTAATTAACAATAACATAAGATGAGAAAAATTTGCATATAAAAGATGCAAACTAATAAAGAATTAGCTTTTCGCTGCTGACGTTATCGTTAAGGGTAGGTCTGAGTTCCTGAATAAGTAGAGTCTCCTTAATCTTACAGTGAGTATCAGACCGACCTTTTGCCAATATCTCAAAGTGGTCCCATTTGAAGTTGTGACCAGTTGATGTGACGTGGTCTGCGATAGCAGATGCATGGCAAGTGCTTGTGATTTCTTTAAAATGTTCAGTTTTTCTGTCATGCAATCTTCGTTTTGTTTTAACAATGTAGAAATCCTGACAATCCCAACAACTAGCCTTATACACAACTTTTGACATTTGGGAACGGTTGAACCTATCTTTGTAGGGAAAAAAGGACTTAATGCGATGAGCGTTTTGGAAAATCACCCTAAGATCAATGCAGCCATAAAATTTATTAATGCAGGTCTTAAGCTGTTTGGTAACAATTTTACTTTGTACCCCTAAATAAGGTAAAACTAAGATTGTTTCTTTTTTGGGAACTGTGATGATCGGGTTATTCCAGAAAGAATCCACTACCCCTCCCCCTTTATACCGATGGATGGCCATATTGTTTGACCCTTCTCCTGCCCAGTTTTCAATAAATTTTTGGAAGCCCTAAATTTACAGGTAATGAAAAAAAATATACATGTAATCGGATTCAGGAGATTATGCTTTCATAATGTCAAAACTGTGGTGATGAGTGCTATAAATTAGTGAAATATTTTAATAAAAATAAATATTGTGTGACGCATCATGCCCCCCCCCCCCCCCCCCCCCCCCCGTTTGATTTCAAGACCAAATCGAAATGAATTTTTTTTTATAAAGCCAGTTCTTTAAATAACTGCTTTGATTTTGCCATGTATTAGTTTTTCCAGGCTTCACAGTTTCTTCAAAGTGTTCTCGCAAGTACACTTCTTTCATATATGCAAATTTCGCGCTCTGTTTTTTCATTATCATGAATCCAAAATATTTGTTCTAAAGGTCAAAACGTTTTAAGTAACAATCCGTGTAAGAAGTAGGCAACCCAAATGCACGGAATGCAGAAAGGTGTGAATTGCGCTATTGTTGAAACCGTCCACCTCATTGGCTAAAACATGAAAATCTACCATCACTTCATCAAGCAGCGCATTTATTTATCTCTAGTTTACTAATTGATTCCCTTTTAGTGAAAACTATTGTGATTTTTAATGCAACAAAAATTCTATGTGGGGAACATGGAAAATTAGAAGTTTGTTTTGGCCATTGTTTTGGAGTCTCGCGATTGGATGAAATCTTGTAACACAAAAGAAACATCGCTTTAAAATAAAGTTTCAGTAAATTTTATTTCAAAACCATGTTGTCCATAGGTTGACGTATTCTCAGGACGAAAATCTAAATATTCTTATGTGGGTTAAGGTTACAGTGTACCTTCGGGGGTGTCTCCAGTATAACAGCTCTAGCGTCTTAACATTACACTTAATATACCTAAACCCAGATATCAAATTAAAGCTTATAGAACTGGCTATCTAAATATGGAAACCATTTGGTAATAAAATGAATTGTCGAATTTTTTACGACGTCTAAATTCGAACGTCCGAATCAGCTTTAAAACGCTATAACTCAAAGCGATTATTATATTTTGCTAATTTGATTTGTTCTCGGATTTCCGGACAAGAAGCGCTAAAAAAACGTGTCGGCGATTTTCCATATTCAGTTGCAGTGAAAAGTTACAGAATATTTTCGAAAAGGGGAGAAAATAAATTGGAATGATCGCACGGAAATGGCTCTTGACGAAAAAGTTTTCGGAATTAAGAAATTCGCCGACACGTTTTTGTTGATTATATGTTAGCCTAGCTTCTGTCCAAATTTAACGAAAATCGAACAAATTCCCTTTGAGTTGTAGCTCTTTAAAGTGTCCCCAACAAGCGAAAAATTAACTTTGAGAAAACGGCGCTTAAAAAAACATATCGTGTAATAAACAAACTCCGCCCACAAAAGTTATACCGTCATTTCTCCGTCAATTTTCACTATTTTTCGATATTTTTTTTTTGGATGAAAGTTCATTCTGTAAACTTTATTTTAACGCCAAAAAAAAATTTTCAATAAATTTTCGATCTGGAGGTACACTGTAACCTTAAGCGAAATGCAGCGGAACAATAGAGAATTGCCTACTTCTTACACGGATTGTTACTTAATGAAACTCATAATTTCCTTAAATGAAAATGTCTTTCCCTTGAATAAAAGAGTTAAACGCTTATCAGAATTCAGTGATTTTCTGCTTCCGGAAGGCTAGTAGATAGGAAACAAGGATTCTGGCACACTTTCAAATACGTAGCATGTTAACACAAAACAGAAATTGAACGTCAGTTGACGTTCAATTTAACGAATAATCAAAATTGGATGAGATGATCGATTTTCTGCTCGTTCGCCAACGTAAATAACAAAAAGTCAATTAACATGTATTATGTTAAATTTAACAAAAGTCAGGGATTGAATGATTTGAACAATTGAACACAAACTTGACAATGACGCTCAAAGTGACGAGGAATTTGTTTGAAAATATTTTACGTTTGCGAACGAGCACAAATTGGGGAACGAGAATCGAATTATTTTTTGTTGAATTTTAACATAAAATAAGATAAATTTTGACTTGTGTTAATATGCTACGTATTTGAAAGTGTGCCAGAATCCTTGTTTCCTATCTACTAAGGCTTGGCGATTTTTGTATCCTAATTGCAGCGCGAAGCACAACCGTCTGCGAATTATATTTACTAGCTTGCCTTTTATAATACCGTGATTATTGGCTTAACGAAGAAAACATTCGAACAAGTTTAATCGCACTTTGCCTTTACCCAGGACAAAGGTCAACGAATTCTCTTAGTTGAAAGTTTTATTCAAATATCTATTAGTTTAGTCTCAAGAGCAAAACGCGTTAAATTATCGCACGGAAGAAACTGTCGGAAACCCAAGGAAATTTGTTTAGCACATGTCAAAAATGCCGCACAGAACTCTGGTAAAAAGTGTGGTTAAATGCAATGCATTCTGGTAAAACGTGTGGTTAAATGCAATGCATTCTGGTAAAAAGTGATGAATTCGAGAATTCGTCCCACCTTATATATCTCTCTTAAATCCTGATTATGTTGCTGCTCGCTCGCTCCGCAGCAATTATATCGGGCCCAAGATTGAAAGCGATAGGTGAGGTTTTAGTCTCATGTTTACTTGACTGGGCTATGGCAAGGTGAAACGAAGGGTTCTTGGCGAGCCTAATGACGAACTGCGTTGAGTATCTTTGTGAACTCACTATTGACATAAAGGATTTCTTTGTGAGCCCAATGGCGGAGTAAGTTGAGTCTCTTTGTGAACTCGCTATTGAGATTACTTGTTGCTGGGTGAGCCAAATTGACGGACCGGAGTAAGTAGGGTATATTGGTGAACTCTCTGTTTAGATAAAGGTTTTCTTTGTGAGCCCAGTGACGGAGTTAGCCTAGTATCTTTGTGAACTCTCTGTTGAGATAAAGGGTTTCTTTGTGAGCCCAATGACGAAGTAAGTGGAGTATCTTTGTGAACTCACTGTTGGGATACAGGGTTTCTTTGTGAGCCTGATGACGAAGTAAGTTGATCTAAGTTGAGTATCTTTGTGAACTCACTGTTGAGATAAAGGGTTTCTTTTTGAGCCCAATGACGAAGTAAGTTGAGTCTCTTTGTGAACTCACTGTTGAGATTAAGCGTTGCTTGGTTAGCCGAATTGATGGATTAAGTGGAGTATCTTTGTGAACTATCTGTTCAGATAAGGGGTTTCTTTGTGAGCCCAATGAAGTAGGTGGAGTATCTTTATGAATTTTCTGTTGAGATAAAGGGTTTCTTTGCGAGCCCCATGACGAGGTAAGTTGAGTATCTTTGTCAAATCATTGTTGAGATAAAGGGTTTCTTTGTGAGCCCAATGACGGAGTAAGTGGAGTATCTTTGTGAAATCACTGTTGAGGTAAAGGGTTTCTTTGTAGGCTCAATGACAAAGTAAGTTGTGTATCTTTGTGAACTCATTGTTGAGGTAACGCGTTTCTATGTGAGTCCATAATGACGTAAAAAGGTTCAGTCCAATGGCGTTGTCAGTAGGATATAATGTCTAAGATAGTTGTTATAAGAGGGGGATATATTGTCGGTTGGGTTCTCTTTTGAGGACTCGCAGTTACTGAAAGATAGCCCCTGTAAGGGTCTATGCCAATTGAGAAGCGTATTTTGCATGAGTCCAGCGGAAACTCAAAACGGGCGTGGTGAGCCCAATAATATGCGTTATAGGTAACTGGGTGAACCTAATGTTCTTTGAGAGGCGTGTTATCAGGGTGAATTTAGAAGAATAGAATTTAGGTCTATTAAGAAGTAAAGTTTCGGGACCCGAACATGTTCTTATCAGGGGAACTTCACAATCATTTGGAAGCGTGGGAATGTCATTCTGAAGGACTTACTGGATAAGAAAACTATCAAGAGTCAATATTTTAGATTTTCTCCGTCCCTTTCAGGGAGTGTTTACAGGAGCTCATTACGGTAGCCCTTCTCCGCCAAGGAAAGTCTTTTCAAACCACCTATCTTGTAAAGGCTTGGAAACGGTTATTTCATACGAAATACAGTCCCGCATTATAAGTGGAGCTGTGAAAGTTTGGGATGTAGGAGGAACAGTGGAACCTCCTTGGCTTGTTTTACCCTTACTATAGAGCCTTCGAAACCTCGCTTGTGTATTGATGCTTCGTTCCTGAATTTAAGGATGGCAGACACGCCATTTCCAATAGCTAAATTAGCGGAGGTTTCACGATTTTTTTATGCGGAATCCTTATGTCTAAATTGGATGGTAATGTGGGCTATGACCACATCCTGCTCACGGAAAAATCACAAGAGCTTGAGGGCTTTGAATGGAATGGCTGGTGGTTTGTTTCCCAGTATGTGGGTTTAGCGTGGGCGGCACGGTGGTCTAGTGGTTAGCGCGTCGGACTTTCAACCTGAAGGTCGGTGGTTCGAGCCTGGTCTCGGCCGTCGTGTTGTTTCCTTTGACAAGAAACTTTACTCCACACTGTCTCTCTCCACCCAGGTGTATAAATGGGTACCGGTGACAAAATGCTGGGGGTAACCCTGCGATGGACTAGCATCCCATCCAGGGGGGAGTAGCAATATTCCTAGTTGCTTCATGCTACGGAAACCGGGTTAAGCTCCGGCCGTGTGGGCCATCGTGGCCCGAGTGCGACTTTACCATGTGGGTTTAGCGGCAGTTAGCTATCTTCGGGGCCTCGGTGTCGCCTGTCCTTTTATATCGATGTTAGATTGGTAGGAGAACTGTTCGCTAAAGAGGGCTTCTGGTCCCGCCATATAAGTCTGCGAGACACTCTTTTAAGTAGGAGGTCGGCGGAAGCCTCCCTTTATATTGTTTGTCGAGTTTTAATTATGTGGGGGTACTCCCTTGGTTTAGCAAAGTACATCCTTGTCCCAGTTGGGCGGATATCATACCTGGGCATGTTGGCTGATTCGCACTTGCAGGCGTTTTGATTCCTGATGTTAAGAAACAAAGGTTTGCGGTGTTAGGAGAAAGCCTCCTTGCCCGCAGGGATTCGGTGCCTGTCAATGCTCTCCAAAAGCTTATGGGAAAGTGCATTTCGTTTACGCTTGCATTCCCCGGGGCAAAATGTTATATACGTGAGTTGGCGTCGGCTATTGGGGCGGCTTCGGAAAAGCAAAATTCCACTTTTCGCCTATGCTGCGAGAGGAATTAGTGTGCTGGCGTTTCCTGGATTCTTGGTCCGAGTATATTCCGTGGAGAAAGAAGGAACATGTGGCACTCAAGCTAACAACGGACGCATCATTGTCTCGTTGGGCAGGGGTGATTCACACAAACTCAGGGGAATTGACATTTGGCGATTTTGGGAGGACCTTCTCTCGTTAAATAATGTCAAAGAAATGTGGGCTGTGGCAGAGCTCTAGAATCTCTTCCGCCGGAAGTTCGAGATTGTCGCCTCGATATTCAAGGGGGTGACCAGGCTATTATTTATACCTGGCATGGTAGAGGTTCTCGTTGCAAGGATTTGAAACGCGTAGAAAAGCGCTTTTATTTTGTTTATTGTGAGAAAATATTGCTTTATCAATGATCTTTGTCTCTTCACATATGAATGTGGCGGACTGGTTTCCACGAAAGCTGTCTCGTAACGACGCTATGCTGTCACCAAGATGCTGGCAGATTGTCTAGACGGAGTTTAGAGGTGGAAATGGTCATTTTCTTCTCCTCTGTTCTCACAGTCTTTACCCAGATTCCCAAGACTGTTTGTCCCAGCAGTCGGCTGTCCGTGCTGTTTTTACCCTAACGATGAGGGATTTTGATTTTGCCAACGGTGTGGTCATGCTAGATGTGGAACAGGTCCACCCTCGTCTCAGTCCTTGAAAGCTCCTGTAGACCTTCCGATCCACGAATTGAAGCTCGAAGGGAAGACTTGCTGAGACGAAAACAGTCAACTCCATATTGTAGCCAAGAGTCGTCTTTGGAGAGAGAGAGTTTGGAACATTTTTGCAGAAGTTGTCGCCGCCTCGAGATCTCCACTTAGCTACCCCGGATGATGTTATCCGTTTTCTAATCTGGAAGGATCATGAGGGTAAAACGAAAGTGCATGTACACATGTGTCCTGCCTTTGGGACCAAGAGGCCTTCTAAGTGCCATTGGCCGACGCGATTGGTATTTGGGACCGTGGACTCCTTAATTAAAAGAAACTCAGAGCGATCTTCACCGCGCAAGGGTGAGGTTCGGATAACTCAGGTGTTCCCGGTTATGGTAACCCCGCAGCATCGAGAAGGGTGAAGGTTTATCTCACATCGGTAAGGGCAGAACAGCTTCAGGCCAGGGTCTCCCCTTCACAAGCGGAGCCTTTTTTGCTGAGTGACCTGATCGCGATCTCGGATCTTATCCCGGCGCAGTCAATTGAACGAACCGGGTTTAGTTTCTAAGAAGATCTTCGTTTTAGCTCAGAGTTAAGCCTTCTTTAAAGCTATGGTTTTTGCTGGGGACCTAGCGGGTGATTTAGGCAGAATGGAGACCCAAGAAATTCTGAGGGGGCCTCCTGTTCAACCATATGTATACGAAAACGCTGCGGGGTGGCTCGAACAATTTATTCGCCTTCATACGGTGTGGAAACAATAATTTGATTGTCATGTTACGGCGATACAGGCTTATATCTCCATTTGTGACCCATTTACAGTTCGCTTGCGCCATATACCGTTTTCGTCCATTAAATTCGTCGGGGGAGATTAGGGCCGCCCCGTTTGACTCTTCCGCAGCACAGGCTCGTCTTTCTTTTTATCTTCAGTACCTGCCTCTTGTTAGTGTTAGTTGGGTCGCGCAACATTATCCTTCATGGCTTGAGAAGTGGCTCTGCGATTTCGTTGGTGTTAGATGGCACTCCTATGTCTGATATCCTTTCTCATGTGGGCAGGAAGACATCGAAAACAGCAGAACTTTCAATTCAAGTTGAATAAAGTATTCTGTCCGGGAGGACCAAGTGACGACCTTGGATTTCGTTGGCCTCCTGTCCTCCGAATGTTCAATCTTTCCGAAGAGTACATACGCGACAAAGATTTCATGTACAAGGCAATAATGTCATTTTATTCCGCGAGACATTTGGTTATTGAAGCAACGGATGAACAGGGATGAAGTACACTTTACAGTAGAACAGAAAGTGGAGTCTTGCTAAATAAAGAACGTAAAGGCTACGGTATGAAGGCTTTAAAATTCATTTGCCGGTGACTGCAGAAGTGGTTAGAACTAGTGGAGGCTCATCGACGGTTTTTGACTGTGAAATGAGTGGTTGTAAGTGAATGTTATAAATAGCATTGTTGTGATCATCTACTGGTGCATTTGTAGGACATAAATAGGAAATATTCATAGGATAATTTTTTTCTTTTGATTTTACATTAAGAACTCTTCGATTTAAAATGGCAATATCATGTTTAGTATGTTTTCCCTTTCTCATGCGATTAAGTAGCTCTGCAAATTTTTTGGCATCTTTTTGTCCCATTATTTCTAAATTCAAACATGGTTGAAACTGTAAAACTTGAATGTCGTGTGTAAAATGTATTGCCTCTAATATGGAAAGCAGCTTTCCCAGTAGGAGCTGTTTTCAAAACTTTAATATCATCTGGATTTTCTCCTGCAATACTATTGAAATATTTGACTGATGAGTGCTTCATATGGCAATGATTCAATATTCCAAAACCGACAGAACAAAAGCCAAATCCATACTCTTGCATAATCAAGCCGAAAGTTTTTTAGTTCGCTTAATCGGCAAAATCTTACCTTTCTAACATACTATTACATAATCATGACACCTCAACATTTAATAGCCATTTAAAATTGAAATAACTCTTTCATAAATCAAACCGTAATAGCAATGATTCAGTATAATTCCAATGACTACTAAAAAGGGACATTGACGTTAATTGTGCGCAAAAGTAAATCCATTGTATAATGCAATCAAATTAGGCCCCTCCACATATGCCGAATTTAATATAAATGAGCAACAACAACATATTTTGCCAGGAGCCATAGTCACCGAAAGAAACCGTGAGCGTTGGCCCCACGCATGCAAAGCCATATTAAAGACGTCTTGAGCTATTTTTCGCAGAAATTGCGCCACCATTGACGCAATGAGAGCGCCGGCACCTACTACCTTACAATATTTGGCGAGAATACTTCGTATTTAGATGCAACCGTTCCAGTTTCTTTGCAATTTGGTTGGACCACATTTAGTACAACAAGACACAAATATGCGACGAGAGACGCATGAAAATAGAACGCTTTTTATTTCCAATTTGATACCCTTGTCTGATAAATGACCACAACTGGCTTCTCATTGGCTAAAATTAATTGCCAAATCGCTTAAGCTACCTGCTTTCGTGCCTTAAATTTAACGAGAGTTCAATTCAATTGAGCTGACTCGCTTTAATAACATTAAGCGAGTTGAAAAGCAACTCTTTTCACGAAATTTCCGGTTGTCACTCGCTAATCGACCACATCTAGTACAACAAGACGCAAATATGCGACGAGAAAGGCATGAAAATAGAACGCGTGCTTTATCTCCGATTTGACAGCCTTGTCGGATAAATGACCACAACTGGCTTCTCATTGGCTAAAATTAATTGCCGACTCGCTTTCCTGCCTTAACTTTAAGCAACTTTTCACGAGATGTCCGGTTGTCACTCGCTAAGCGACTTCACTTTAACTTTAACTTTAACTTTAATTTTAATTAACATAATTGCCTTTAGCAAGCTAATCCGGCAATGGGCGGTCAGAACACGGAAGCTCATGACATTGACAGCGAAAAAAAAAATCGTCAACACGTCAAATTGTTACAAACTTTAATATATTTTAAAACATCGATCATTCATATATTCCATAGGGTCCGGTCTGTTAAATGTTGTTTGATGTTTAATATTTTTCTTGTAATTTATTCAGATGTGGATCGGCTGAAATATCTCTGTTTTCCGTTTTTCGATTAGTGGTACGTCTGTTTGCGTTAAGTGGCAGTCCCGCTAAAAGCGGTCCGCTCGATTTCGCGACCAAAAATAGTTTTCCTTTATTTTTTGCTGGTCAAAAGGCTTTGGTACACATGTTTGAAATACACAATTCTTCTTTTTCAAATTCTTTATTTTCGCCCTGCTACGAGCAAGAAACGAATTCAGGCCGTATCGGCCCTTACGACGGTACTATAAGAAGCAAGGGCTGACAACTGCGTAGAAAAAGTAACGCAACAATGGCATGATTGAGACCAAACCGAAAGTTTGAATGCAACTGCGGATAGGTATTTCGCCGTTATTGCGGATCGTCAGCACAGTGTAGCAACAAGTTCGAGTAACTAACCTGACTGAGTTAGCACTTTCAAAAATGTCCACTTGGTTTTAAACTTCGGATATGACCCTGTCCACGTGTACAGCTTATGCCATACACAATGAACAAAACAGCTGAGAAAATCATGCCACTGTTGCAAAACTATCTGCCAGAGAGAACATGGCCAAACCATGTGAAAAAACTGACGCAACATAACGGATGTTTCTACGTAGCGCGCCTCTCAAAAACCATCAATTTTAGTCTCCCGATCACCGTCGAAACCCCGAGGGGACTCCTATATGAAAGGGGCGGGGATGCTCGTCGTCTCGCTTAGGGGTGTAAATTTCGGATTTTGGTCTCGCTTAGGGTGTTCTGGGCAAAACGCCATTATATTTTGCCGTCAAAGTCTCGTTTAGGGTTGCACGCGAAGAAACATTAATATAATACATTTGTCTGTGTTTTAAAATGGTCTCTTTTAGGGGTCAACAAAAGCTTGAGCCACACCCAGATTGGTCTCCTTTAGGGGTTTAATTCAAAATTTCCGACGGGCATCCCCGCCCCTTTCATATGGGAGTCTCCCCCCGGGCGTCGGTGGTGGGGGTGTTTCGCTGGGACCTAAGAACCTCCACCCCATCTCAGACCTAAAATTTCTATTTTTGCTACCCCATCTCAGACCATACAGTTAAATTTGGTAAAAGGCTCTTTACACAAAAAGGGGGTTTGTTTACACAAATTGACAGAATTAGGCGTCAAACCCATACACGCTCATAGAATCGACTTCTACAGGCACGGTTCCAGATGAAAAATGTGCCGGAAAAAATGACAAAACACTTAATTCGAAAATTGAACGGAAAAGTATACCCCATCTCAGACTTAGTGGGCAAAACTAAGACCCCATCTCAGACCCAGAAGGTCAAAAACCCGACCCCATCCAGCGGCACATACCCGTATAGCTTATATATGGGAGACCCCCCGGGGGGTTTTAGCTACTGCTAATTAGTATAAAGTTAAAATTTGGGTACACGGCAGTTAATTTGGGATAATACAGATCATTTGGAACCTATTTACGCATCTCTTTTCAAGCTAGCGATGCAAACATCTTAGTCATATAAGAAGGACACAAAAAAAACTTTTCTCTTTGCCTCTGGGCACAAGTCATGAAATGTTTTCTTATCGCTCTAGGGCCAGTAATAGATTGGAAGTCTGATGATCGGATTTCACCGTGCAGCCTCGTCACATAATTTATTGAATTTTAAGTCAAAATTTACATTTCTTGAATCAGTTTTTCACTTCCTAATGTAACATTGCCTTGTATGTATTGTATTTGAAGCGACAGACTCGCGTTAAATTATATAGAACTAAAATCTGCAAAGGACCACAAACAAAAAAGCTGCTGTAAACGATACGTAGGATCTACGAAAGACCTAATCAGCCTTGCAGTTTGTCGTTTAAATTATATACCCTGTTCAGGACAAAAATGCCAAAAACCATACCCTGTCCAGCGGCACGTGCCCGTATAGGTCATATAAGGGAGTAACCTCCCCCCCCCCCCCCCCCCCCCCCCCCGCGCGTCGGGTCACGCTCATACAAAGCCTTTGAGCTGACAGCAAACTTTGTCTGAGTCACGCACCCCTTCTTTCACAAAATACTAAATAAGCTTATATGCATTACAAGTTATCTCAATTATAAGCATCCTTGACATGACCTCGGTCAAAGTGATTGTTGACGTAAAGATCATGTTCTATTTCTCATTTAATTAAAATTGAAGTTTTCCAGCCTGTGTCATTCAAAATTGATTATGCTTTTAGCAGCAAATCTTATCACTGAAAGAACAATGAACGATAGAAGAAAATCACGTTTCATTAATGTTTCATGTACAATGTAATTGCTCACCTCAAATTCTCTCTTCTCACTCTTCGGGGCGTTATGTTATCACATAAACCATCCTTTTTTTCCAACAGACTAGAGATCCCAACGGCAGATGTCTACCCTTGGTTATTGGAAACGGTCCCATCAGCATAATTCGTTGAAATATCAGATTGCAAATGATCAATATGATCCAACAAAATTGAGGGAATACTTTCCCAAATTCTGCATGTATTACAAAGCAGAAAGTTTTCCACTAATTTAGGCTGCTCTATCTAGTGTAGAAACTCTCTTCTCTGCAGAATCGAGACATCTTTGTTCTCGCGCTTCGCGCTCGTGTCTCGCGCTACGCGCTCACGCCCCAAAACCCGCTTGAGCTCATCGCCGAGACAAGACCGAGAAGAATGGCTTGTTTTAGGCGTATTTGTCTCATTCAATACAGGCCGTAAAAATCACTTCAGGCCGGATTTTCGCTATGTCATTCCGGCTATAATTTTTCGTACGGGTTTCACCCTTTTTAATCTATTAATACCAGCTACGAAAAGCGCGTGAAGCATTTCTCATAGACAAAGCAAAGACGTTAGAACCACTTGGAATCAACAGACGCGACGAACTTCATTAACTTTCTCATCACTAGTCAGTTTAGTTTATCACCCGTCAAACCCTTCACCAATCATATTCATTGTTTTTGTTATTCTTTAGTTTTTTCAAAACCACTTGTATAACGGTTTTACAGTTGTAATCATTTATAGTGCTAGCCCCTGAAGAAGCTTTGTTTTGCAAAGCGAAATATTGGGCACTATTATATTCCACTTTGATTTTATTTTATTTGCTTCTGCTTCTGTTTTTCTGCCGAAAGGGTCAGTTTGCCGTTTTTTTCCTTCACTTACTATAGAAATAGGTCAGTGTCTTTTAAAACCTCTTTAAACGCTCACAAGACAATTCACCCTTCACGCTTTCCTCCCACACCGCTATAAACGAATACCCTTTACACAAACAACCTTTTAATCAATTTATTAGCCTACGCACATCCGAATTTACTTCTCTTACACCACATATTACCTTATCTACTCTCAAATCTCCATAACTTGCGATATAGATCGTGTTTTGATTGGTTACTTCCAAATCACTGCGGTCAGTTAATATTGGTGGGAGTTGGTGGGCGGAAGAGCCAGAACAATGGACTGTCTACACGCGCTTATTTTTTTTCCTCCCCTCGTCTCGCGCTTCGCGCTCGTGTCGCGCTTCGCGCGAAATGCTTCGTTCGCCCCGCTTGGCTCATAAAGCGCCTGTCATGCAGGCTAGGGTTTATTAAGTCACGATTTACTAAATTACTCTTTTAAACACGGAACAATCTCTGACACACAACGTCAAGGAATTATCCGCCTGCTGCTTTACAAGAAGAACGACAAGTTAGACTTGAAAAACTGGCAACCAATTTCTCTGTTAAACACAGATTATAAAATTTGTACTAAAGTAATCAAACATGCGGGATTCCTGACCGCAGTATTTTTAAAAACCTTTTTCTGATCCGGTGTGACGGAAGGTTTTGCCGGTGTCGGACTAAGGAAAGCCTTTAGGGGAATCGGCGCTTGATAACGGGGGAAAACTAACTCAAATGGGCAACTCGCTTGCAAAGGAGAGCTGTCTCTCTCGGTAGGTACGGGATCAAATCACGAATTGGTACGCAACAGGAAGGCGATCAAGAAACCTGACTTGCGGTTCCAACAGCGTTTATTCCTGACTTGTGACTTTACGATGTAATCCAACGATGTAATCAAACGATGTAATCCAACTAACAATTGCAAACTAGGTTCTTATATACTTAAGGCACAAGTGTTGAACACAAAGGAACATAATGAAAGTGTCAAGCGAAATTCTTTGAGCTCAGCAAAAGTAAATTTCAAAATATATTTTTAACCCAAGTGTCCATTGTTCATAAAGCTATTTTTAAAAGTAATGTACATTTGAAAACCCTAAAACAAAGAAGTAGCAGAAAAGCCAAGTCAGCAAGCGGCTTTTTACGTTGTAAGCACGTAATGGTGTCGTATCAACAGATTTGCAAGGGCGGCACGTACTAGCGATGTACCATTATCGGGTTATTCACCTATAACAAAAGCTACTAAATTTAACTTCGATGAGTCAGCTAAACTATTCATACTGAAAAAAAACAAAATGACACCATTACTTGCCAAGTCGTTGATTAGTTAAATAAAACTGAAAAAAACACCGTGAGTGCCGGACGAGACTTTAGAATAGTAATAACAACTATTGTGTGTACAGCTTGATACGTGAAAAATCGGCTAGACATGATAAATTTACTAACAAGGTGTCAACTTGAATAGTGGAACGAACCTAATTAAGAACGATAAATTAACCCAAGGTAAAACTATTGTTCAGAAGGTAGTACATTTTAGTATGAATGAAAGCACGACCTGGTACAGTAATTGAATGCTTTTCAAAGAGGTTAAAACAATTAAGTTTGATTGTCAAAAACAAAACCCTGTTGACTTTTAGAAGATTCGATTTCGATGAATAGCACAAAAGCTTATAATAAAAGCGAATTTCATACTAAGCAAAACCTTTCACAGCTGAATGCGGAGTAAACCAAGCTGAATTGATCCATAGGAACTTTTTAACAGTGAACTCTCATAACCCATAACTCTCATATAACAGTGAACTCTCATAACTCCGAGGCGACCGACACAACAGTCATTTGTATTCCCGATTCAACTCCAGACATGTCCTCAAAAGAACCAGAGACTGTTATCATAATACTGTTACGTTTTTACAACAACGTGCAATAATTCACTCACTAGTTTTCTCGTTGTTTATGTTCATTGGCGCCAGAACAGCAACCATAACTATGGGAATTATACAAACCTCCGGTCAGGAAGTAAAATTGCAATTTAATACCGATGCCTTGGATTTTATTTATACTTGACCAGAAATCCGCAAACATTTCCTTCCAGCAGAAATTTTAGCTGTCTCCGCAACCCGCAAAAATTTCCTCCCGCAAAACAAATTCAGTCGGACAATCCGCAAAATTTCCTTGTGCACGGTAGCTAAATCAACAAAACTATGACGTCTTTCCCCTACTATTGCACAATCAAACTGTAATAGCAATGAATAGAAAAAAACGCAAAGTTCATGCTATTTTGCTCTGCCATACCAATCATATTAAAACAAACTTTCCTGTCCCATTTAACTTTCTTAAAACGTCTCCATTAGTAAAATACACCGTGAAATTCTCAAACTACGTTTCCCAAGAAAACGCATTTGACCTATTTTTACCCTGATAGGTGACGAAATTTAAGAAGGACTAAGACCTTTGCGGTAATGTAATGTGAGATATGACAAGTTCATGACAAGTTCTGACATCCCAATACCCTAGGGAAATTAACAATAGGTCCGGGGGTGCTCCCCAAAAATTTTAGTGGCAGTATGTGACGCCCTTCTTGAAATCCTAACCGGTTTAACCAACCATATCCTCAATGCACTAATATAGCTTCTATAAAGAAGGAAGAAGAAACCCCCCGGACAAAAGTCCACAAAATTTTGTTAACAACTTTTGTCCCTTTTTCGTACTCAATTCCGAATCTCGCTTAATGCGCATGCGCATTAACGAGATAAAAAGGGAAGTGTGACCCCAAAAAATCTACAAAGAGCCATAATATAGCAGGACGACTATATGTGGACCTAGCATGAAGTACTTATATATATATATATATATTTTTTAATTATCTGCTCAACCATTACATTACACTACATTACATTACACTACATTACGTTACGTTACTTTACACTGTCTTGCAATACAGTAAAAGAAACTAAAAGAACTAGTCATCACATTACCTACGGTATTACATTATGTACATTACATTACATATTACAACCTTACACAATTTTCCAAAAGACTTCAAAATTCCATATGCTATGTCACAGAAAGTTGATTATTGGCTTCCACTTTTCATTATGAATGCTAATTTTATTGTTCTTAAGGGCAATTGAGCGCTCAATAGATTCAATGTATTTTAGCTTAGCGATGATTTTTAAATCATATAATGATTATATGATTTAAAAGAATCCAATTAATAATCTTCTCGGTTAGGCCAAAAATGACGTCATAATCATTTAAAAAATCAATATTAATATGTAGGGACTTAAGCCAAAGAACTACGGACTTCCAGAAGGCTAGGCTAAAATTACAATAACAAAAAAGATGCTCGAGAGATTCTTCTGACATTTGACAGAAAGTACACAGAGGAGAATCAACCATTTTCATTTTATATAAAGATTTATTAGTATATAATATTCGATTAATAAGTTTGTATTGGAAGATTCTTGTTTTAGTGTCGAGTGTGACAACATGCGGGATTAAATAAATTGTTTCCCAATCCAAATCGCAATTGTTAAATATCGCACTATATTTTTGTCGCGCGGAAGGATCAACTTGAATCGTCTTCACCACTTCCCAATACAGTTTTTTTGAGTTCATCGAATCCAGTGGATAGTTTTTACCATTTAAATAGAAAGAATATTGTGTTGTGGGTATGCTGTTAGGTGTTGTAGGACCCCCATCATTCGAATTTATTAGCCTTTTCCAGGCGGAGGGAAGAGAATCAAAGATACCTTGAAGTAAGAGGAAGTCATTAGTCCACAAAATTTTGTTAACAACTTTTGTCCCTTTTTCGTACTCAATTCCGAATCTCGCTTAATGCGCATGCGCATTAACGAGATAAAAAGGGAAGTGTGACCAGTAGTGTGACCCCAAAAAATCTATAAAGAGCCATAATATAGCAGGACGACTATATGTGGGCCTAGCATGAAGTACTTATAGGAAGACTATTTGTGGGCCAAGCATGAAGTACTTGTCGCAATCATGGACGCTATCGTCAATGGGCAAAATAACTGTGAAGAGGAAATAAAGATAAAACAATCTTCGAAGATAGTTATTGCAATAGCAGAATTCGTTGCTGGTGACGAGACTCAGTTGAGCTTCAGTGAAGGTGACGAGCTAGTGATTCATAGCGAAGAATCCGCGGATTGGTGGTGGGGTGAACTGAATGGACTATGCGGCTACATCCCTATTTCCTATGTTGTTACTGAGACAGACTATGCCAGACACTATACCCACAAACATGAATGGCAAGACGAGGAATACTTTGGAGACTACGGAACGTTGAAGCTCCATTTGGAAATGCTTGGTGATCAACCACGAACCCTTGCCTACAGAAAAGCTATAAATAGACATCGTGGTGTTTTCTTTGGGAAAACGGTGTTAGATGTGGGATGTGGCACCGGGATTTTAAGCTTGTTTTGTGCGAGAGATGGTAAAGCTAGCAAAGTTTATGCTGTGGACGGGAGTGTAGATATCGGAAGCGTGACCACAGAGATCATTAGACTGAATGATTTAAGTGAGGTTATTTCTGTTGTCATTGGAAAAATAGAAGATGTAGAACTGCCTGAAAAAGTGGACGTCATTTTATCAGAATGGATGGGTACTTTCTTAGTTTTTGAATTCATGATTGACTCTGTCCTCTTTGCAAGAGATAAATGGTTAAAAAAGGATGGCATCATATGGCCATCAAATGCAAAGCTGTTCATTGCACCTTGTTCTGCCAAGAAAGCTTACGATGAAAAGGTTACTGTTTGGAGAAATCAATATGGATTTGATTTCTCACCTTTGCTGGACAAAGCAAAGGCTGAATTCCTTGATAGACCTCTGTATAACTATGAACTTGATGGTGAAGATTGCTTATCACAAAGTGCAGTTCTTCTGGATATTGATATGCAGAACTTTTCCAGGGAGAACCTTGAATTGATATCACAACAGTTTGAGTTTGTCATAAGAAAGAATGGTACCTTACATGGGCTGTGCAGCTGGTTCAGTGTGATATTTGGAGGAGTACCAGTTGCAGATAAATCACAATATGAGACACTTTCAACAGGACCCGATCATGAAAGAACTCACTGGAAGCAAAACCTGTTTCTTCTGGATGATCCAGTATCTGTTTATGTTGGTAACCTCATCACAGGATCTGCTACTTTAAAGAGAAATCCAAAATATAGGAGGCACCTCAGTGTAACCTTTCACTTAAAGATTTTTTCTAACAAATCAGATGAAACAGTTATTCACAATGTTAAGAAAAGGTTTTTTATTTGGAGATGAGTCTTCTTTTTTCTCTCTTCTTTTTGTTATTTCAAGTAAATATTTCTTTCATAGGCTCCAGGCATGAACCTGGTAAGTGACTTTTTCTTCATGTTATTTTAAATCTTTTTTTTTTCTTGAAAAAAGTACTACATTTGCAAAATAATGTCATGGACAAATGCTTTTTTAGATTTTCCAAATGTTCTTCAACTAATAATACACTGGCATCTCTGTGTGACCACTTCTCGTAAGTGAGCACTTTTCCAAAATACCAAATTTGTTTTCAGTCAAATCATTATAGTTGAAACCTCTCTTAAGCAACCACCCCTCGGAAGTGACTTTCAACGCTGATGATTTGAATTTTTCTATTGTTTTTAACCTCTGATATACCACCATTTGCCTATATTTGGTGCTGCTTAAGATGCAAAATGAATGTGTTATAGTACAACTCCAGTACAAGAAAAATGTTGTAGTCCCTTGCTTCAAAACTTCTTCAATTATGATAAAACAGTTTTCGCTGATAATTACTACAGGTTCATGTCATTCAAAATAAAAACTCCCTGTGGTCTGACCTCCAGTTAGTGACCACCTCCCGTAAGCAACCACCTCCCGTAAGCGACCACCTCCCGTAAGCGACCACCTACCGTAAGCGACCACCTCCCGTAAGCGACCACCTACCGTAAGCGACCACCTCCGTAAGCGACCACCTCCCGTAAGCGGCCACCTCCCGTAAGCGGCCACCTCCCGTAAGCGGCCACCTCCCGTAAGCGGCCACCTCCCGTAAGCGACCACCTCCTGTAAGCGACCACCTACCTTAAGCGACCACCTCCTGTAAGCGACCACCTCCCATAAGCGACCACCTCCTGTAAGCGACCACCTTAGCTTTGTACTTTGGATGGTACCTTATTTGATGGTTTATGAAAATCCCTTCTCATTAGACTCTCATACATTATATTTCAACCATTTTGAAATGTAGCTTCTTTGTTCTTTTGTAAGTAAGATATTTATGTAACTACTGTAGTGTAGTATCTGTTTGTATGTAATAAAATCGCCAAAATCTATGCAAATTAAGAAACGATTTCCAAACCTCCTTCACGGTAGTGATTTCCTTTGTGTTCTCGTCATGAATTATTAATGAGTTTGAGAAAATAAGTTCATAAGTTCTAATATTTTGATAATAAGTTGATATTTTGGCAATCATCTCTATCTTTATTGGCTACATTAATGGTAGAGAAGAGAACATATTAGAAAGCATGATTCTTTGTCCACTCACCTGCACAAATCCACAAGGGTGACAGCAGTGAGAACAGCACAAAACAATAGGTTTATAGCGGGCGCATATGTCTCCAATTTCCTTTGCTTCACAGGGAAAAAGGAAGGAAGTAGGGGGCATCTGCACCCTGTCTGTAATGAGTGAAAACAATGCCTCTGCACATGTATATTACATTTTGGTACATTTGTTTGCTGTTCCCTGCAAAATAACAACATCATCAAATTATGGGTTTTGTCGAGAACGCGAACACACAACAGTTAATTTTCCTATCTCCTTTTGAACTTGAAATCCATCCCTATGAATTCAGCCTGTGTGCAGACATCAAGGAAATACGAGACGTTTGCAGGGCTGTAGGAATTCAGCTCCCAGGGGGAACTGCCATAAAATTGATGGGAAGGTACCCAAAACTCGTCTTGTGGGTGTTGAGTTCACATTAATTTTAACCTCTAACAGTTTTCTGAAAAGTTGTTCCTGGCAGCATATTTTTCGGAATTAATACCCTGAAATGTATCAGAATAACCTGACAGTGATCATTTTCAAT
This sequence comes from Cladopsammia gracilis, assembly GCA_022457155.1. Taxonomy (NCBI): domain Eukaryota; kingdom Metazoa; phylum Cnidaria; class Anthozoa; order Scleractinia; family Dendrophylliidae; genus Cladopsammia; species Cladopsammia gracilis. Next base: position 476,335 of record JAJGOT010000421.1, on the reverse strand, counting down.
TCCAACACCCGTAGTGGTACCAAACCATGAATTTTAACCCCTAAAATGGAACGATAACCAACCCGTCAATTTTATATGGGACACCCCCTCCCCTTGTTCAGCTCCTGGACCATTCATTCACATTACACCCTGGACTCCCACATAAAAATGACGGGGGTGCTTGTCAGAAATTTAAAAAAAAAACCTGAAAGGTACCAGAAGCTCGTTGACGGGGGTGGCTCAAATGGGTTGTTACCCGTAAGAGGTACCATTCTAAAACAACCTTTTTATTGATGAGTCATGAATAAGACAACTATAAAAACCAGTTGACTGACAACTAGCAGGTATGTAAATAATATATTTTTTGGGCTCAATACCCTAAAAGGTACTGTGATAATTCCATAACAGTGGTCATTTTAGATTTTAGCACCCTAAGCGGTATCAATCTAATTTTGACTCCTAAAAATGCGTTGCCCTGTGGTTACGCTCCATATACCCGATAGCAGAACCCGGGGCAGAGAAACCCCCTGGAATGTTTTGCCACGTAACATTTCCCGCCATTGGCAGCCGCCTTTGCTTTCTGGCAATCTCAAACCATTGTTGAAACGGAACGAAGACATTTCATTATGTTTTACATGACAAAATACTCCAGAACGTCCAGGACGGTGACGAACAAGTAACAGCTGACCACACCCAAGGGACACCAGGCTCACAACAGGAATCCTCAACGACAAAGATATGAGGATTTCATAAGATTTTATCGTGAGTTTCATAAAATATCAAAATTATAAATAAACAGCCATTCATTAAAATGTTCATATCCCATTAAATGATGTCTATCTGTTGTTTTCTTCTCGGTTTATTATTATTATTATTGTTCAGCGAGTACTTGACCTTGCTGCGGAAAAAGGGTCATCAGTTTGGCTGACAGTACTCCCCCTTCGTGAAATGGGTTTCAACCTAAATAAGAAAGAGTTCCGTGATGCAATTAAACTGCGCTATGATTGGCCAGTTGATGATATCCCGTCCACTTGTGTATGTGGCGACGTTTTCACAGTAGACCACGCAATGATATGCAAGCGAGGTGGTTTCGTTGTCCAACGTCACAATGAGCTGAGAGATTTAGGAGCCGAACTTCTGGGTATGGTATGTAGTGATGTTGAGATCGAGCCTGTTCTTCAAGATATTTCGGGAGAACAACTGGGAAGGGGTGCAAATCGAGCTCCAAATGCGAGATTAGATATTCACGCACGCGGGTTCTGGGAGAACCAACGATCAGCATTCTTCGACGTGAGGGTTTTTCACCCTAATGCTGACTCGTATAGGGACCTAGAGCTCCAACAGATATACCGCAATCACGAGAATGAGAAGAAGGACAAGAAGCGTCTATATTCGAGGAGAGTTTTGTACATTGAACAAGGAACTTTCACACCCCTTATTTTCACATCAACGGGTGGTATGGGAAAGGAGTGCTTGCAATACCATAGCAGACTAGCGCAGCTGATCTCCATCAAGAAAGGAGAAGACTATGCCAAAACAATCTCTTGGATAAGAGCAAGGACATCCTTTGCTCTATTAAGATCCGCATTAATCTGCCTTAGAGGATCAAGAGTTAGAAGCATAGGCGTACGAGGGGGAGGGGCTGGGGGGGCTGCAGCCCTCCCAGTCGTAAAAAATAAGGTATTATTCGGGCAAAACTGGTCGACTATTCGGGCACCACAGACACAGAAAAATTACTGAATTATTTTGTGATTCTATGTCTTAAATTAATTGTTTTTATTTCGTAACTCACATTACTCACTTAACTTTCTAACCGAGCTCTATACTACATCGATCATGTCATTGATGTGATAGCTCCATAAGATGCTAACCGCATGAGCAGACATATTTACATGGAAAGATGATGATCCTAGTGCTAGGATCATCCGAGCGCAACATGTTTTGTACTTTCAGTTTACTTGCGAAGGGTTGCATTCGGCCATAGCGCTAAGATCATCCTAGTGCTAGGTTCATCCTATCTGAAAGGTAGGATGATCCTAGCGCTAGGATCATCCGAGCTCCATGTAAACGGCCTCGGGAGCCCCAAGGTACGGTGGCCCACAAGGGACATGCTGAAATAAGAAAAAGTTGCTGCAAATAAGAAAAAGTTGCTGCAAATAAGAAAAAGTTGCTGCAAATAAAATAAAGTTGCTGCAAATAAAATAAAGTTGCCGCATATAAAAAAACATTGCTGCAAATTAAAAATAGTTGCTGCAAATTTAAAAAGGCTGCTGCAAATTAAAAATAGTTGCTGCAAATTAAATAAAAGAGTTGCTGAAAATAAAAAAAATTGTTGCTGCAAATTAAAATAGAGTTGCTGCAAATTAAAAAAAGTTGCTGCAAATAAAAAAAAGTTGCTGCAAATATAAATAGAAAAATAATGCGCACGCATAATGGCTGGGGAGGACTGGACCGGCCACGATCGATCGTCATGAGGAGGCCATGTTGTTTTCCCTTTGATGTTGAAAATGTTCTGCTCTTCTTGCGGCCAAGACTGTGCGCCTGACGCGAAATTTTGCCATAAATGCGGGCAGAAGCTACCACAGTATGCCACTGATGGTGCAGGTAGTGTCGATGAGCTAATTAAGGAGTACTTTCATCGTGGGTATCCATACCAAGCAATTGTGGATTTGTTGGAAAAACAAGATGGTGTACGAATGCATGTGAGAACGCTGAAAAGGAAATTGAAAGACGTAGGTTTGAAGAGAAAGGGAGCTATTCATGACGAAGCTCTTGTGCGAGAGCTCATAAAGCAAGAGATGCAAGGAGCTGGCTCGTTGGGTGGGTATCGCTATATTTGGCATGCTCTTCGATTACGGCATCATGTGAACGTTCCGCGCAGCCACGTTGCGAGCGTTATGAAGGAGATTGACCCGGAGGGAGTAAGAGAGAGGAGGGCACGGCGGCTGAGGAGAAGGAGTTATGTTTCCAGTGGACCAAACTTTTGCTGGCACATAGATGGTACGTGCAAATTACATGAAATTATCAATAACAAAGCCTGTCTCCACCCGGGGGGGGGGGGGGGGTACTCCCTATAATGGGCTATACGGGGATGCTCCGCCCGAAAGGGGTACCTTTTTGAGGCTGGAAGTATATGAAAGAGTCGGGATTTTACGAGTTGAAGTATATGAAAGGGTAGGGATTTCACGAAGGATAGGAATGGGTAGCGAAAACACGAGTTGAAATATAAAAAGGTAGGGAAAACTGCCATTTAAGTATTATAAAAAGCGCCTTAAAGGCTATATGAAAGGGGTAGCATTTTCAATGAAAGGTATATGAAAGGGGTACCATCAGTCAATGAAAGGTATATGAAAGGGGTACCTTTTCTGTCAACAACAGTGTATGAAAGGGTAAGGGTTTGGACCTCGGGGCGGAGCATCCCGGTACAAAACTTTGTTGAGTACCCCCCCCCCCCCCCCGGCGTCTCCATTCCCAGTTCTTGTCTACTGTTACATCAATAAGTGTGGGCAGTCATCCCCTCAGGACAGTTTTGTGATAATCCAACTCTGAAGGTGTGGTGTGGGGGTGGGGAGTGAGGTCTATCAAAAAATTACACATCTCTTCGTTAAGTGTTTAATCAATGTTGTTGACATTGGTTTCTACTCCAAGACATTGTCTGCAATTTTGTGTAGTTTAAATTTAAACGACCTTGGAAATTAATTTTATGATGTGTATTATTAACTCCTAGGGTACGACAAAATGAAACCATATGGCTTCCCAATCCATGGCTGTATATGTGGATACAGCAGAAGAATAATCTGGTTAGAAGTTGACAAATCTAACAATAATCCAAAGGTTCCCAGCAGATTTTTTTTGGATGCTGTCCAAAATGTAGGAGGTTGTCCAAGAATTGTACGCTCTGATTGTGGTACTGAAAATGTAGTTGTAGCTGCAATGCAATGTTATTTTAGAAGTGATGGGAATGATGAATTTGCAGCTGAAAAAGCTCACCAGTATGGATCTTCACCCTCCAACCAGCGGATTGAAGCGTGGTGGTCGTGTTTTGCACAAAGCAGGTCAAATTGGTGGATAAATTTTTTCAAAGACATGTGTGAATCCAGAGTACTTGAGCTAGGAAATGTTTTTCACATGGAATGCCTATGGTTTTCTTTTTCAAAGTTAATTCAAAATGAACTTGATAAAGTAAGGGATCATTGGAACAGTCATTACATCAGGCGGTCACGTCATGATACAGTTGCTGGGGTTCCTGACATCCTTTACTACCTACCTGAAAATTCAGGTGCTGTTGATTGTCTTGTTCCTGTTTCTCAAGCCAAAATAAGTGAAGTGGAACCACAATGTGACATGGAAGTAGAGGAAGACGACTACAAGGAATACTTTGAATACATAATGGCCATTAAAGGCTGGGACTATCCTCTCAATGAGAGAGAAGCTTTTGGCCTTTTTCAAAGTTTCAAGCAACTACAGCTTGATGGTTGACTTTACAGTGCACATTAATAAATTTATTATTTTCAGTGAAATTAAAACACAATAGTATTTAATAAGCACCTGCAATCACAACAATTACCAATACATCTGTTATAACTACAAGTAGTGTAAAGGTGAAACGTCGAGTCACACTTTCAAGGCTTTTTCAAAGTAACATGTTTATTACTTGTTTAATATTGTATGTGTAGTAAACGTAACATTGTTCAAAAAACGAAGTTAAGTTTAATATCAAAATTTTAATAAATTATTGTTAATTAACTGGTAACAATAATTTCGTAACAGAAAGGAAACATATCTCATGGTAATGCTGTGAGACAAACTTTATATTGACATGGAATGTAAGATTGTACATGTAATATGGATGGTAATGACCTGCAAAGTTATCCTTTCATATTGGTTTTACTTTTCTTCTAGTTATACTTTGTGAACCTAACTGCAACTGAACACTGATCTTAACAGCAATGCTTGAATTAAAATGAGGTAAATTTATAAAAACACAACAACGTACATGTCCCCGATCATCTGGGATAGTTGGAGAAAATAAAAAAAGTGTTTTTATTTTGCTTGTGCAAACTAGATTTCTGGGATGGTTAGTTCCCTGTGACTTTTGAAAAACTTTAGGATGCCTGAATTAGTGGAGTTTTGGTACTGAGCTAAAGAAATCACGACATAAACCCATGGTTCGTACAACTTCAGACAAATAAAATTCAAGGACTTTTCAAGGACTTTTCAAGGACGAAAAATAGTTTTCAAGGACTATGTTTTATTTACGAAATCGAAACTGTTTGTCCCCTGGTGCATGAAATTGAGGCAAAGATTACAATTTTGCTTCATGTACGCATTCACGTATTATGCCGACATTTTCGCTAGTTATTTTCGGATTTTAAAAGTCGCTGGTGGCCATTTTTTTCGTAGCAAAATCATTTCATTTATCAGAAAAGTGACACAAAGTCCTACATTTCAAAGACTTTTCAAGATCTAATAAAGAAATCAAGTACTTTTCAAGGACCTTAACCAACTTAAAGGACTTTTCAAGACTTTTTCAAGATTGTACGAACCATGTAAACCATCATAATTTATGTCAAGTGAGGAATGATCACCTATCATTGTAGAAATCTGAGACGAGCGTGCCAGAAAATAGACACTCTTCATTTTCCCGATTTATCACAGTGCATATACATGCATGTACATGGGGACATCTAGGGATGGTCTGGAAACAAAGAAATTCCCGATTGCGTTGGATTTCGCCAGGCTTTATGAATTCTGGAAAAATGAAAATTAGATAAAACCAAATCCATAAGAATCTTGCACTGCTGACGAAATCATGTCTTCCATAGTTTTCTCGTTGTCGATATGAACAGGGAGCTTAATAGTGATGTCACAGGTTGATGCTGTTGGTCGACAGCAACATCCCTGGAGACAGCCATGAACAAATTCTACCGTGAACTTCTTGGGAAACCCAAGCGGTGGTATGTTAGGGGACCCGGTCATCCACTTCAAAAAGTCCATTAAGCTGACACCTTCAATGCCTGAAGTTCAGAAAAAAGAAACTGATCAGAATACATGCAATGGAGGGGCAGGGGTAGGTGTGTCTGTGTGTGAGGGGGAGGGGAGGGGAGGGGTGGGTGGGGTCATCAACCTCTTTCCCTACCCATTCCGCTGGTATGTGAATGGGGAGGGGATAAACAAGGGTAGAACACCATATTTAGTTTGTAGCTGATGAATACCAAGAATTTATAACACTGTCAGCCCCAAGTTCACAAGCATAATAGGAAAATGATTACTATAAGGTCTATAAGTGCTACTTCATATCCCATGATACTTTCTGAAAAAAAATAAAACATACCTCCAGCATCAATGGATGTCACCACATCACTGAAAAACTTAAAAGTGTTTATCTCTGCATCTTTGCGAATCTGTGATTCACTGAAGTTCACTATCATATTGTCCTGGAATTCATCGGCAGTAATAGTGAAACAATTCCCACTTGCAAAAACAGGTTTCCAGATTTCCTGATTTCTTCTCAGATGACTCAGAATACCACATTCATCCAGCCCACTTTCAATTTGCACCAGTTGGGGAAGATACTGACATAACTGACCTTTGATACAAATTGATCTATAATAAAGGAATACCAATACAATGTGCATTACAAACGTTTCACTTAGTAAGTCAGAAATTACAGGAAAGAGCCTGGATAAAACTCCTTTATCATTAAGATCAAAGTCATATCTTTTTATCACATAAATAAAACAGTGATAGAATAGAAAAAAAAAAACAGTAAAACAGAAACAAAGGACATTCAACATAGACTCTTGTCAGGTCCGAATATGAGGTCAGTGATACAACTGTGGGTGTCCAGATTTGTTTAAGAATGTTTCAAGCACTATACACACTGCACATATATAAACTTATAACCACAATAATAAAAGCGATGTTATTACTGAATAATGGGTTTTACTCCAGCAAGCGTCTCCTTCTGTGGGATGCCTGTGTAGCCAATTGATTCCAAAACGTCAAGTCCATCATCATTGGTCAATACAGCTCTCACTCCCTCATCTGTTGTCGCACTTGACAACTGAAAAACAACATTAAAACAATTCACTAGATTGTCATTTTTAACATGTAGATTCATTATCAGCTTTCTGACTATAAATCAAAAGGGACCTGAATACATCTACAATCCTGGCCAAAAATTCTTGGGACACATTTCTAAAGTGCACACAAAAGACACATGACTTATTCATAAATTCATAAGTATTGTTATGGCAGTATTCCTAAGGTCCCCCTCCTCCTAATGACAGCAAATGGAATGATTCAATATGTTCACCACGGTTGAAATCAACGTTGTAGAGGGGAGAAGGAAGGGAGAAATATGTGGGTTAGTGAATGCATGATTTTGAAGGGTTTTTGTGTAAGTGTCCCAAGATTTTTGACCAGCATTGTAGTTATTAAGTTGCAGCTGTGGAATCATGGGAATGATTGGTGTCTGAAGATCGTATCATCCTTCTTTTCAATTTGGCTCTCATTCATGTTAGGTCGTTTTCCCTCCACATTGAGCATACCGTTAACTCCCTACAAGACAGACCCCCATATAAGACAATCCTCCCTAAGATTTATAGCAGGTCCCAGCCAAATTTCACCTGATTTTTGAATGGTTAAAAATAGATTATTTATTTCAAGGCACACAGCTAGAGGTGGTCCCAGGGGTGTCTGGCTTAGAAAGAGTTCACTTATGTAACAGCACAGATCATGGGTATTTAAATCATGTACTTACTGTTTCAGCAACTCTTCTTAGCATGGGGTCTTGGTTGTCAGATGGGCAAAGTGGTTCTCCAACCAGATAGGAGGCTATATCTGGTGCCAAAAAGTTAGGAGCAGGTCCACCTTGCAGAATAGACATTCCCATGACTGTCCCACAAGTCTTGAAATCACCTGCATTCAGTGCCACAGTAGAGTTGACAGGTTTCCCACTTTTAAAAAACTTCTCCTTTATAATCATCAACAGCTCTGTGAATTAAACCATTAAAATAGAATCAATCTCCAACCTTTAAAGAGGGGCACATCCTCGGTGTAAAAACCTGCCAACTCACAAGTGACGTAAAACAAAGAAAACAAAAGGTAATGAAACAGTAGAGTGCAAGACAAAGGTAGAAAACAAAGGAAAAAGTCACAGGTTTTTACACCAAGGTAAACCCTAACGAGGAGTACATATAAACTTTACAAGATTTGCAATGAAACATTAACATGTAATCAAGACTGCTCTAGCGGTACTAACACTGCTTTCATCTTCAAATGAGCAACAGATATACAAAATGTTAAAACTACATGTAAATGGTTTGTATAAATTATAATTAATTATTTTAATGAGTACATCTCACCTAAAAGTATTTTTAGGTAATGCGAAATACCCATAACCTTTTCGAGCATAGTATACTGCAGTCATTTTACCTGCAAATAGCTCTCTCCTTGGGCCACCATCATCCACAGCTGGTTCCCCGGAGAAAACAACTTTTAGTGTGGATTTTGGTTGGATCTTGTTTAACATCGCTGATTTGAAATCCTGCCAGATAAACTTCCTCCTAATAGTTAGGCGTTTTATATCTGTTGATAGCAGGTGAGCCGACAAGGTTATGATTTGTTCCCCAAGGGCTTTCTTTTGCTGCTGGCCAGTTAACTCATGTGCTGTTGCAGGTTCAGAATTGTACTGGGTAGGTGTAGGGAAAGGATCAGCAATGTCACATTGTTCCTTGGTGTCATCCAATAACCACATTGAGCAATTATCAGCATGCTGCTCGATTTGGTCAACAGGATATAGTGAAAAGCAAATAGGACAACTCATCAGTCTTTCTTGCTCCACCTTTTCATTTTGTACAATGAGGGAGGGTTTGCTTTCAAAAACAGAACACTGCAATTCTTTCTCAAACGAATCTGACTGTAACTGCACTACTGAGTGTGCTGTCCCGTTTTCATCCTGATTTTGATTTGGTGATAATGAACTTGGAATGGTACCCGAGTCCCTTTTGCTTTGGTCTTGCATGCTCTTGTTTGTGTTGCTTACACTTGGTATCAATGTGCATGAATTGTCACTCGATTCATCAATGTCTGAATCCAAGTCAAAATCACCGATCATACTATCAAAGTAGTCAGAAGATGAACACAAATAGAACGTGATCCTTGAATAAGGTTTTTCAATTTCCTCTTTGTACCTTTTAAGAGTGAAAGGCTCATCGGAACCAGGTAGTGTACTCACTCTATTTTTATCAGCGTACAGAAGCTGGTAAAATACCTTCTTGTTGCTTTGGATAACATCTTTATGAAAACGGCTATGTTTCTCAACAGCTTTTCCTAAAAGGTCCTCGGAAGTTATATTCGTCGGGACGTTTAACGGAAGTAAATAACCCCTCTTAATCGAAAGACGACCATCCTTAATAGTCATGACACCAATGTTTATCTTCGCCTCACAATCTACGTTACCTTTATGGTCCACCTTCATTTTTTTTCCAGGTTTGCTCCTGAAGTATTTTGATCTGTCTTCTTCCTTTCGGGCTCGAAACTGAGCGAAGGTTAACTGCCCCGATGCTCCACTGCCACTTCTAGTTGCACTAGCACTACTACCACTACCACTACTTTCATCTTTCTTTGAGCCTTCATCGACACTAGCTGCACCATCAATGACATTCTGTAGTAACTTCTGTCCGCATTTATGGCAGAATTTCGCGTCAGGCGCACAGTCTTGGCCGCAAGAAGAGCAGAACATTTTCAATATCAAAGGGAAAACAACATGGCCTCCCCACGACGATCGATCGTGGCCGGTCCAGACATCTCCTCGTGGACGGTCCAGACCTCCCCAGCCATTATGCGTGCGCATTATTTTTCTATTTATATTTGCAGCAACTTTTTTATTTGCAGCAACTTTTTTTAATTTGCAGCAACTTCTTTTAATTTGCAGCAACTCTATTTTAATTTGCAGCAACAATTTTTTTTATTTTCAGCAACTCTTCTATTTCATTTGCAGCAACTATTTTTAATTTGCAGCAATTTTTTTTAAATTGCAGGAAGTTTTTTTTATTTGCGGCAACTTTATTTTATTTGCAGCAACTTTATTTTATTTGCAGCAACTTTTTTTTATATGCAGCAACTTTTTTTATTTGCAGCAACTTTTTATTTACAGCATGTCCCTTGTGGGCCACCGTACCAAGGTTATCTTCGCCTTTGTTAATGACGTCGCCCACCGTCTTCCTTTGCAACCGAGCCGAACTCAAAGGTACCTGGGGCCATCCTGCCGAATTTTTCACGTAAACCAAATGAAAAGTAGATCCTGGATGCCGTATTTACGCATGTAAACCAAATGAACCTTCTAGGATCATCTTAGCACTAGGATCATCCTCTTTCCATGTAAAAAGGGCCATAGAACGATAAATTTGCGTTGTGGTCCGCCAAGGGTGGGAATGATATTGTAGACCGCGCAGGGACTGAAACTAAGTATAACATTTGGCGACCATCTTGCTTGTAGGGACAGCATATGTGGTTGGTATCTGGTTGTTCAAACTATGTCTTCGTCGAAGTCTACTAAAATATATCTTATCGGTACCGTGTGAAGTGCGAAGAATGCGAGATGTAGAAGCTCATTGTCGCATCGTTCACAGTGGTAGAAAAGTAAAATGTCAGCGAGTGCTAGAATCATCATCATGACGAATAAACATGACGTCACGAGTTTCATTCGGGCAAATTAAGTTCAGCCCCCACGACGAAATTTTTCCCGTACGCCGATGGTTAGAAGAAAAGCCTTTTGTGATTTTAAGAACATAGATATTGACATTGAAACCCAAGAAGGAGCCATAATGTAATGTTAAGAATTCTTTATTGCCGTCACCTTGTGAAAACAAACGTCTTATATAAATTTTATTTTTATTGAAATTTTTTTAGTAACACTTTTACGATATTTTATGGATTGTAATTATGAATATTTTTAGCATTTTAGCACGTAAATAATTAAAAAAAATTATTATTATTATTATTATTATTATTATTATTATTATTATTCGGTTCTCTCCAGTTGCCGGATGTTCTACTGGGTAATGTTTATTGTGTCTCAGCCACTCCCCGTAGCTTTGAGACACAACTCTATTATTAACTATCTGTATGCACAGTGTTATAAAGCAACACAGGGCGCAAAGCGTAACCTGCGCGCAAGAGCGAAACTTTAAAAAAAAAAAAAAAAATAAGTTACTAAAACCTTATATCTACAAATCTAAAAACTATAATCTAAGCATATAACTATTATTATTATTATTATTATTATTATTATTATTATTTGACAATAAAAATCTGCGATAAAATATTGTGAAACATAACACGACGTTTCGACGTTTCCAGAACGTCATTATCAAGTGAGAATAAAATAATGAAATCGAGTATATATAGTAAAAAGATGAATAAATTAAAAGGCATTGAAAGTCAAACAAAGAGTTTGGCCCTAATGGAGTCGCTCTGGGTGTTTAAATTGGGTCTTATTGTTCTTATGTACAACATTTCATAAACAAGACAATCCCATTTCGTGCTACATTTTTTAAGCATTCTAAACTGGCTCTCATTGAGTAAGTCAATGTTCCCATGGGTATCTCTCAGGTGACGACCAATGGCAGAGTATCGATGATCAGCAATGCGTTGAAACAAATGACGCGTCGTATATCCGACGTAATTTGAATCACACAAATCATATTTAAAACAGTAAACAACACTATGCTGATTTACGATGCGTGGCTTGATTTCTTTAAGCTTTAGGTCCTGTTTCCGAAAGTTTCTTACTGTTGTAGATTGGTTGTACATCAATGCCGATTTTTAAACTGAGATTGCGCATTTGCCTTTTGACCATGTTCGCTGAGACTTGATCTTTGAACGGAATAATGACTCTTAAAGTTTCAAAGTCACACCGATTTGCGCTACAAGAAGTGTCTTATCAAAACAATGGTTCATCGTGCAAAGGAATTGTCCTCTACGCATCAAGCATTCGTCGATTAATGTAGACATCTAAAATCTATGTTTCATCACCTTGGTTACCCTAGTTCTTTGGTGAATTGTATCATCGACAAATGTGATTATTCCTCTACACCAGAAGCTAAGACAAAATCTGATGAAACTTTAAGAGTCAGTCTTTAAGAGATGCTATTAATAGACTTTTTAGTGATTGTGGGGACATCCTTGTTGCATTTTTGTTAGCACGTTTTTGTAAGATGCTATCAATAAGAACACAAGAGTCGAGTGGCATATTTTTTGAAAGCGGTTTAGCGAGCGCATGTTTGTGGCCTGACAAAGCGATATATTCATACGTTGATGATTTAGTCACATGGCGAATTTCAACCCGGTGACCGGGCTGAAATTTCATTGTGATTACCGCAGGAAGATTGATAACGAGAATCAATAATAATCACTGCGCATGCCCAAATTCACTTTTCAGCCCGGGCTGAAATTTTAATGCGATTACATGGCGAATTCCAGCCCGGTTTCTGAAACCGGGCTGGAATTTTCAGCCCGGGCTGAAACTTTGTTCGTGTAATCGCTAACTCCATTTTAAGAGGATTTATTTCGGAAGCCGGGCTGAAATTCGCCATGTAATCGGCCCCTTTAATAGCAGGGCTTTCACGAAGCAGAATATATTACACTTGCGATTTTTGATGCGATTTTTGTCGCGCTCTCCAATGCAACCTTTGTCGCAAGTGTAAACAAGCGGCGATTTCCTGTGCAATTAGGGTGCGATATTTGCTGCGATTTCCCCAAAAATCGCCGCCAAGTTGCATCAGGTTTCGAACATGTTAATAATAATAATGGCCGTCTGAGACGTTAAAGTCGTCTGTTAAGTGCGTCTGAACGACGCACTTAAAATAAGACGTTAAAGTCGTCAGACGTTAAATCCGTCTGGCTTATTTTCCGTTTTTATACTGAGACGTTAAAGTCGTCTCGAGACAACTTTAACGTCTCAGACGATATTAACGTCTCTAACATAAAAACGGCCAATGACTTTATTAACGTGTCAGTCAAAATCTAACAGAGGGAATTCCACACTGCTAATAGAGGGTCCTAATAGGAGACATCTAACTATCTAAAATATAATCCAAAAATACAAAAACAAATCAATAAAAATTTGAGACCAAAACCTACTAAGACTAGAATTAAAAAACTACCATTGATAACTCACTAACATAAACACCACAAAACACTAATTCTAATTATCAAAATTCTAAAAAATCTTGTAATTAAAAAATATTAATGTAATTAAGAAAAATTTAAAATCATGAGTTGCAAAGGTAGCAGCCACTGCGACATCGCGCGACAAATCGCGCCCAAATCGCACTAAAATCGCTGCTAGTAGTTTACACACGCGATTCGAAGATGCAACTTGCGTGCGACAAAAATTGCACCGACTAAAGTGTGACAAAAATTGCACAAAAAATCGCCTGTGTAAACGGGCCCAGTTCTTATTATTGAAAAGCAACTGAGATAAAAACAACACACCATGAAATATTCTTTTAGCGCTCGTAAGTTTTAAAATGTCAAATAAACTCTTTATTTATCGTTTTACCGGTTGGGAATTCTATCCAAGAATTCTTGAATTAAATAATATTTTTTACAGCAAATTGCGGTAGAAAAGGGTGGGAAAAGATCGCATGTTAAAGAGAAGATGAAATGAAAGACAAGTCAATCAATCAATCAACTTTATTCATGTGTCAGAAACTTTCTAGTTCAATTTTTCAATTGAGCGAATTGGTGACACCTATACTAAGAACTTAAAACTAGAAATACGTGTCTCGCAGAACCTCGCGAAGCTCGGGGAGGATGCACTGCAAAAGTTTAGCGATGTGGGAGGGAGAGATGGAATTTCTGATTTGACTGGAGAGGTTGGGTTGCTTGCATTTAATTATCTATACAGTTGCTAAACATTAGCTGGTCACTATTGCTAACAGAAAATTGTTTTTTCCTTACAAAATCAAAATTGTACACAGAAATTCTCCTTACTACACCATTTGAATATTATTTATTATTGAACTATTTTGCAACGAATGTCGTAAACTCAAGATAGCGTATGCAAAGTATATTTTGCTCACTGCTCATTCACAAATAATGTTGCATTATGCAAATGTTGTATATTTGTGAAATAATTTTCACCTTTGATCATACTTGAAAGAGAAATTACATGTTGACACCATGGATACATTTTGTAGAACTATATATCTGTGCTGGAAAGAGTTTTGGCTTCCATCAGATCAGATCAGTTTTCTTGCATCTTTCCATGTCATTTAATCTTATATCAAAGTTCCTTAGTGACCTTAGGGAGAATATCAATAATGATCAATTTACAGCATGTACTAAGACAATAGTTTCCAGTGTTTGAGTACTAATTTTTTATATTGAAAAATATCCTTTTATGACCTGCCTGTCAGTTGTTCAGCTACTTGAAATCTTTTTTTTTTTTGCAAAAGGTAGATTAAAGAATAATTTATGGACGGTTGTATATAAGCTTAAGCTTACTTGCCTTTAAATGTAGGTTGAATTGTTTCAATTGAAGAGCATTAAAGAACGGATTAAGGACGTTCGCGCCAATTGTTTATGCGCATCCTTTACTGCGCACGCAATTCATGTCGCAACGCCATGCAACGTCATGCACGAGCGCGCGCGCAAAGGAAGAAATCTATTCACATGAAGGGATGGTAGCCGTTGCGTTAACTTTGCTTTCATTTAACTCGCTTGGATGGTCGGTGACCCCTATTTTTTCCTTCATATATCACTTTCTTTACCGATTATCTACAGTTTGTGAAAAAAGGAAAAAAAATCTGTCTTGTAGAAGTTTGATTTTTTTTTTCATTTTTTTATCCACGCGACGTCGAATTGCACTCCTCTCTCAGCTTTATGTCGTTTCCGAATGCCTCCTTTAAAGGGTTAACTCATTTAAAGGTTGAAAACAGTTCGAATTATTTACGAATCAGGCCCACTTAGATAACATTTGAATATAATAGTTTCTCCTCAGCGATTCATCTTTGATATTGTTTAACTAAAAGCCATGGACACCATGTCATGTTAGGAGGACTAACTTTTCAAAGACAGGGTATATTTCTACACACTATATCTCTTAAATCAATTCGGTGACCCCCAATTTTTTTTTGCATTTCTGACATTAGTAACTCATTATCAGACCGTAGCATAAGTTTGAAAAAAATCTGTCTTGTAGAAGATGTTCGCGCGAACGTCCTTAAAGTTCTTCTTCTTTGAGCCTAGCCTTTCCTGTAATCAGTGTTTGCTCTCGTTGCGTCTATAAACAGAATCATTCTGTCCAACATTTCCAGTCGGTGTCGCCTCTTCTGATCGGTTTCGTTTAGAATTCCAATGGAGGCATTTGGTCAGGCTTTTCGAAGTCTTTGTAATCGATGCTGTCGTTGTTTCTTCGTTCGTTGCTCGATCGCGTTGAATTTCAAGTCGCCGTTCTCGCTCCAGCGGAGTTTCGGTGGTTAATCTTCTCGAGAAAGGATTTCCAGCCAATTGTTCAATCCAGCGTTCTTGTATTTGCTGTTCTTTCTCATTTGCATCAGAAATTGGTCGTGTTTCACCGAGAGTAAACACTTTTTCACGACGATGAGTAAGGGTAAACCGTCAGCCCGGCCGCCGCCATGAATAAACATGAGCGCGCGCCATTGTCAGCGGTCGCGATTGTTGTTGCCAGGCAACTGCACGACATCTTCAGTATATATATATAAATATATTTTTCGCTCGATTTGGCGCGGCTCAGCTCCCGAGACCCGAGCACCCGAGCGGCCTTCGGCCGCCAAATTTATTAACCTCGCTACGCTCGGGCCTTCGGCCCTCGCTTCGCGAGGAATTAACTTACATTTCCTTCTGTAAAGGAACAAATCCAGAACTGAATAAATGTTATCCCACGTAGTACAGCCCTGGAAATAGCAACTAACACAAAAGAAACAAACAGGATACCATCCCTCCCTAACATACCTAAAGTAATTCAAAGAAATCTCAACATCCTTCATTCTGCCAGTAAAAAATGCAAAGAAGCATCCCCTTTCCTTCCTTTGATTTCCTACTGCAGATCCAAGAACTTACTTTACATTCTTTTCAGTAGTACACCGCAGACCACCCCCCCCCCCCCCCCAAACACCTGGAATTTTCCGTTGTAACAGAAATCGGTGTAAAACTTTTATCAAAGAAGGAACCACGTTTTACACCTTCTCTACAGATAAAAAACGGCAAATACGACATTGCTATTGTATTAATAAAGACATTACATTACAGTACATCGCATTTGCTGCACATCCACTAATGTCATCTACATGATCCAATGCGCCAAATGCCATACCCAATACATCCCTGAGACAAAACGACAAGTCAGCGATCGATTTAGGGATCACAGACGTGCAGTTGAGAAGGCCTTGAAGAAAGAACATCAGGATCAACCGACCGCAGTGTCAGAGCACTTTGCTCTCACCGGACATCCATTACCAACCTCCAAATCATTCCATTAGAACTCATTAATTCTAATAGGATCCGTAAAGCGAGAGAATCAGCCAATACACTTGAACCCCCCCCCCGGGGGGGGGGTACTCAACAAAGTTTTGTACGGGAATGCTCCGCCCCGAGGTTCAAACCCTTACCCTTTCATATACCGTTTTTGACAGAAAAGGTAACCCTTTCAGAGACCTTTCACTGAAAATAGTACCCCTTTTCATATAGCCTTTACGTGCGTTTGTTTGATATATTTTGAAAGGCCCTTTTTAATACCGTGTGGCACGAAGTTTTCGCGGGAGTTTTATTTCGCGGATTTTGTGCGTTTCGCGCGAAGAAATTTTCGCGAATTTGGATTTCAGATTTTACTGTTGGGAACAAATTTTCGCGGATCTTAGGCAAGTTTCTGTCCGGTATTTCACGTTCGGCACTGGTACATACAAAAATAGCAACAAGGGGTTTCATATTTTCTTAACATTTTGTTGTATTCTCTAACTAATAAATGTCACAAGTCGGCCATTACAGCTCAAAGCTATAGCATACGGTAGGTGGTTGGCTGTCCAGCTGACTGTCCAACCAGAGACATCAAAGTGGACATGGGGATTCCCTTGATGCGCGAGAAAACCTCGAAATGGCTGCTCGGATTTCTTCATCCACCTGAACAGCAACCCTTCCATCATTCTTAATGGATTGCGTAAATGTGGTATCACGAATGCCCTTGAGAAAGGTGTCCCATCAGACTACCCGTTTGCATAGACACTGGACATGTTCATACGGTTTTCATACGCAGCCATAAATGTTTGTTTTTCAGTAGATAGTCTCCTCTAGAGTCATAAATTTACACAGAAACCGCAAACACTGTTCATTTTGTTTAAATTGCAAAGAAGAAAGCTGTGATATTGTTTGCAGTCAATTTAATTAAAATTCAGCAATATAAAGAAATGGAGTAAATTTTCGCGGATTTTTTTTTCGCGGGAGATTATGTAATGTAATGTAAATCTTTATTTAAATACGGAGAATCATCAGTTAAGTTAATAACCGAAAATTAAAACTTGTACAACTGCTTTACATGATTGCCGTGTGGGAATCCGATATCTCAGATACTTTCTTAATACCCCGTTTAATTACTACGCCATTATTTTCGCGAATCGCCGGAAAATTCGTGAAATACGCGAAAATAAACTCCCGCGAAAATTTCATGCCACACTGTACTTAAATGGCAGTTTTTCCCTACCTTTTTTATGCTTCAACTCGTGTTTTCACTACCCTTTCCTATTCTTTGTGAAATCCCTACCCTTTCATATACTCCAACTTGTGAAATCCCGACCCTTTCATATACCTCCAACCTCAAAAAAGGAACCCCTTTCGGGCGGAGCATTCCCGTATAACACATTAGAGGGAGTATCCCCCCCCCCAGGACTTGAACCGAATGGCATGAACAGACGCGTAGACGCGACGAAATTTAATCTTCCACATATTATTGTTATAATCATTACTAACCGTTTCTAGTTTTCAACCGTTACTTGTTTATTAAAAAACTATAATGAGGAAAAACAGCCAAGAAAAAATATACAACTAGAGAATGAGGTTTCCCGATATTTCGGACAGTCAAGCTGTCCTTCTTTAGGGGATTTAATGGAGATACAGAAAGTCGTTACAATATCATGTGTCAGTATTTTATCTTAGCCCTTTTAAAATAGTGACCGTTTGTTTCCAGCTTCACTTTGCTTTCTTAGCCCCTGATGAAGATTAGTTTTGTCTAACCGAAATATTGGGCAAATATTATTAAAAGTAATCGAACGAATTTAGCTGTCTGATCAGCCTTGCATATTAAACAGGTTAAAGTTTTTACATTTCGTTCACCGAGTCAAGAGTCAGTCAACATTGCTTTTAAGGTTACAGTGTACCTTCAGATCGAAAATTTATTGAATTTTTTTTTGGCGTCAAAATAACGTTTACAGAATGAACTTTCATCCAAAAAATAAATTATCGAAAAATAGTGAAAATTGACGGAGAAATGACGGTATAACTTTTGTGGGCGGAGTTTGTTTATGAAGCGATATGTATTTTTAAGCGCTGTTTTCTCAAAGTTAATTTTTCACTTGTTGGGGACTCTTTAAAGAGCTACAACTCAAAGGGAATTTGTTCGATTTTCCTGAAATTTGGACAGAAGATAGGTTAACATATAATCAACAAAATCTTTTCGGCGAATTTCTTAATTCCAAAACCTTTTTCGTCAAGAGCCATTTCCGTGCGATCATTCCAATTTTTTTTCTCCCTTGTTCGAAAATATTCTGTAACTTTTCACTGCAATTGAATATGGGAAATTGCCGACAAGTTTTTTTTAGTGCTTCGTGTCCGAAAATTCGAGAACAAATCAAATTAGCAAAATACAATAACAGCTTTGAGTTATAGCGTTTTAAAGCTAATTCGAACGTTCGAATTTAGACGTCGTAAAAAATTCGATAATTCATTCTATTACCAAATGGTTTCCATATTTAGATAGCCAGTTCTATAAGCTTTAATTTGATATCTGGGTTTAGGTATATTAAGTGTAATCTTAAGACGCTAGAGCTGTTATACTGGAGACACCCCCGAAGTTACACTGTAACCTTAACTAAATCAACGATTTCCATTCCGTTTCCTTTGACCAAATCGCAAGAGATTACCTTTTTTCGACTCTTGAAAACAACAAATATCAAGGTTTGAGATTTTCAGGAACGCCTTTTTATCCATCGATTAGTTATCCTAGCAATAAGAAATTTAACCGTGGATTAACCGCAAATCGAAGGAAAGTTTGATCGACTTTCCAGGGTTCCCTGAACGCTTGTGAGCAGACACATGTGAAGGCCAGGTTCACACCTGGTGAAGGCCAGGTTACTTACTAAAGATTGCACGGATCTTCAACCGTATTGATCATAATGTCAAAGAATCTCTTTGCCAAGGCCGTAGAAGATGCCACACTTTCAATAACAACATCTCAGGATGGATCACGGAGTTACGGAGATAACGGTAATCATAGTTTATTTTTGGAAGCAAAGTATGGACTGCGTGTTTTATATTTGATCCTTTCTTGTGGCATGGGCAAGCGGAGCGATTGTTGTGAACCATCAATCGCTTAATAGACTTTATATTACAGCTTCAATTTATACGATTATTTCTGATGATTTGTTTTAATAAATCGTTGTTTAGAATATTGCATGCTTTAGCTCACACGTGTTGTTGAAGATTTGAGGCCCATGCAATGGGGTCATGGCTCATGTACGACGACCTGATTGACGTCATAAAACCTAATACAATTCAACCTACAATACAACCTAACACTACCTAACACAATACATCACAATACAGTCGTCGTACACGAGCCATGACCCCATGCAATGTGCCTTTTCCTCAACGTAACGAAGTGCTTTTAAGCTTTAGTCTTGCATATTTTTAACTATTATAATATGAATAAATGGTTAATGAAGCAAGGGAAACTGTAAATGGTTGAAGTTACACTAAGTTCAAGTTATCAATATTCTACTGTAATAAATGTGACCTTCCATGGGAAAACGTACCCTAACGCTTTACCGTTCAACTGAAAGATCCATTTAGAGTCCGTTTGATCGTGACTTGCGTTTAACAGATCATAAAAACCGTTTAAACACTTATCTCATCCGTTCAATATTTGGTAGATTTCTATGAATTTTTGTCACCAAAATCATCTTGTAAAGATCTACCCAATAAAGGCATAAAATCATGACCCCTTCCTATACATAGCATGATTGACCACCCCTACAAGAGGGGGACATTGGGGATTTGCGGTGTTTGCTCATTTTTTTATGCAGTGTTGCGGTGAATAAAATACCAGCTTGTGGTGTTGCGGTGATCTCAAACCCTACGGTGTGCGATGTTTTCGCTTTAAAGTCTGCGGTGTTCGGTGAAACGAAATTATCTGCGGTGTTGCCGTTTCCTGTTTGACCCTTGTCATATTTAAATTTAGCCTCTATATGTTATTTATTCCATACTTATTTATGAAAAGCACGTACCATTATGTTTAATTTGTAACAAAAAGCAGTCCAATGCTGTCTAGTTAATCTTCAATGCGCTACCAGTCGCCAATCCTAAGCCTTTTTCATTTATAAGTAACTTGACAAAAAGATAAATTGCGGTGACGGTGTTTCGTCGACTTTTCTTGCGGTGATGCGGTGTTCGGTAATTTTTTTTGCGCTGTTGCGGTGTTCAGAGCCCCCCAATGTCCCCCTCCTACAACTTTTCAACATTTCTTTCCTTACACATTTGTAGTCCAAGACTTATCTCCTATTAATCTATAAATTAAAAGCTTCAAAATGAGCTATAGTTTAAGGGTGTAACTAATATATATGAAAAGAGTACGATGTTATTGAACTTTTTTATTTTTACATGTAAAACCCATTTCTATCAAAACCATGACTTCCTTCACAGATGCTGATATATTTTATGAAATACACTGATCAATAGCTTTAAAAATGGTATATCATACATGAACATAGGGTTACTCCTTATCAATTTGGAAAAAGTGGCATTCGCCTTAGGGAGTAAAGGGTTAAATGCTTCAGGGCTCAAAATAACGACCTGTTAACAGACAATGTCCAGTGAGAATGGTGACTTGACCGGACAAACTTTCCATTTCCAGTCATGTTGACCAGTCACATACATTCTTATACTGTCTTGAACAAACAGTCAAATCATCAACTGAATATCTCAGTCATGTTCCAAAAGTATATGATTTTGGTCACTTTTCAATAAGACATTCACAAATAGAAAATTATGCAAGTAGCTTGCGGCCACAGATTACTAGTTAGAAAACAGATGTTCAGGTAATTAACGGCTTTTCGATTGCGATTGCGGTTGTGATTGCAATTTTTCTTTTCCATCCATTCTATGTTAAACATCATGGAGACCCAGATTAAGATCCCCTTCTACTAAGCTTTGCAGTCCAAAAGACATAAAGCAGTTAAGTGCTTGGACCTTTTTTTCTACATGCCAAGCTGAAGCACAGGCAAAAGTTTCCTCACTTGCAGCCTCATAGCTGTTTGGTACAAGCTTACATGATTTAAAAAGACTGTCAGTTTGAGCATTGCCATAAGTTTCCTCACATTACAACCTAATTTTAAATCTTGTCAACATAAAAAATAGTTAAGCTGTTCGCAAATTAAGGTAGAAGTTTATGAGCAATTACTATATTATTACTATAGCAAGTTTCAACTGATTTTGTTCTTATAAGTTGCATGCCCCACATTTTGAGTTTGATGTTGAAATGGAGATCAGAGGCTATAGTGAAATTGTTACTAAGTTTTGTCTATAAAAAAACTCACTTCTTAAATGGTCTTCAACTTGAGGGGGCTTTAGCAATGATTGTAAATGATATAAGAAACTATAATAATAGAAACTTTTTTTTTTCAATATTTTGACCAGTCAGAAATGAGACGTGCCAGCCACCATCCAAAATTATTTTGAGCTCTGCGCTTTCACAAAAAAAAACGTTTCAACAGTTAGCTTATCCGTTTAATTAAAAGCGCCTGCTTTAGACATTTCAAAGATTATGATTCTTATGGTTCTAAGTACTGTGCAAAAGTAATGAGAGCAAAATTTGATGAATTACATGAATTGTCCTCACAAACTTTCCACAAATTGTCGGTTAATCATGTCCTTCCACCCGACATTTGTGAAGTCTTTCAAAATACCATGCATAAATTTGCATAACCATAAGTAACCACAACCACTTCGATTCGTGCCGATGAAAAATCACTGCCTCACGTGCCCAAAAGCGCTTTGATTTCTTTTGCAACACAGTCATGGTCAAAAGCACTTTGATTCGCGTAACAAAAGTATTGTATTTATACAAAAAGAATATCCTTGATATTTTGTATTAATGGGTCTCACTGAATATATTTGCCTACAAAACACATCGAAAGCACTTTGACTCGGCGAGAAAAACGAAAAGAACGTTTGTGATAAATGCACTATTCGTGCTGCATAAAGTACAGGGGACCCACACAAACTGTGTGACCATTCGTATCTACAATTTAGAGGAAATGTATGCGAATATTGAAAAAGTTCATATTATCGTAATATACTGCGATGAATATTTACATATTAAGATCAAAATAAACATATTTTTACCTGAAATGTTATGTGTTGTCGTTCTTGTGGCTGAAAATGGTAATTTTAGCGATTTGAAAGGTTTTAAAATAATATTTGAATAAGTGTGAATCAATGTTTTGATGCATCCAGCATCATTATCAAGAATAAAGTTTAACAGGCAAAAGTTGTTTAAAAAGAGAGTCAAGATAAATTAGCATTACTTCCAGTGTGCTCATATTATGTGGATGAATCAGAATACCTGGACATCAAGTGAAGGTTTTAACTCCTTTATGAATAGCATCTCGTACAAAAGACAGTCAGATTTGTTGCAACACTTTCTAAGCATGGTAAAGTTCTCAGTAATAGGAGGATTATCAAGCCCATGTTGTTGTCTCGTGTTTTCCAATGGAAGACCTGGAACTTGAGTGTTCCGTGATGCATACAATCTGTTAATTTTTACCCTTTAACAGAAAAGCATTAGTATATTTCCTATGGAAGGTCACAAATTAGTTAGTCTTTATTGAGCATGGCAGGTGGGATATGCAAAAAATGTTTTTTTTTTAACATTAGTTGGATGTCGAATAGAACTTTGAGTGTGCATGTTAACATCGGATGAGCAATGTTTGAAGAATTAAATAATGAACACTAACAGTAATTTGCTGCTCAAACACAATAATTAATAATGCACACTGCAAAACATTTTGGTAGGAAGACAGCTTCATAGAAGTTAACCTTACATTTGATAAGGCTTAGCAGAGACTGTTTAAATCAGTAGCTGAAAATTTATGAGTCATTGAACGTGAGATACCAAGTAATGGAGCTTTCTGTATTCAAATTTGATACATGAAATAATATTTGTTTTAATTTATTCTACATGTACATTTGTCTATAAAACCTGTTAAATTCTGTGAAACGATATTCACAGGCTAATGTACAAAAAAAATAAAGTGTGATTACATTTATCACAGTTGAAAAGAAAAATCTTTTGCCTGGTATCGTATATGTAGGTTTACATTTCATAGAATTTTGATGTTTCAGATTTAATGGTAGTAGAAGTTATTCAAATCTGATTCTGTTTTTGCCATCGAAACACCGTGTTCAGATGACCTCTGGACAGTCCAAACCCACTGAAAAATTTTACAGAGAAAATGTTTACACTGTGTAGGGGATCAAAGTTACTTCTGCAACCAATTTCTCACAAAATGTTTGCCTCCGTAAAATAATGTTTTATAATATTTATTGCTTACACAATTGTATAATGTGTAATCTAAAATTACCATCTTTACACCATAGAATCTGAGAGGCCGAGTAGAGGAAGATCTTATCGTGGCTATTACAGAAGTAGAGGTAGAGGTAGAGGTCGTGGGAACAATCAGTATCGACCAAAAGGCAGCTATCCTCACCCCAGGTCTCACCTAGCTGGTGATGATGATGATGACATTGACATGGATGCTGCTGGAGGGGGTGGCCGTAGATCAGATTCAAGATTGTAAGCATTGGTTTTTTTTTCTATAGTACCCTAACATCTTTAATTTTCATAGTGTTTAGATCTAGAATTGCTCTGTAAGTCTCTTTTTGACAATATTCTTGAAGACAACAATCATTGCCTGCATTATCTATTACCACCTCAGTTCAGCACTACCTACTCACTAAGAAATCCAAGAACTTTTAACATTAAATTTAACACAAAGAGGGCTAAGAATACCTTTTTTAATGCACAATGCCATCTTGTAAATAGTTTTAAAGCCTAGGACTTTTGAACAATTTTGTGAATTTTAACTAGTCATAAGTTTTTAATTGTAAATATTGTTATTATTATTATTATTATTATTATTATAGTTTATTATTGTTTTATTATTGTGAATGTTATAGGACATAATTCAGCCTATTGGCTGTGACGTTTTATATAAATAAACTATCTATCTATCTATCTATCTAAGTTCCATGATATTGTATGAGTCAAATACTTAAAGTCAAAGATGGCACTGGAATTTTGGAAAACACCAATAATGGACTCCCACCTGACAACCCTTTTTTTAGGCTGAATGTTATGTTACTCCCTTGCATGCAGTAGGCAATGTGTTTATACATGTACAGTATTTGCACTTTTGAATGCACCATAACTAATGATTGTCTGTCTTCTCAGATCTCAAAACTGTTAGTCAAGAGTTGTAATCAACTGTTTAAATTACCAGGTATAACTAATCAATGATCATTGACATCAGTGAGTAATCGTTGAGTAATCAATGGGTAATCAATGGGTAATCAATGCGTAATCAATGGGTAATCAATTGATTAATCATTGAGTATTGCCAATACTCAATGAGTAATCAGTGATTAATTGAACCCAAAAATTTTGTGGGTCATTGATTACTCATTGATGTCATTGATTACTCATTTTAAACCAACAGAGACCTTCCAGTACACCCATTTCTTTTCCTGCCACCCACCAGGGGGCAGAAAAGGGCTCCGGGATAAAAGGTGAAGCCCTGAGACTTTTAAGAACAAATTCCTTTGCGAAATCATTCAGTGAGAATATCGACAACTTCAAAGCACGTCTCCGTGCTAGAGGCTACACTCGCAATCTCATTGAGAAAATAATTTCCGAGGTAAAATTCAATAAACGGAAGACATCATTGCAGCAAAAGGCGGGAACGTGCGTAAAAGAATTCTGCCTTTCGTAACAACATACCAACCGGTGTTGCCTAATCTTAAAAACATCTTAATGAGAAAATGGCATTTAAGTAATGGTCCTAGTAAGAACTAGGCAACCCAACGGCAAGGAATGCAGAAAGGTGTTAACTCATTCTTGTCAGTCCCGGCCAAAATCGGTCCAAAAGGACCGGTAAGTCTCCACTGCTTTAAAAAATTGCAACTTTCTCAATCGCGCAAACATTGCAGAAAGTCATTGCAGAAAGTACTTCAGATTGAGACACCCAATAAACACAAAAAAGTCAGCGATTTTCACAGAATATCAGCGTTTGAATTTGGAGAAAAAAAATGACTGTTTTTAATGTCATAGAAAAACAACAAAAATCACGTTTTTTTTTTATTGAAATCATCATTGCAAACCCAAAAGTCAATATTCACAGCAAAATTCAGTCCTAGTCCTACCGTGATTTTTTTGCTCTTATTCGTTGCCCGGGCCGAGCTTCAGCCTCTTGTTCTTGTGCATCCTGGCCTTGCCTCAATTTTCAACATCACGACCGCACTGCATGCTGGGAAATAGCGAGAAGTTTTGACAGGGTTCGTTCAGCCACAGCCACTCCCACCTACCACCGAAATTTCGCGCTTGTTGTGTTCAGTGGTCGCAACTTCCAAAATATGCCGTGGTAGGTCAAGAAATTTATCAGTAGTGGAGTCCCAAAGCTACTTCGTTTCGGAGCGGTCATTTTTCCAGTTCTACCTACAACAAGCGAAATTCACAAATGAAGTACATCACCTAACTTGCTTCATTAAAAAAGTGGACTCTGAACTACCTTCACGCTTAATGATGCTCATCAAGCAGCTACTAAAGATAAAAAATGGCTGTAAACTTACCAAAAATCGCATACAAACCGTATTATTATAGCGAACGAAGCGAAAACACTACGTCAGAATGACGTTTCTAGAAAACTTGAGCCTTCAGTGTTTTAGAACAGCAACACTTTCCATGGTAACCCCAAATATGGAGTCACGAAATCCTATGGATCGGTTATATGCAGAAAATCACTCAAAAACGTAAAAAGTCACAGACAACAATGAGTTAATTGTGATATTGTTGAAACCATCCACCTCATTTATTTCTCTCCAGTTTACATGAGCTGACATCCAATCTCATTCTCATAAAAATAAAATGTAAAGCGCAACTGATTATATTCATGTAGAGGTTTGCACTATATAAATGTAAAATATTATTATTATTATTATTATTATTATTATTATTATTATTATACTAATTGATTCCCTTTTAGTGAAAACTATTCTGAGTTTTAATGCAACCAAAATTCTGTGCTGAAAACATGTAAAATTAGAAGCCTTTCTTGGCCATTGTTTTCGAGTTTTACGATTGGATGAAATCTTGTAGCACAAAAGAAACATCACTTTAAAATATGATGTATTCTCAGTAAGAAACATCTAAACAATCTTATGTGGGGAAAGCGAAATGACGCGGAACAATAGAGCATTGCCTAGTTCTTACACGCATTGTTACTTAATTCAGAACCAACCATTGCTAAGAGAAATATACAAAGAGCCTCCCCTTATCTCATACAAAAATGGAAAATCCTTGGGGGATTTACTTGTTAGAGTAAAACTGTACGTTATCACGAGCTTATGAGTCGTGTCTGGCCTGTCAACACCTTTTTTTATGCGCATCAATGGCTAATCAGTGACATTAATGACTAATCAATGACTAATCAATGACCAAAAATTTTGTGGGTCATTGATTAGGCGTTGAGTACTCATTGAGTATTGGCAATACTCGATGAGTAATCAATTGATTACTCATTGATTACCCATTGATTATTCATTGGTAACATTGATGTCATTGATTAGTTAAGCCTGGAAATTAGTAAGGAAATAGGGAATGAATGCCGGAAAGCACAGGTAGAATAGGGTATAAAGTGCTTTACATTTATTCTATGGCAAGAAAGTGGTATGTTTACATTTTCTTCCTTCAATTTTCATAGGTTTAGTTTTTGTGAACCTTTGACCATGCATGGAAATAACAAAAAAATTAAAACCTGCAGGGACTTTAAAGACATTAGGGTATAATGGTAAAGACTGAATTTGTACCTGTAGGGAAATTAAAACATTAGGGTATAATAATAGAGACAGTTTGTACCTGCAGGGAAATTAAAGCATTAGGGTATATTATTAAAAGAAAGTTTGTACCTGGAGGGAAATTAAAGCATTAATAGGGTATAATAGTAGAGACTGTTTGTACCTCATAGATTAGGTTGGAAACATGTTTATAAAGTTTGAGAGGTTTGTAGAAAATTGCTTAAAATTGCCAAGTTTAGTACTTTATGTTTTTACATGTTCATTTTTTTGAAATAATTTGACTTTTAAACATTATTAAAAATAGAATGGAAAAGCTGGGGTGCGAGTACATTTAAAGAAGCTACATGTACATGTATTCTATTAAAATTACCACATTTATAAGTAATTGCAAGTTTCTGTGTTTAAAAAAAAAGAATTACAAGGTGGTATATGTACATGTGTATAAAGGGGGTTTTAGATAATAACCTGCAAGAGGTTCCATTACTTTTATATCACCACCTTTCATTTCCGTTTTATAAATTATCTTGCTTTCAGAAGGTGAAGGTAGTGTTTGAAATTGTGTGACCAGAGGTTTGTTTTAATTTAGCAAGCCAGTTCAAGTGATTACATGCTAAATGAAAGCAAATATTCGGCCTCAGACTAAAAGCTGTGGTATTATTATTATTATTATTATTATTATTATTATTATTATTATTATTAACTGGCTCGTCGCGAGGAGTCAGTTCTTAAAATACCATTTTTTTTCTGTCGTGTCACCTGCCCCGGGAATCGATTTTGCTGCGGCCAACACCGTACCTAGTTTACTTCCGGTTTTCAGAAATCAGTGATGTCATCAAAACGACAATTTACAATTGAAATATTTACCGTTCTAATTTCGACGAAATTGTTAAACATTAAATCGCTGTGATTTCAGAATGTGTTCTATTTCTAGTAAAAGGAAAGCGGGTTGAACTTTTCTAACCAAATCAATTGTCAAACAGTTGAGTTTAGAAAGCACGTCCCGGCAAGTCAGCTGATGAGTAAACAATTCTTAAGCATTACGCCATGGAGTCACGTTGAAATTCCCTCCCCCCCCCCCCTCCTCCCTCCTCTAACGATAAAATAATCCGTCCCTAAGGAGTGCTTGAAGGGAATGTGGGCTGTGGAATGTAAATGTAAATGTAGACTGGACTGTGCATATGAATATATTCTAGATTGTATACTGTGGATTGCTAATATAAAACTCTAAAATGAAAACCAGGTGAAAACTGAGACAAAACGAGCCAGTTTCGAAGCCCATTGGGCTACTTGTTATTATTATTATTATTATTATTATTATTATTATTATTATTATTATTATTATTATTATTGTTTTATGTTTTGTGTGTGTTTACTGAGCATTGTGGCTGGAGCTATAATATTTAGTTGCCATTTCAGAGCAGGGAGGCATAGTGTAAGGTGCTGAAGGGTTAATGACTAGGGCACCATTAATTCTTTTTTTGGCTCCCTTTTCTTATTTTTTATCATTATTAGAATCTGTAACTTATTTGACAATGCAACTTTTGCTCTTTGTTATTTGGAAATAAATTACCATATTTTTTTTTTCACTGAATCTTTAATTAAAATGGTAGCATGGTCATTTTTAAGTTAAAAATTATGGCAAAAGAAAAAAAGCAATTAAATTGCCAACTGCAAAGTACTATAAGGGATCTTTGTGAGTGGTAATTTAATAATCATTCAAGAGGCTGCAAGCAGCCTATACTCATGCGCATGCGTACGAAAGTTTTATGTATAGTTTAAAAAACGAGCAGTAGTGTATTATCAGGTTTAAAAACTCGAGGCGAAGCCGAGAGTTTTTACATCTGATAATACATGTGCTGCGAGTTTTTTGAACGGCTTCAAAAACATTCTTTCAAAAGCGTGTGCCTTCGGAATTAAAACAATTGCGCTTTTGTGCAAAGAGGAAATTAGCCTACGAGAAAAACAAGTAGACTAGACTGATTAGCATACAACACGTGGCTGATATGCTCATGAATTATTAATGAGTTTTGAAGATATTTTTTTAACATGATAAGAAGATGTCCGATATGAAGAAGAGTTACTCCTTTCATTCAGTCATCGTTCCTGCAAACTGCGTTCTTTACTATTGAATGTTTTGTAAATGAAGGCTGTACCACAATGAAGCTAGTGATTGTTCTATATACCTAATGTGAACATAGTAAGTAGGGTTGTTGGAGATGCTGTCGTGACACTTCAGTAACACTGTTTTACCGGAAGTGGGAGTAGCCGGAAGTCACTAAAGAGGAAGTCTATGAACCGGCATAAATTTGCATGCAAAATCGTGACACCAAAAAAAAATAAATAATAATAATAATAAAGAAAAACAGAGCCCATTTTATAACTCATGCCGCTACGCGCATGAGTAATAAATGTATATAACTTTTCTAATGCAATTTGTGTTGTTGTTGTTATAGTAATCCATATAGAGAAAGACCCCCTTTTCGCCATGGTGATAGAAGTAGTAATAGAGGAGATGTGAAGTCCAGGTTATGGTCAGGCCCAACAAGCAGGTCCAACAGTAATCAAGACTGGCATAAAGTTGTGGTAAGCTGTATTTACAGTATTAGTTTTCCTGTGGTGTTATTAGTATTCCAGGTAATGTTTGTCTTTTTAGTTACTTAAGGGGTGCATGTGTTGTGGTTCAAATTTTTAAATCAGTTTGATTATTGGTTTGAAAATTTTCAAGCCAAAGAAAAATTTGCACCACAACACATAGATTAGCTGTGACACATAGTCTATAGGAAGGATTATTATTAACTCATTAGCTGTGACACATGGTCTATAGGAAGGATTATTATTAACTCATTAGCTGTGACACATGGTCTATAGGAAGGATTATTATTAACTCATTAGCTGTGACACATGGTCTATAGGAAGGATTATTATTAACTCATTAGCTGTCACACATGGTCTATAGGAAGGATTATTATTAACTCATTAGCTGTGACACATGGTCTGTAGGAAGGATTATTATTAACTCATTAGCTGTGACACATGGTCTACAGGAAGGATTATTATTAACTCATTGGGCTTCTAATTTTTATCTCGTGAATATGGGAAGTGTTGAACGAGATATAGTATATTGAGACAAATAAGCAAATTTTCACTATTCTTCCTTCCTCCCATCAGCGGTAAACATTTTTGTAATTATCCAGTGTATTACATCATCCAGGGGTGCTTACCATTTGTAGGAAAAAACCGGTTGGGATGACCGTTACATAATGGCATACATTTATGACGTCAGCTTATGAAGGCGGCTCAGGCAGCCACTATCGGTCTATTGTTGATCTCATCTTCCCCACCCCACCCATGAATAATGTATGGCATTGAGGGTGGTCACAGCCAGAGTTTTGTTACATCCTCAGTGGTTGTTTTACATCCCCATTGGAGATGGGACCGCCATTAATAGGTGGCCACTTTAAAACAGAATTTTGACTGTATGTTTATTTTAACATTAACACAGGTTAAATATTAAACACTTAATTCACTGTTTCCCAAGGGATCAGTCATTAAGTGTTTTGTTATGTAGGAACACAAAAACACAACACAACACATTTTGAAAAATGCACTGAACACTTGAGGTAAACATCAATCACATCATAACCATAATCATGGCACCTTTTGTCACGGTATGATCACATGCGCTAGCGGACAACAGTGAAAATGTTACCTGCTTTCGTAAATGTTGCCTGCTCATCGGACGTTTGGAGGAAAACAGTTTGTTTGTTAGACATCCTGTGACCATGAATCAACCAATGAACATGTACGTTGCATTGAGAAAAACTCCAGC
Organism: Cladopsammia gracilis; assembly: GCA_022457155.1. Taxonomy (NCBI): domain Eukaryota; kingdom Metazoa; phylum Cnidaria; class Anthozoa; order Scleractinia; family Dendrophylliidae; genus Cladopsammia; species Cladopsammia gracilis. Next base: position 445,161 of record JAJGOT010000421.1, on the reverse strand, counting down.
TATAATTTGTAACAATGAAATTTAACAATTCAAACCACTTGACTGTGTAGTTGCTGGTTTAGTCACAGGGAACCTAAGTGCTTTATAGTTGTAAAATACTAATGTATTATTAGAGATCGGGTAAATCAGAAATTGTGCATTTTTTCACAAACAAAATGCAAAAAATGCATCATCAAAATTTTAATGCCTCCCAGGATGCAAGATGTTGACTTGAAGAACTCACTCCACTTACTTTGAATCTCGGATAGATTGACATTTAAAAAATAAAAGAACAAAGCGAACTTACATCGTGGCTGCCATATTGGATTTAGCTACACAAAGGGCACTGAAGATGATTGCACAGAACGATTTCGTTATACTCTACAATGAACATCAACTTCTTCCTTTTCACTGCCATTTTTCGACACTGGTTGGTTTTCGGCTATTTTGCAGTTAAGCTTTACTAAGTAACAAAACTTCTACGCCAGAATTCATACCATTGACTTAATCATGCTTGCTACGACGTTACAATTTTTCAAACTAAAATTCAATTTCACCTGTTTTGGCCAATAGCATGGCGGTAAGCAACTGAACCGGTTATGAATGCTCAGTGGTGGATCCAGGGGGAAGGTCGGGGGGGTCCGGACCGCCCTTTCAGGCCTGTGTTTCCTTTGTGGTTCATAAAAATATTTAATATTAGAATAAAATTGTTTTATACATAGTTGTTTCCCTTCAACCAACTGACTAATTTTTTGGCTCCTACACTGGCCAAACGTCAACATTCACAGCAAAATTCAGTCCTAGTCGTAGCTTAGCAGTGAATTTTTTTGCTCTTATTCGTTGCTCGGGACGAATTACAGCTTCTTATTCCAGTGCATACTCACCTTGCCTCAATTTTCAACATCACTACCGCACTGCATGCTGGGAAATAATGAGATTGTTCAACAGCGTTCCTTCCGTACTCCACACATTTCATATTTATACTAAGTCCACAGTCACTCCGACCCACCGCCGAAATTTCGTGCTTGTTGTGTTCTCCTGTGGTCACAACTTCCGAAATATGCCGCGGTAGGTCGAGAAATTCATCCAGAGTCGAGTCCCAAAGCTTCTTCATTTCCTGGCGGCTATTTTTCCAGTTCAGCAAGTCAAGAGCCAAATTCATGAATGAAGTACAACACCTAACTCGGTTCATTGAGAAAGTGAACTCTGAACTACCTTCAAGCTTAATGATGCTCATCAGGCCGCTACTCAAGATGAAAAATGGCTGTGAACTTACCAAAACTCGCAGACATACAATATTTCAGACTTTATTGCAATTCAACAAAGCAAACTGACAATCTCACAATGACGTTTCCAGTAAACTCGAGCCTTCGGTGTTTAATAACAGCAGCACTTTCCATGGAGTCACGTAAAAATTCTCAGGAGTCAATGGGTTAACAAATGCTTTTTGAGTTGCAGGAGTGCTGGCAATGACGTTTCAGAGGGTAAAATCAGAAAATTTTCCAGGCAGGCATGAACCCGGACCCCCCCCCCCCCCCCGCCCTTCAGAAATTCCTGGATCCCCCCGATGCTAATGAGTAAAAAATGCTAACTGTTAAATTCAATGGTATAAACCTAACCAAGCCGTATTTGAGCTTTCACTTGTCTTCACTGAGAGTTCTTAGTGTTGTCCAGTTCACTAAGTTATTAAACAAAATTTCTCAGTCTTGCTTACTAAGTTGTGATGTACATGAGACAATGTGACACAATGTTCATGTTCATTAACAGTCAACATGAATGGTCGAGTTCTTCCTTAAAGTGCACCTAAACCCTAATTTTTTTTCTTTTAATCAACTCAATGTACGTTGAAAAGTTGAATAGTGAAATATTTCTTGTTTTTAACGTCACGTTAGTGAGTTATAGAGATTTGAATTTACAAAATGCTAATTAGATGACGTCAAATGCAGACTTTACCATTATTTCTACTTCATTTTACAATAAAATTATGCAGTTCACAGCTTAAGGATAATCAATTTAAGAAATACTAATAAAAACTGTTTATAGCCAATTGATTTGTAAAAAAAATATTACTTGGAAGTGGAAACAAGTAGTTGTATAATAAATGAGTCTGGATTTGACGTCATCTAATTAGCATTTAGTAAATTCAAATCTCTATAACTCACTAACGCTACGTTAAAAACAAGAAATATTTCACTATTCAACTTTTCAACGTACAGTGAGTTGATTAAAAGAAAAAAAAATTAGGGTTTAGGTGCACTTTAATGAGTGTTTTCAATTGTGTGCTTCCTTTAGGTATACCCTTACTTCATCTGGTATTTCTAAATAATTTTATTTCCTGTTGAAGTAAGGAAATCTGCTCATGATGCAATTCCGCCTGATGCAATAATACTTTGTTGTATACTTTGCTGAAGGAAGTTTATTGCAATCCTTATCTCAACGTTGCTATTACAAGCGCATGCGCAGCAGTTACATAGTTTGGCCCTGACTCGATTTTTGCTCTATTCACATGGACTTCCACTACGAATGCATGGAATGCATGAAATGCAAAGAATGCAATTTTATCACGCGCATCATGCGTATTTGGACCTTGGATCATGTGAAAATGACGAATAGCAGCACCACCATCCAATCCAAATCAAGCGTGTCAACCTGGGTCGTTTCCTCTTCATGTCGCATTGGATG